>CM066031.1:1200666967-1201125383 GCA_033557465.1 Ichthyophis bannanicus | reverse complement strand
GCAATGCCTAGGTGGCACATAGGAATGTTGCCAAAACTGTAAAGCAGAGAGACAGCAACTGGACGAGGAGTACAACATGAGGGCACGACAGCTGTGTCCCACAAAGTGTCAAAGGGAGCTAATTACCAAGCCAGGTACCACCAAGGGCACATAAGATAGGCAGGAAGGATGACACGGGGGGAAAGTAAAAAAGTAATCTTTATTAAGTAGACGGCACCCTTACCTGAAGGAAACCCACACCATATCAGCTGCCTACAGCAGTAGTAGGCCGTGGGAGCCAGCGCGCCTCACACCGAAGCGCATCACTGGCATAATGCACATGGCAGCATGGTAACGCAGGAGGGGGGCTGCTGGCGGAATCTGCCCACAGCAGAAACACAGCCAAAGCCACAGTTAGGTGGGTGCTATGCACTGCAACAGACAGGGTCTGTCTGATGAACAGTCATGGTATCTCCAGGGAATTATTTGTCCCTGTGGCAACAGTGTGGTGCAGTACACACAGCCAGTGTGTTAAGGAGCAGAAGGTCACAAGTTCACATCCCAGCTGTGGCTCCTGCCAACACTGTCCCCATATTTTACCCAGAACTAAACCAATGGAAATAAAGACCAAACCTTAATTGCAGATAAAATAAACATGCCTGAAATACCTATATTTTACCCTACAGAGCACAGACACCATAAACATGTGCAATCCCTAGAGCAGAGTTTTCCAACTGCAGTCCTGGAGGGCCAAACACCATTCAGGTTTCATGCTGTCCCTAATAAATATGCCTGTGCTGCATTTGTTTGTGCCGCCCCCATTGTATGCAAATGTATCTCATGCATATTCATTAGGGACAGCATGAAAACCTGAACAGTGTTTGGCCCACCAGGACGGGAGTTGGGAACCTCTGCCCTAGGGCAGTGGCCAACAGGGGCATAAACACCCACACCCACAGGCTCCACTATCCAAAGCCTCATGGAGAGTCAGGCTGTTGGGCCCTGCACGTAGCAGCATCTCCCAATACTGGCACCTGCATACCTTAGTAATGCCACCCTAAACTTGGGAACACGTTCCACATATATCAAAAGGTTGCTATGATTAATATCAGCTAACAAATACTAAGTTAAACACAATTTGGTGATAGAGATTCATCATAGCAACCTTTCTGATATCTGTGTAGTGTGTTTCAGTTATTGATTCTGACAGTGTTTACCACCCCGGGGAGTGACCCTAACAGTACTTAGTACCATAGCAATGCCCGCACTGTGCCCAGGTCTGGTGTGGCGGCCAGGGCTGCCACAAACCTCTATATTTGCACAATGCTGGCATAGGTGTGGGAGTGTGTGTCTGTCTATCCAGTGTGTTGTGGCTGCCTACACCTTACTGAGCCCACATTGCTTTCACTGTTTCCAGTGTTAGCCTGCCAATGTGCATAATGAGGAGCAAGGTACTGTGGGTATGGCCCGGACAGAGTGGCATGGGCAGGATGCATTTGCACAGGGTATAGGGCAATGCCTGGGACATTGTAGTGCCCGACCACCACCTGCATGGACAGGGTGGCCACAGCATGTTTATGCTGGGAGGTCACTCTCACCCTGACTGAGCAGTGACCACGGCATGGCTAGGTTCCCCCATAGTGCTATGCAGTAATTTTTTTCAAGTGATATTTATGGGTTCTTTTTTCTGGGGCCCAATCACTGACATACCTGTGTGGTGTGTGTGCTGACATCCCAGTTTTGGGGGCACACAATTTCTCCAGGAACATGCACTATGTACTTGCTAGCAGACTCTCTGCCATTTAGCAACTGTATGGTTGCACCACCATGCAGGGTGCAGCAGGTGCACACTGACTGCCCTCTGCGGGTGAATGTCAGATTGTAGTTGGGAGCAGCTGAGCTGACTGGACCCACTACCTATCTGCCAGTGGCCCTGTCCCAAGTGCAGATCCACACCAGATGTCTTTTTGTCACCAGGACTGGATTGCTGGTCCCACAGCCTGTTCTCATGTACCTCCACTGCTCCCTTGCAAAGGGTGAGAGTGCGGGTCTGTTGGGGGCAGATCATGTCACCCACCATGACCCAGAGAGGGTGGTTTGCTAAGTACATTATCGCCATGTGAGCCCTGACACACCCTTGCTCCCTAAACAGGTGACCATAGCAAGCACAGTGGATATGAACTATGTTGTGTGCATCATGTTCCACAAAGGCCAGACATGACTGACAAATACAAACAGACACAGAGACCTCCTAAAGGTGTTGGCAATAAATACCTGTCACACAATGGTACTGATGGAGACCTGCAGTACAGCCCACCTCAACCAACCCGGGTACTGCGGACCTGGTGCTGGCCACTCCACCTCACCCTCAGGGTGAGCACAGAACACGCACATAGGCATGGCCTGTGGGTACTATTTGCCAGTAACACACACGGTCATTCCCCCCTACCAAGCTGACATGCTGTAGAGGTGCATACCTCATCTGGTGAGCAGATGTAGACTGCTGTTCTGCATGTGAATTGCGTTATGGGTACTGTTGGTTCTATCCTATCCTGGTAGCCACAGCAGACAGTTTTATGGTGACGTGCACTCTTTCTGTAGCCAGCCATTGGTATGATAGCTCCCATAGTGATATAGCACAATGGTTAATGCAATGACTTCAGTAGCAGAGGTTGTATGTTTGATTCCTCTCTGTTCCCCTTTTTTTTAACAGCTGTCCTACACAACTACGTTTCAGTCATATCTGTTCAGATCTGTGCTGCCGCCACATTATACCCTCATCACTGTTGCCATCCATCCTTCTGTCCGGCTATGTGTGTGTGCCAGCTGTGCGGTTCCCTGCCCTAATGTGCAGGCTGCTACCCCATGTCCTGCACTGGCACACTTTTGTACATTGTGATTCTTTATGCTTGCCTCTCCTGTGTCTGCTTTGCATGGCACTGCTCTCCTCTGTCCTCCTGTCATTGCACTTATCCTGCCACCTCTACCTCCTCTGGTGGACACCTATCCCCATCCTCTGCCACACACTGTCATTGTTGTACTGTACATTACCATCACCCTGTACCTTGGTACAGCTGCCTCCGATATGTTTGTCCACTTTACCTGCTGCCACATGGGCTGCACGCAGATTTGGCTGGTCCATGAGCTCCGTTATCTACTTACTTCCATCACTTGTTCATTGCCTTTCCTTGGTGCTCTGTGCAGTGTTATGGTTACATCTGTGTTTGAGCCATACATTTCATGCTTGTGACTTTGGGGCACCTTTGTGCCCCTGGGCACCATCTCCTGTGTCGTCTTGGCATCCCTGGGGCATCTTTCGCAGCACCTTAGGTTTGGCCAGCTTATGGGGTGCCTTATATGCTGCCTTGGAGGGTGCCAACCTTTCCTGCCGCCCTCTGGGGCACATTATGACCTGCCTTGGATGACGTGGTGCTTTATGATGTGCCTTATTGTGCGCCCTAAAAGGTGCATTAGGTTGCGGCACTGGGGTGAGGCTTTTTTGGTATGTGTCTGACTGTTACAAGCAGGAAAAGGGATTGCCTCAGGCAGTCTTTTAACTGAGCCCACTGAGGGATCAAACTCATAACTACTGTATTAGCTGTCAATGTGTTAACCATTGTGCTACACCTCTGTTGCTGTGTTTGCAGGTCAGCACGCCTAATTAAGGCTAACGCGCGTTAACGTGCCATGGCTTCTTCTATCGCGCGATAACGGACTTTATTGCATGATAACCTGAAATGCTACCTTAAGACCGGAATGCCCACTACCTTATATGGCATTCGTCACAGTAAGACTGCAACTAACGCCGGTAACATTAAGATGGTTTAGTAAACATACCCCATTGAGCCAATCAGTAAATTTGAGAAAACATAAAACCATCAATACAATACACACTTAGAAGTGTATTACTAAACTGCAGTAATGTAGCAGCGGCTACGTTAATGCGTGTCAGGTAATGTTAACGCACGCTATGTAACGTTAACGTGCGTTAGCGTTCTGGCCGCAATAAACACTGCAGAGGGTGGAGAGAGGGAGGAGAGAAGGGGGTAATTGGCGGGGAGTGGGCGGGGAAAGGCTCCCATGACACCAATGTGGGGAACTGAAGGGCTGGAAACTACTGCGAGTGAAAATGTTAGATGCACATTTGCAGGAGAGAGAAACCATTTCAGTGTCAGCAATGTACAGCCTAGCCAGGGAGCCCGAGAAAAGTGATACTAGTGTTCCATCTGCAGCAACATTATAGTGGCCAAGTATGAAAGGCCACTATGGTGATGGTGCAAATGGGGCATAGGGGGACTGCAGGTGGGACGTGTAGTGGGGCAGCTGGGACACAGGGTGAACTAGGCCATCGCCAAGGTGGCACATAGGAACATAGAAACTGGAAATCAGCAGGAAGCAGCTGACCAGGGCCAAACCTGCCCAGTAGTCCACGTTCCACAGTGTCCCATCCAAGGGACATTATCCAGCAAGTACCCCAAAGGTCACACAGGTACCACTATGCCTGTAATAGGGCAAGCAGTGCAGATCTGGGGACCACACTAACAAGTGTCCATAGACCACACCCAGGATGCATCCCAAACAGTTCATAGGCCCAGCTAACTGAACACACTTTACGGCAGCCCCTAGTAAGGCATTGCAGGGTATGCCCATACATTGTCAGAAACATATATACACCCAGTAGCCCAAACTGGGTACATCGTACCTGAGGTGCATATCCTAGCCTGTCCACAGTCAGCAGTAACAACATACTCCACCTACATCTACCCAGTCCACCCTAGCCAATAGTTGCTAGAGCACCAGCCTGACATCCCCCAAGCCATCACTCCCCCATGTGTGTATGTCCATGTATGCCTCGCCACCCCAGACCCCGCACCCTAGGCACCCACCTACCTGCACATTGGATGGCCTTGGACTGCGCACAACCAGCACCAACAGCATATGGTCATGTCAGAATGGCAGGGGGGGGTGTTTGTGCTGGAGTGAGCAGTGCCACCCACCTGCAGTGGACCTAGGCTATTCCCTGTACCAGTGGGTGGTATGCAGTACAACAGAAAAGGTCTGCCTGAGGAAAATAAGGGTATCCCCAGGGACCACTACGCCTCTGTGGCAATAGTGTGGTGCAGTACACCAAGCCAGTATGTCCAGAAGCAGAGGGTCACAGGTTCAAGTCCCAGCTGTGGATCCTACAGATCATCTCCCCACATTTTACCCTACAATGCAGATACAATATCAACATGTGCAAACCCCAAAGCCGTGTCGAACAGGGGTCAAAACACCCACTCAGACAGCCTCCACTATCGAAAGCTTCATGGAGAGTGAGGCTGTTGGCCCCAGCACAGAGCTGCAGTTATCAGCAGAGCACTACTACTACCCCCTGCACAGTTTAGCAATGTCGGCACTGTGATCAGGACCAGTGTGGCGAGCAGTATTGCAAACCACCCCTATCATTGCACAATGCTGCAATAGGGGTGTGCGTGTGTGTGTGTATGTCTATCAATTGTTTTGTGGCTGCCTACACCGCTCTGGGCCCACAATGTCCCACTGTTACCAGCATTTGCCGGCAAATGTGCATAATGAGGAGCAAGGTATTGTGGGTATGGCCCAGACAGGGCGGATTGGCAGGATGCAACTGCACAGTGTGTAGGGCAATGGCTGTGGCACTGTAGTGCCTGACCACCACCTGCATGGACAGGGTTGCCACAGCATGGCATGCTGTGAGGTCACACTCACCCTGACCGAGCAGTGACCATGGCATGTCTTCAGTTATATCTGTGTGTTCCCAGCTCTGGGGCTCAATCACGGAGATACCTGTTTGGTGGTGTGCTGTACATTCCACTTCTAGGTGCACAGGGTTCCCCTGTGAGCATGCACTATGGACTCTCTGCAGTTAGCTTGAGCATGGTTGGAACGCCTTGTAGGGTGCTGCAGGTGCAGTCTGACTGTGCTGTCTGCTGGTGACTGGCAGACCATGGTGAGAGGCAGTTGAGGCTTCCCGGGCTTATCCCAAGCATTACGGCTGGTCTGCCACTGTCATAGGTTATGGCTCTGGCCCCCCAGCCCTGGAGGGCTATTCTCTTCCACTAGGACTGTGGTTGCTTGTCCTACAGCTAGGGCTCAGGCACCTGTCCCTCACCTACAAAATGGGTGATTGTGGGTTATTTGGGGTATATAGTGTGTATACCACTTTGACCTGTAAAGACAGTGCTACATCCACCTTATGCAAGTCTAGACACCCCTTTGCCCATGACAGCCAGGCCCTAACACTGGGTATGCAATAATCGGGGTGGAGTCTGGCCCATGCGACTGCAGAACACAAGTGGACACAGAAGTACTTTTACTGCTAGGAGCACCTGGCACACTAACAGTGCTGGGGATGTGCAGCAGCAGAACCTATCACTAGCACCACATGTACTGCGGACCTAGTGCTGGGAGCCCATCCTAACCCTCAGGGTGAATACAGATCCTGCACAATGGCATGGTCTGTAGCTACTCTGTGCCAGTATCATGCACTGTCAGTCCATCTTACCATGCTGCAGTACCGGAGAGGTGCAGACCCCATCTTGTGATCAGCTGTAGACCGCTGTTCTGCATGTGCATTGCATCATGGGTGTTGGTAGGGTTACCCTATCCTGGCACACAGAGCAGATGGTTTGTGCGTTGACCTGCAGTCCTTCTGTACCCAGCCATTGCTATGCAACAAGCCATAGAGGTATAGCCTACTGGTTAGTATAATGACGTTTTAAACAGTAATCATGGGTTTGATTTCTCATTGTTCTCTCTTTTCATGCCTGTCCAACTCAGATATTTTGCATGCCTGTAACAGTCATATCTTTGCAGATCCGTGCTGCCAGCCCATATTACCCTCACCACTGTTGCCAACAATCCTTCGGTCCATCTTTCTGCATCTGTCAGCTGTGTAGAGTCCAGTCTTCCTGTGCAGCCTGCCACCCCATGTCCTGCACTGCTACCCATTCCTGCATTGCACCTCTTCATGCTTGCCTCGCTTGTGCCTGATCTGCATGGCACCACCACTCCTCTGACCACCCATCATTGTAACTATCCTGCCTACTCCACCTCCACTGTGGGACACGTATTCCCATCGTCTGCCACCAACTTTCTTTCCAGTACTTTCCTGGTGCATTATAAGGTTCCTTGTAACGCGCGTTAGTCTAATGCGCCTTGTTACGTGTGTTAGCTGATACGGCTTGCTCTAATGATGCACCACCCACGCCTTTACATGGGCATCTGTACCTTCGCCGCAGAACCTAATGCGGGTGACATTACCGCAGTTTAGTAAACATACCCCTTAAAAGCAGACTGGATAAAACAACCCCCTATGAGAACTTAATTGCTCTTCCTACAAAAACTCAATGGGAACTTGATAGTTATTGGTTTGAGGCCAACCTGGCTGTGATGATGGCCTGGGGGGGGGGTGGCACTCCATAGGGCACATTATAAAGTGCCCTGTCCACCAAGGCACCTTATAATGTGCCCTGTAGGGCGCTTTATAGGGCACCTTATGAGGCACCTTAGGTTACGGCACTGTGAGGGTGTTTTTGCTGGCAGCACTGATATAAATTAAAAGGAAAAGCCTCAGACAGCCTTATTAAATAACACCACTGTAGGATCAAACCCATGACTTCTGCTTCCACAGACATTGAAGTAACCAGTGGGCTACATCTCTATAGCGTCTAACACATTGCTGGATGGCTACAGAAAGACTGTAGGTCACCACACAAAACTGTCTGCTGTGGTTACCAGGATAGGGTAAACCCACCCGTACCCATGATGCACTGCACATGCAGATCAGCAGTCTACATCTGATAACAATATGGAGTATGAAACTCTATAGTACCCTAGCCTGGTAGGGGGAATTGACTGTGTGTGTTACTGGCACAGAGTAGCTACAGACCGTGACCTTGTGTGGTTCCTGTGCTCACCCTGAGGGTGAGGTGGGTCACCCAGCACCAGGTCAGCAGCACATGGCATGGCTGTGATAGGCTATGCTGCAGGTTCCCATTAGTGCTAGTGTATGATAGGTAGTCCTTGCAGATGCATCTGGACTACACCTGTGTCCATCTGTATTTCCTAGTCATGTCTAGCCCTTGTGGATTATGATGCACCCAGAATAGAGCATATTCTGTGTGGTTACCATGATCACATGTTATAAGAAAAGGGTGGTGTTTGGACCCAGAAGCAGATTATGTAGCAACCTGCTCTCTCTGGGTCATGATCGCCCACCAACAGATCCACACTCTACATATTTGTAATGGTAGCAGTAGAGGGGACCATCAACCCCAGTCCTGCTGGGGGAGAGGCACCCTACACGGCAGTTAATTCAGATCTATACATATCACATAGGGCACTGGCAGACAGGCAGTAGGTCTGTAGAGCTCAGCTGCCGCCCACCACTATCTAGCATTCACCAGCAGCAGGCACAGTCAGTCTCCATCCTGCAAGATGTTCTAACCATACACATGCTAACTGCAGACAGTCTGCTAGTTAGTATATAGTGCATGTTCCTGGAAGAACTATGTGCACCCAAAAATGAGATATACACACACACACACCAAGCAAGTCAGTGATTGGGCCCCAGAAAACAAAACTCTTAGATATCACTTGAGAGAAATGCTGAACAGCACTATGGGGGAACCTAGCCATGCCATAGTCAACTGCTCAGTCAGGGTGAGAGTGACCTCCCAGCATGACATGCTGTGGCCACCCTGTCCGTGCAAGTGGTGGTCAGGCACTACAATGTCCCAGCCATTGCCCTATGCCCTGTGCAGATGCATCCTGCCCAGACCACTGTGTCAGGCCAAACCCACAATACCTTGCTCCTCATTATGCACATTGGCAGGATAAAACTGGAGACAGTGCAAGCATTGGGGGCTCGGTAAGGTATAGGCCAGAGCTACTCAAATCCAGTCAGGTTTTCAGGATATCCCTAATGAATATGCATGAGATATATATTGTCACCCACCTACATACCCTTCAAAGGCAAAGGACCTGGGGGTTTCAGTGAGGCCTCTTCTTAGGTAGCAGGGACAAGTAGTGCCCCCTGGGAGTTGAAGTCCCACTAGCTATTCAATAAAAAGAGTGTAGTCGTGGACGAGTAGCTAGGCTGATAAAGAGGTATTTTATTTCCCTTCCCGGGAGAACTTCTGCAGTCAGGTATCACAAAGGAAAATAAACATAACACAAAATGGAACTACAAAAATTACACAGGAATGCTTCTTTTCAGCTTAAGGCAAAACAAAAAGTGCAAAACAAGCCTTGTACCTTACAACAGCTGTAGATTGAAATCTGTTCCTTTAAACAGATTTCCCTTCTGCACATTTCAACAGAAAGAGGTCAAATTATCCGCAAATACAAGTGTACAATCCATCTGGAAATCCTCTGAGTTTTCCACACAGTAATCACAGTCCATGGCCTCATGAGCTTCCCTGAAATTCTCTTCTGTGGGATTGGAACTTACACCAGTATTCAAAAATCCCTCCTCTCTCTCTCTGGCAAGGGCTTCTCTCTTCCTCACTAGTAAAGTGGAAGGGAAAGTTACCATGCAGTATAGACTTTCCCTCTAGAGGGCCATACACTTCAGGACAAGCGTATGTAAAATCCTGCTTTTCAAGTGCCCCTCTACTCCAGGGAATTGGCCTTTCTTCAGGCTGGCCTCTGCCGGAACCTTTGTAGCTGGGAAGCTGAAAATAGCCTTTCTCCCTTGAAAGCTTTTCACTTCCCCTTACAGGACGTGTTTATTTGAGCCTGGAAATCTCCTTTGGACCAGAGCTTCTATTCCCCAGGTACCTGCTCTCATGGAAGTTCCCTCTCACAGCTTCTCTCCGTTTGCCGGTAGGAATCCCTCTGTGTCCCCAACGACCAGACTCTGGTTCAGTGCAGCCCAACTCTCTGGCACTAACCTCAGGTCTTCCCTCTTGGGAAAACTCCTCTGAGACGCTGCTGGACTCCCCGTCTGAAGTTCTCAGGTATGTGTCCTGGTTAGCGTTCCTGTTAGCTCTCCCATGTGTTCAGCTCTTTCTCAAGACTGACTCATTTTTAAGTGCGTCACTCTTTGAGTTTCTCATAAGCTCAAGTCTCTGCAGCTGTTCCTGATCCTCTAATGAGCTATGAGGTAATGCTTTGCTGGGGCGTTTACCTACACCCGGTACTAGTGTTTTTGTTGGTTGCCTATAGCAACCCCTAGCCATGTGCTTTGAGCTGTATTAACTTTTTGATTTATCGCTCTAAAATTAATACCCTTCAATGCTTTGTAAACTTCTCCCTACCAATCTGTTCATCAAGTATATGGCTAGGTCTCAGACTTCCCGGCACAAAAAGGCAAACTGCCAAAAATTCAGCAGAGCCGTGCCAACTAGCATCAATGACCTGCCAAAATTGAACAGCTGATTAAATATATAAAAGGCTACTCATGCACGATATAGCCTTTTATATATTTTATATATTTAATCAGCTGTTCAATTTTGGCAGGTCATTGATGCTAGTTGGCACGGCTCTGCTGAATTTTTGGCAGTTTGCCTTTTTGTGCCGGAAAGTCTGAGACCTAGCCATATACTTGATGAACAGATTGGTAGGGAGAAGTTTACAAAGCATTGAAGGGTATTAATTTTAGAGCGATAAATCAAAAAGTTAATACAGTGGTATACGCTCTGTAAATCTGCCCAAAGATTACGTCTAGTGACGATCATGTGCTTTGAGCTGCCCATTTTAAAACTGCTCTGCACATTTTCTTCTGTTTCCATAGGCACTATTTGCCTTATGCCATGACAATATGCATTAGAAATATCCTGCCAACCTGACTGGTTTGTGCCCTCCAGGGCTGGATTTGAAGACCCCTGCCTTACACCTCTGTCATTTAAGATTGTGAGTGGGCAAGCTACAGATGTTCTAGACATCAAAAGGGTAGATAGAATGTGTCACATTCCTCCTCAATTCTCACCACCACCGAAAAAGTTGTCTAATAGACAATATTTTGGTGGTGGTGAAAAGTGTGGAGGAATGTGACAAGTTCTATCTAACCTTTTTGATGTCTTGGACATCTGCACCTTGCCTACTCACAATCTTAAATGACAGAGGTGTAAGGCAGGGGTCTTCAAATACAGTCCTGGAGAGCCACAAACCAGTTAGGTTGGCAGGATATCTCTAATGCATATATATCTCATGCATATTCATTAAGTATATCCTGAAAACCTGACTGGTTTGCGGACCTCCAGGACTGGATTTGAGTAGTTCTGGTGTAGGCAGCTAAAAAACACTGGGTAGACATACACCAGAGCTACTCAATTCCGGTCCTGGAGGTCTGCAACCCTGCAGGTTTTCGGGATATCCCTAATGATATGCATGAGATATATATGCATTAGAGATAGCCTGCCAACCTGACTGGTTTGTGGCCCTCCAGGGCTGGATTTGGAGACTCCTGCCTTACACCTCTGTCATTTAAGATTGTGAGTGGACAAGGTACAGATGTTCTAGACATCAAAAGGGTAGATAGAATGTGTCACATTCCTCCTAGATTCTCAACACCACCAAAAGGTTGTCTAATAGACAATATTTTGGTGGTGGTGAGAAGCAAGGAGGAATGTGACAAATTCTAACCTTTTTGATGTCTTGGACATCTGCACCTTGCCCACTTACAATCTTAAATGACAGAGGTGTAAGGCAGGGGTCTCCAAATCCAGCCCTGGAGGGCCAAAAACCAGTCAGGTTGGCAGGCTATCTCTAATGCATATATATCTCATGCATATCATTAGGGATATCCCAAAAACCTGCAGGGTTGCGGACCTCCAGGACTGGAATTGAGTAGCTCTGACATACACATACTCCCACACCTATGTTAGCATTGTGCAAAGAGAGAGGTGGTTGGCAGCCCTGACCACCACAACTGTCCCGGGCACAGTGCAGGCATTGCTATGGTACTCAATGCTGTTAGGGTCACTCTCCGGGGTGGTAAACACTGTCAGTAACAAAATATGAAACACAGTCCACATATATCAAAAGGTTGCTATGATGAATCTCTGTTAACAAATTGTGTTTAATGTAGGATTTGTAATCTGACATTGATCATAGCAACCTTTTGATATATGTGGAACATGTTTCCATGTTTATGACAGTATTGCTAAGGTACGCAGGTGCTAGTATTGGTAGATGCTGCTCCGCCCAGGGCCCTTAGCCTGACTCCCCATGAGGTTTTGGATAGTGGAGCCTGTGGGTGTGGGTGTTTGTGGTTCTGTTGGCCTATGCTCTACGGCAGAGCTACTCAAATCCAGTCCTGACTGATTTGTGGCCCCTGTCTTACACCTCTGTCATTTAAGATTGTGAATGGGCAAAGTGCAGATGTCCAAGACATCAAAAAAGTTAAACAGAATTTGTCACGTTCCTCCTTGCATCTCACCACCACCAAAATATTGTCTTTTAGACAACTTTTTGGTGGTGGTGAGAATCAAGGAGGAATGTGACACATTCTATCTACCCTTTCCATGCAGGTGGTGGTCGAGCACTATAATGTCCCAGCCATTGCCCTCCACACTGTGCATATGCATCCTGGCCATTCCGCCCTATCTGGGCCATACCCACAATACCTTGCTCCTCATTATGCACATTTGCAGGCTAACGCTGGAAGCAGTGTGAGCAATGTGGCTCAGTGAGGTGTTGACAGACACAAAACAATGGAGAGACATACACACACTCCTACACCTATCTCAGCATTGTGCAGATATGGAGGTGGTTGTCAACCCTACCCGCCGCACTGGTCCTGATCACAGTGCCAACATTGCTAATCTGTGGAGGGGGTAGTAGTAGTGCTCTGGTGATAACTGCAGCTCTGTGCTGGGACCAACAGCCTGATACTCCATGAAGCTGTGGATAGTGGAGCCCTTGTGAGTGGGTGTCTGTACCCCTGTGCACCACTTCGTTGGGGTTTGCCCATCTTGTTGTTGTGGCTGCATTGTGGGCTAAAACTATGGGGAGATGCTCTGCAGGATCCACAGATGGGACATGAACCTCTGCTCTTGGACATGCTGGCTGAGTGTACTGCACCACACTGTTGCCACAGCAACATAGTGGTCCCTGGGGCTACCCTTACGTTCCTCGGCCAGACCTCTTCTGTTGCACTGCACACCACGTACTGGTACAGGGCATGATGTAGGTCCACTGAAGGCGGATGCCACCTATCCCTCCAGCACAATCACCCACCCCCTTTGCCATTGCTGCCATGACAATATGCTGTCGGTGCTGGTGGTGCACCATCCCAGGCCATCCAGGGGGCAGGTAGGCGGCTGCCTAAGGTGTGGGTTCTGGGGTAATGGTGCCTGCATAGATGTCCACGCTTCCCCCGGCACCACCTTTCACTGTCATGTGCCCCTTGGGATACCTGCTGGGTAATGTCCCCTGGATGGGACACTGTGGGACACAGACTCATGGGCATGTTTGACCCTGGTCAGTTGCTGTCTTGCTGGTTTCCATTTTCTGTGTTGCTATGTGCCATCTTTGCAACCGCCTAGTCTACCCTGTGCCCCAGCTGCCCCCACTGCATATCCTGCCTGCAGCACCCTTGCCCCATTTGCGCCATCACCATAGTGGCCTTTCATACCTGGGCACTATGCTGTTGCTGCAAATGGAGCACTACTATCACCTTTCTTGGGCTCCCTGCCTAGGTTGTACATTGCTGAAACGCACCCATACCCATGATGCACTGCACATGCAGATCAGCAGCCTACATCTGATCACAAGATGGGGTATGCGCCTCTATAGCACCCCGGCCTGGTAGGGGGAACTGACCGTGTGTGTTACTGGCACAGAGTAGCTACAGACCGTGACATTGTGCGGTTCCTGTGCTCACCCTGAGGGTGAGGTGGAGCGCCCAGCACCAGGTCCACAGCACATGGCATGACTGAGATAGGCTGTGCTGCAGGTCCCCATCAGTGCTAGTCTTTGATAGTCTTTGTAGACACACATGTGTCTGCCTGTATTTCCTAGTCATATCTAGCCCTTGTGGTCTATGATGCACCCAGAATAGTGCATGTCCTGTGTGGTTATCATGGCCACATGTTATAAAAGAATGGTGGTGTTTGGACCTAAAAGCAGATTATGTAGCATCACCCAACCCATCCTCTGTGAGTTAGGGTGAGGGACAGGATTTCCCAGCAACAGATCCACATTCTACATCTCTGCAATGGTGGCAGTAGAGTGGACCATCAATCCCAGTCCTGCTTGGGAATAGGCACCCCTACAGGGCAGTCAATGCAAATCTGTATGCAGTACATAAGGCACAGGCAGTAGGACTGGAAAAGCTCAGCTGCCTCCCACCACTATCTGACATTCACCAGCAGAGGGCACAGTCAGTCTCCACCAGCGGCACCCTGCGAGGTGTTCTAGCCATACATATGCTAACTGCAGACAGTCTGCTAAATAGTACATAGTGCATGTTCCTGGAGAAACTGTGTACACTCAAAAATGGGATGTGAACACACACACCAAGCAGATAGGTCAGTGATTGGGGCCAAGAAAAACAAACTCATAGATGTCACTTGAGAGAAATACTGTATAGCACTATGGGGGAACCTAGCCATGCCATGATCACTGCTCAGTCAGGGTGAGAGTGACCCCCCCCCCCCCAAGCATGACATGCTATGGCCACCCTGACTGTGCAGGTGGTGGTCGGGCACTACAATATCCCAGCCATTGTCCTATGCACTGTGCAGGTGCATCCTACCCAGGCCGCCCTGTCCTGGCCATACGCACAGTACCTTGCTCCTCATTATGCACATTGGCAGGCTAACACTGGAAACAGTGCAAGCATTTGGGGCTCAGTAAGGCCTAGGCAGCCACAAAACCCTGGATAGACATACACACACTCCCACTCCTATTTCAGCATTGTGCAAATATAGAGGTGGTTGGCAGCCCTGGCTGCCACACCAGTCCTGGGCACAGTGCAGGCATTGCTATGGTACTCAATTCTGTTAGGGTCACTCTCCGGGGTGGTATACACTGTCAGAAACAAGAACTGAAAAACACTCCACAGATTTCAGAAAGGTTGCTATGATGAATCGCTGTCAACAAATTGTGTTTAACTTAGCATTTGTTATCTGACATTAATTATAGCAACCTTTTGATATATATGTAACGTGTTTCCAAGTTTAAGACGGCAATGCTAAAGTATGCAGGTGCTAGTATTGGTAGATGCTGCTCCGCGCATGGCCCAACAGCCTGACTCTCCATTAGCCGTTGGATAGTGGAGCCTGGGAGTGTGGGTGTTTGTGCCCCTGTTGGCTGCTGCTCTAGGGCAGAGGCTCCCAACTCCGGTCCTGGTGAGCCAAACACGGTTCAGGTTTTCATGCAGTCCCTAATGAATATGCATGAGATAAATTTGCATACAATGGGGACAGTGCATACAAATGCATCTCAAGCATATTTCTAGGGAAAGCATGAAACCTGAATGGTGTCTGGCCCTCCAGGACTGAGGTTGGGAAACTCTGCTCTAGGGACTGCACATGTTTATGGTGTATGTGCTCTGTAGGGTAAAATATAGGCGTTTATGGCATGTTTATTTTATCTGCAATAAATATTCCTTCTATATTACCAATGTTTAGTACTGGGTAAAATATAGGGACATGGTCTGCAGGAGCCACAGCTGGGACTTGAACCTATGACCCCTTCTGTCCCTGAACACACTGGCAGTGTGTACTGCACCAAATTGTTGCCACAGAGGCAGGTCATTCCCTGGGGATACTATTACTGTTCATCAGACAGACATTGTGTTTTGCAGTGCATGGCACCCACCTAAACAGGGCTTGGCTTTGGTCTGCTGTGGGCAGATGCCATTGCCCCCTCCACCACCAGCACCCCTCCGCCACCATGCTGACATGCCCTGGTGCTGGTGGTGCGCAGTCCCAAGCCATCCAGTGTGTCATTAGGCGGCTGCCTATGGTGTGTGATATCTGTTAGAGGTGCCTGCCTAGACATCCATGCTTCCCCCCGGCACCACCTGCCAATGTTATATGCCCTTTGGGGTACTTGCTGTGTACTGTCCCCTGGGACACTGTGGGACACACACTCGTGGACATGTTTGCCCTTGGTCAGTTGTTGTCTTGCTGGTTTTCTGTTTCTACATTCCTATGTGTCACCTAGACATCTGCCTAGTCCACCCTGTGCCCCAGCTGGCCCACTGCATGTGCCGCCTGCAGTCCCCTGTACCCCATTTGCACCATCACCATAGTGTCCTTTCCTATGTGGCCACTCTGCTGTTGCTGCACATGTGAAAGCCCCATAAGCAAGCTGCCCAATATACACCACAACAAACCCTTATCAACACTATCAATGTTGGAACATTCACTTTGTTGGGGGAATCAGAATTGACCCTTCCAAAAGTGACATCTTCCTTTTTATTCTTTATGGGTAGTGTTGATTACTGTTTATCAATGTTTTTTCTATTGACCAGCTCGGTGTTTTGTATTTCTATTTTGGTTCTGGTCATTATCTTTCTGGTTTTTGCATGTTTTGTTACTGCACATGTATCATTACTATCACTTATCTGGGTCTCCCTGCCTTTGCTGTACATTGCTGACTGAACTGGTTTCTCTCTCTTGCAAATGTGCCCCTAACGCAAGGTTTTCACTGGCGTTAGTTTTCTGATCCTGATTTTGCAGTGTTAGTGTGCCTGGAGCCTCTCCCCGCCCACTCTCTGCCCATTGATCCCTTATTTCTGCCCTCTGGGGAGCCTTACTCCACCCTCTGCACACCTTAACACCGCCGGAGACGTTATTGCGCAATACGTGATGTTCTCACACGGTAATGTGCCATTACCATGCGATAACATCACGTATCACGCGATAACATTGCTGCTGCAACGTTAGTGCTGTTTAGTAAACATACCCCAATGTATAAAACAAATTAAAAAGACAGATTTATTAGGATAAACCAATAAATAACAAAAAAACAATTAAAGAATATCAATCAAAAAGTAAAAATCAAATCTGTAAGGCATATAACACAATAGAGTGCCTAAACACACTATGCTACATAAACCAAATATAAAGACCCAAACCGGGACGTGAAAAAGAGAGATGAGGAGGAGCTAGAGTATGCCTAATCTTGTATCTATGGAGGTAGTACTCACAATGGCACACTGTGGAAGTTATGTCTTGACAAAAAAACACCACACACTTAAGCAGTAAGGCTGCAAGGGATATCATCTCTTCCACTGTCTTTTAGATTGGCATAAGGCATATATACATTCCTGCCCTTCCCAACTATTTGACTTTAAAATGAACATTATTTTTTTTCTTCATTTTCGTTGTAAACACAGATTCTTTACCCATATACTAGAAATGGTTGGCTTTTTTCACATTTGATTTTCTCTGGTTCTGACCCCCCCCCCCTATGATTATATGGCATGGTTAAAACACATTTTCCTTCACTTCAGATGATTTTTAAACTCTTCCCACTTGGGTGTTGAGAGTTAGAGGAAGGGGTTGGGGTACCTTAAATAGCAGGTGTGCTGGTGTGCAGGTTCTGTGCAGTTCTCCTCCCTGCAGGCACAGTCAGAAGTCTTTCCTTCATTGTGAACTTTTCTTTTTAATTTGCACATGTCTAAATTCTGAAATAGTATCCACATTAGCTTGAGGAGACACAGAGCTGCTACTGAGCACAAGTTGCATATATGAAAGTTAATTTTAAAAGGGAGTGCTTAGTTAAAGCATGTATTAATTTGACTAGATCAAGCCTATTTTATAAAGGCAAGAAGGCAGTTATTTGTCTTTATAAAATACTAGCGTAAGTGGCCTAACTCATGTCTACACTCCAGCCACGAACATTTACAGCAGTCCTCAAGCTGCTGTAAACATCCATGCATATATTTTTTCAAGTACACCTGTTTTTCAAGTACATAGTTGTGTGTAAATGGAACCATAGAAAATATCAACTAGCATAAATGTGCATGCGTTGGCATAAACATATATACTTTGCCAATGGGCATAACTGGGGCACAATCTGGGAGGAGTGTTGGTACAGAGGGTGGCTACTAAAATTGTTAGTGGGCTTTGTTATAAAGCATATGAGGACAGATTTAATATGTATACTTTAGAGGAAAGGCACGATAGAGGTGATATGATTGAGACATTTAAATACCTCCATGGCATAAAGGCACAGGAGGAGACCCTCTTTCGATTGAAAGCAAGCTCTGCTATGAGGGAACATAGGATGAGAGTGAAAGGGGATAGACTCAGGAGTAATATGCGGAAATATTTCTTTATGGAAACAGTGGTAGATGCGTGGAATAGTCTCCCAGTGGAGGTGGTAGAGATGACGAAAGTATCTGAATTCAAAAAAGCATGGAACAAACACAGAGGATCTCTAAAGAGAAAAAGGGGATTATTGTAGTGGTTGATATGGAAGGGCAGATTAGATAGGCCATGTGGTCTTTTTCTGCCATCATGTTTCTATGTTTCTAGAGGCTGGCATTCACGAGCACTTCAAATCAATCTTTTCCTTTCAAATCCTTAGAATTTTCTTCAGAGAGGAGAAAATCCATCCCCCATCTCCTGGAGAAAAAGAAACACTGAAGGGACCTCTGACGGCTGAGGCGAATAGAGGCATGGGAATGATGTCAGGAAACCTGGGCTTTTCATTGGTTTTCTGTCTCCACCAATCTGCTGTTAGGGGAACACAATCCACTTGTCTGGAATGGTCTAGTAGGACGATATGGAATAGACTCTTTTTCTGACCTTATATATAAGGGATCAGAAAATGATTTTCTGATAATTCAGTCATTTGGTTAGATCAAAGGAACCAAACCAAAAATACCCTCATTTACTGAATTTTTATTGTTAGCTTTAATAGAAATGCACATCCCTACCGGTTTTGCCTAAATGGGATCCTTGATTATATTTTAGAACCATTAAAGTCAGTCAGTGAATATCCTGATCATTATGATGGTCCTCTAGACACCATTCCCATGGTCATGCTTTCATCTCAGCATAAAATTTAACTATCATTTCTAATTTAAGGTGCAGAAAAATGTTTTGCACTGTACAGGAAATTCATGTTTTTGTTGGAAAATAATAAAAAATGTGATGAAGAAGTTCTTGTTTGTTTCTAAAATCAAACAGAAAGGGACCCAAATGCATGTGTAGACAAAGCAATGATACGTATAACATTTCCTAACAATCTCTCAGAAAATGAAATGAGTCACCTCTAATTAAAGTTCATTGAAATCAGGACAGGCAGCATTTTGTAAAGAGTTAATTGGTTACAGTGCTGTGGCTATCAAACCCGGAAACAGAATATAAGACCATAAAAATAATAATTTCAAAGAAGAAAATCATTGCAACCCTTTTTATGCCATCTGGTTATACATTGTACCTAAAGGAATCTTGCATGCCACTAATCACTGTTGGAGGTACTTTCAAAATGCCTGTGGGTCTTTCAATCAAGTTCCAAAGGGAAACATCCTGAAGTATTTCCCTTTGAAAATTTCGACCAGCAGGGGAAAGAAGAGTAAAGAATAAGAGTTCTTGTCTTCCTCCATTTTCCTCTATGATTGTAGAAAGTATTGGGGATATTCTTCTCTACTCCCTTCAGGTGTTTTGATAGCAGAATGAGAGACCTATCCCTTGAGCAGGAAAAAAAATGAACATCACTGCTGGTGGGTTGAGACGTGCTGGCCATTTCTGAAATTGGATACACACATGTATCTTTTACAGAATGCTCCAGACATGACCATATCGCACGCCTATGCGACCTGAGGTGTTTGCTCCAGAGACAACCATATACTTGGCTTTCTAAAATGGATCTGGGGATGGCTTTGTGATTTCTATTTCTGAATGCTCATTTTCAGATGACCAAATCACAAATAGAACTTCTAAAATGACCATGTCAGTAAACAGCTGATGTGCTTTTACCTGCATTGGAAGACTGAGGCAATCTTCAAAGACTCTTTTTATGTGAGTAAGCACCTGTTTAGCCATGCAAAAAGTTTTAAAATTTGCTCCAAAAAGGGTCATTTTATAAGGAGATACTTAGGGGTATGTTTACTAAACCGCGTTAATGTAGCAGATGCTACATTAATGTGCGTTAGGTAACGTTAACGCGTGTTAACATTACATAACGCGCATTAATGTTACATAACGTTCTTTAGCGTTTCTGGTTGTGGTAAGTCCCGCAGAGGGTGGACAGAGGGCGGAGACAAGGGGTCCATTGGTGGGGAGTGGGCGGGGAGAGGCCCCTTCCACACTAATGCGGGGAACCGAAGGGCTGAATCTTACTGCGACTAAAAACCTGGCGTTAGCACACATTTGCAAGAGAGAGAAACCACCTTAGTGTCAGCAATGTACAGAATAAGAAGGGAGCCCAAGAAACGAGATAGTAGTGCTCCATTTGCAGCAACAGCATAGTGCCCAAGTATGAAAGGCCACTATGGTGATGATGCAAATGGGGCATAGGGGGCTGCAGGCGGGACATGTAGTGGGGGCATCTGGGGCACAGGGTGGACTAGGCAGTTGACTAGGTGGCACATAGGAACATAGAAACCGGACATCAGCAAGACAGCAGCTGACAAAGGACAAACACAATCCACCTACATCTACCTGGTCCACCCTAGCTAACAGTTGGCAGGGCACTGACCTGACATCCCCCCAGCCAACCCTCCCCCAAGCAGAATGGACATAATATTGGCAGGCGGTGATGGGGCAAATGTGAGGATGCCCACGTATGCCTCCCCACCCCAGACCCTGCTCCCTAGGCAACTGCTTACCCTCACAGTGTATGGCCTGGGACTGCGCACTACCAGCACCAACAGCATATGGTGATGTCAGCATGGCAGGGGTGTGTGTGCCTGGGCTGGAGGGGGCAGTGACACCTGCCTGTAGTGGACCTAGGCAATGCCCTGTACAAGTACGTGGTGTGCAGTGCAACAGAAAAGGTCTGGCTGAGGAAACGTAGAGGTAGCTCCAGGGACTACTGTGCATGTGTGGTGCATTACACGTAGCCAGTGTGTCCATAAGCAGAAAATCACAGGTTCAAGTCTCAGCTGTGGGTCCTGCAGAGCATGTCCCTATATTTTACCCTACAATGCAGATACAACAGCAACATGTGCAAAGCCCAAAGCAGCGGTGAACAGGGGTAAAAACACCCACTCTCACAGGCTCCACAATCCAAAGCTGCATGGAGAGTCAGGCTGTTGGCCCCAGCACGGAGCTTCAGTTATCACCAGAGCACTACAACTACCTCCTGCACAGTTTATCAATGTCGGCACTGTGATCAGGACCAGCGTGGCGGGCAGGGCTGCCAACCACCCCCTATCTTTGCACAATGCTGCAATAGGAGTGTGTGTGTGTGTGTATGTCTATCCATTGTTTTGTGGCTGCCCACACCTCACTGGGCCCTCAATGTCCCACTGTTACCAGCGCTAGCCTGAATATGTGCATAATGAGGAGCAAGGTATTGTGAGTATGGCCCGAACAGGGCGGATTGGCCAGGATGCATCTTCACAGGGTATGGGGCAATGGCTGGGACACTGTAGTGCCTGACCACCTCCTGCATGGACATGGTGGTCACAGCATGTCATGCTGGGAGGACACTCTCACTCTGACTGAGCACTGAACATGGCAGGTCTAGGTTCCAACATAGCGCTCTATGTTACCTGCCTCCAATGATACCTCTCTGTTCCCAGTGCTGGGATCCTATCACTGTAATACCTGCTTGTAACACATAGTTCTTCTGTGAGCATGCACTATGGACTGGCTAGTGGACTATCTGCAGTTAGTCTGTGCATGGTTGGAACACCTTGTAGGGTGCTGTAAGTGCAGTATGACTGTGCCATCTGCTGGTGACTGGTAGACTGTGGTGTGAGGCAGTTGAGGTTTTCCAGACCTAACAACCAGCATTACTGCTCAGCAGCCCTAGTCACAAGTATTCCTCTGTCCCACCAACCCTGGAAGGTTGTCTTCCATCAGCAGGATGGAGGTTGTTTCACCAGGGCTCAGGCACCTATCCCATAACATCAAAAAGGGTGATTGTGGGTCCTTTGGGGTATATAGTATATACCACTTTAACCTGTAAAGGCAGTGCTACACAAACCTCATACAAATCTAGAAACCCCTCTGCCCTCAGTGCCCATGTCAGCCAGATCCTAACACTGGGTACACACTAATCTTGGTGGTGTCTGGTCCCAGAAAACCACATGTGACTGCAAAACACAGAGGGACACCAAATTACCTTCACATGCACTACAAGAAACACCTGCCACACATTGGTAGTGATGGAGATGTACAGCAGGACCTATCTCTAGCATCACATGTACTGCGGACCTAGTGCTGGACACCCATCCTATCACTGAGGGTGAACACAGAACCTGCACAATGGCATGGTCTGTAGCTACTCTGTGCCAGTATCACACACTATCAGTTTCTCTTTCCAAGCTGAGGTACTGGAGAGATGCAGACCCCATTTGGTGATCAGTGTAAGCAGCTATTCAGCATGTGCACTGCATCGTGGGTACTGCTGGGGACACCCTATCCTAGCATGCAGAGCAGACAGCTTGTGGAGTGACCTGCAGCCCTTCTGTAACCAGCCATTGCTATGAGATGCACTATGGAACCATAGGTTAAGGTGGCCTAACAAGGTTACGGTGCCCTAGATTAGTGTGCCCTAAAGGCTGCAAGGTGCTTCAGGATGACATGCATGACCTGTGAGGCACAGAGACAGATGTAGACCTAACATTAGATAGAGCACTGAGGAAAGGCAATGAACAGGCGAGTGAAGGAGGGAGAGCTGGGAGCCACTGGACCGATTGGTGAAGAAGAGATACCTGGGGCGAATGGGAAGGTAGCAAGGGGGTTTGAGAATGTACTGTATATAAGACAGTGTGGGACGTCATTTGGGGGCTCAGATCTTTTGTCCAGGGTGCCGGCTCTGTGTTTCTGAGTCTGTGTACACAATAAAAGATTCTGTTTGCATTCTAGTCTGTCTGTGTGTTCCTTCTGAGGGTGTGGGAGACAGGGTTCCTGCTTCATTTGGTGCATTGCCGGGAAGTCCTTTCTCCTCGCACCCGTGGAGGAAACCTCCCTGCGGTTCTTCAGGACTGGGCCTCGGCCGGCCGGTGACCGGCCCCCAGGCTGTCAACGCTCCTGGGCGCCACCGGGTCCCTTGTGTCCGGCAGGACTCCTTGCCACGTCTGGCTGGTTGGTCCCGGCGGGCTGATTACTCCGTTTGTATTCCGGCAGGATAGACTGGCATCCAAACATTCTCCGGCCGGAGGTCTGGTGAGTACTACTGCCTTTCTGTTTTGGGTAGTTCTGTGAGTCTGGTAATCTGGAAATCATGGTATTCTGTAATCCTGTAGCGGTTTGATCACCCGCACGAGCGGTCCGAGTAAGGACCCCAGGGTCTCTGAAACCACCGCTCATCCTGTCTGTGCTGAGGGGGGGGGGAAGGAGGGGTAGCTGTGTATTAATGTGTTAATATGTTTCTGTCCTCCCTTTTCTCCCTTTGTTTCCTCTGTTGTCCTGTGTGTGAGGTCCGAGCTACTGGGCTCTCCAAGTGCTCCCTCCTCCCCTTGGGGAGGCAGAGTCCAGGTTTGGGCAAGCATTCTTTCGTCTCCTCTCAAATGTCCTGTTCAGTGTTCAGTGTCTGTCTGTTCAGTGTTCAGTGTCTGTCTGTCCTGTGTGAGCTGGAAATACTGCCAGTGTTACTGCATTGAGAATTGTGCATTGTGATTGTGATTAGAGCATATTGTGATTAGAGCATGGGGGCGGGAGAATCTAAAGGACAGACACCCCTGCAGTGTATGCTCCGTAATTTCAAGTCTGGGTTTGGAGAGGATTACGGGATTTCACTCTGCCTCTCGATTGTCTGTTTTATGTGAACGGGAGTGGCCAGCCTTAGTGAAGCTGTGGCCTCCTCAGGGGTCCACTGATTTGCCTACTGTGATTTTAGTCCATCAGATTGTAGTGAAGGAACACCCGGATCAGTTTCCCTATATTGATTCATGGCTGGCCATATGCCAGAAATGGCCAAAATGGCTCCAGCGCTGCCACGAGGATCAGTGTAGAATAATGGTGGCAGCTGCCAGTCGCAGGAAGGAGTGAATACCTGCCCCTGTCTACCAGGGGCGGGATTCCCCGGAGGTCCCTGCATGCCCCCTCAATCTGCTTTACCCTACTGTCCCGTCCGTGCCCTTACTGGATACGCCCCTAAGAGCTGAAGAGTCAGGAGAACCTTCCCCTGGGGCGGGCGAAGCAGGACTTGGGGAGGATTCTGCAGATTCCAGCTCCTCATCAGATTCCCTTTCTCATAGTGATACGCCCCTACAGACGTCTCCATCATCCTCCTCTCCTCCTACTCCCGGTACTGCCTCCAGTGTTATAGCGTCACCCTCTGAGAGCACTCCGGCTGAGCTTCAGTCGTCTTCCCCGCTGGCCCAGCGCCTGCGGTCAGCTGCAGAGAAGCAGACAAAACAGGATTTCCAACTGCCTTTGCGACAAGTATAGGGACTCCCGTACCTTGATGCTGCCGGATGGGTGGCAGTAGGACCTTCTAGTCTGATATATGTTCCTTTCTCTACCACTGACCTGCTGAACTGGAAAACCCATTATGCCTCCTATACTGAAAAGCCTCAGGAGTTGACAGACCTTATGACCAGTATTATGCAGACGCACCAGCCTACTTGGTCAGACTGTAGACAATTGCTTTCCACCCTATTCAGCACGGAAGAACGAGCACATATTGTGCGGGCCACCCTCACGTGGAGGCACATCCTGCAGACGCTGGGGTTATAAATCCCCGGCAGCAAGCAACTGTGGATTTCCCGAATGAAGACCCTGAGTGGAACCTGAATGATCCCGTAGGAGCACGGGCTCTCACTCACTTCTGGACCGCGCTCCTTGAAGGCCTCAAGAAGGGAGGGCAGCGGGCTATGAATATCAGCAAGATTGCAGAAATCCTCCAGCTTCCTGATGAGAGCCCAGCAGTGTTTTATGAGCGTCTGTCTGAAACGTATCGACTGTACACCCCTTACGATCCAGCAGCTCCTGAGAATCTTCGTATGGTGAATACCGCTTTCATAGCACAGGCCCAGGGTAATATACGGCAGAAGCTGCAGAAATTGGAAGGATTTACGGGCATGAACGCGACACAATTGATGGAAGTGGCACAGAAGAACTATGTAAATCGTGACCAGGAGCAGAGGCGAGAATCTGAGCGTCGGATGAAGAAGAAGGCAGATTTCCTAGCGGCTGCCCTAACCGAATGGCCACCAGTATCAGCCTGGACCAGGGACGGGAGCAGGGGACGTGGACAAGGATGAGGACAAAGGGGGCCGAGATTTTTCCTGGGCCCCAATCAGTGTGCATACTGTAAAGAGGAGGGACATTGGAAGAATAAGTGTCCAAATCGGAGGGGACAATATCCGTCCATGAGGGGCGCAAGGGTACCCGTACACACCACACGAGAGCGGGGCCAGCCCACGGTATATCCACACGATACCTTCCCGCCCCCTCCACCAGATCTTGAAGGCCTCGCAGCAGTGGAACATTATGACTCGGATGAAGACTAGGCCAGACCAGGCTCCAAGCTTCTGTTGGGTCCCCAGGAGCCTATGGTCAAGATGAACTTAGGGGACCAAGAAATGCAGTTCATGGTTGATACCGGAGCAACACACTCAGTGGTTACTCAGCAAGTGGCCCCTATTTCCTCCCGGACGGTAACTGTAGTGGGAGCCATGGGAGAAAGAATGCAACGATCCTTTCTGCAAAACCGCATGTGTCAGTTGGGGGGACGGACTATCACCCACCAGTTCCTGTATATGCCTGAATGTCCTATACCCCTGTTGGGGAGGGATGTCCTGGTGAAACTACAGGCCCAGATATCATTCGGACCCGGGGGCCAGGCTGAGCTCGACATACCCAGCCTGGGCCCAGCAGTTTTGGTACTGTCCATCCCCCGGGAAGAAGAATGGCGGTTGTTCGAGGACAAACTCAAGCCTGATGTGATTGCCCTGGATAAGTGGGATGCAGTACCCCCAGGAGTATGGGCAGAAGGCAACCCCCACCCCCCCGGAATGGCCATCAACATCCCTCCTGTCTGTATCGAGTTGAAGCCAGGAGTCTCCCCAGTACACGTGTGGCAGTATCCGCTGCCACGGGTGGCTGTGGAAGGAATTCATCATCATCTGGAGTGGCTCCTGCAGTACGGTATCCTGCGGCCCTGTCAATCAGCATGGAACACTCCTTTACTACCAGTCCGAAAGCCAGGTACTACCGACTACCGACCTGTCCAGGATCTCCGCCGTATTAATGACGCCGCTGTGACTCTGCATCCAGTGGTACCCAACCCCTATACCCTGTTGGGTCTCATCCCAGCTGCAGCCTCTCCTTTCTCCGTGCTAGATCTGAAGGATGCCTTCTTTTGCATACGTCTGTCTGCAGAAAGCCAACACCTCTTCGCCTTTGAGAGAGAGGACCCTGCCACTGGCAGTAAGACCCAAGTAACCTGGACTCACTTACCACAGGGGTTCAAGAACTCCCCCACTATCTTCAGTACCACTCTGGCCCAGGATCTTGCTGGTTACCCCCCGGGAGTGCCTGGGAGATGAGCCCTCCTGCAGTACGTTGACAATCTGTTGGTTGCTGCTGACTCTGAGACTGAATGTATTCTGGCAACCACAGAGCTTCTACAGTTGTTGTATAATGCAGGCTACCGCGCTTCAAAGAAGAAGGCTCAACTATGCCAGTTGGAAGTGAAGTACCTGGGATTCTACCTGTCTAAAGGAAGTCGGCGGTTGGGGAAAGAATGGAAGGAGGCGGTATGCCGGATCCCTGAGCCAACATCTCGCAAGCAGGTACGCACTTTCCTCGGGGCTTCAGGATACTGTTGCATCTGGATTCCCAACTTCGCCAGGATTTCAAAGCCCCTCTATGAATCTACGAAAGGCCCAGAGACGAATCCCCTTGAATGGGGACCAGACCAACGGGGGGCCTTCGAACAGTTGAAGAGGGCGTTGCTATTGTCACCAGCCTTGGGCCTTCCGGATGTCACTAAGCCCTTCACTCTTTATGTGCATGAAGCAGCGGGCACAGCTCTAGGGGTCTTGACTCAACAGCTGGGATCCTGGCCACGCCCGGTCGCTTACCTGTCTAAACAGCTGGATCCAGTGGCCAAGGGATAGCCACCCTGTTTAAGAGTGATAGCAGCAACAGCCCTATTGGTGGAAGAGTGGGATAAACTTTCCATGGGCCAAGACCTCTTAGTCATCGTCCCACATTCAGTCCAAACCTTACTGGAACATAAAGGAAGCCACTGGTTTACCAGTTCCCGAATGTTAAAATACCAGAGTATGTTATGGGGAAACCCCAGAGTGCGGATAACCACCAGTCATGCCTTAAATCCTGCCACGTTCCTGCCTGTCGGCCCAGGACCACCTGATCATGACTGCCTGGAAGTAATGGACATGATCTTTTCCAGTCGCCCTGATCTGACAGACATACCACTAAACAACCCGGATGAGATCTACTTTGTGGATGGAAGCAGTCTGGTAGTGGAAGGCCGCAGGTGTGCGGGGTACGCGGTGGTGACGCTGGAAGTAAAAGTCGAAGCTCAGCCATTACCCTCGGGCACTTCCACACAAAAGGCGGAACTCATTGCCCTCACCTGTGCCCTAACCCTTGGGACAAACCTTCATGTAAACATATACACAGATTCCCGATATGCCTTTGCCACTCTCCATGCCCATGGTGCTCTATACAAAGAAAGGGGGTTGATCACTGCAGCTGGGTCCGAAATTAAGAATGGTCCCCAAGTAGTGGCCCTGTTAGAAGCAGTCTGGTATCCCAAAGCTGTAGCTGTCATGCACTGTAAGGGCCATCAAAAGGGGAATGACGGGCTAGCCAAGGGCAATAGACGGGCTGATGCAGAAGCCCGCGGGTCGCGATTGCCTCTTTGTCCCAGCCCTACTCTGAGAGCTCCGAAGATTTGCAAGCCCCCCTGTTCCCAATCCCGTTAAGCCAATCGGCCAAAAGATACACTACACGGGAAATGGATTTCTTCTGTCAGAAGGAGGATGGGGTATTACACTCCGATGGTTGGATAAGATTACCTGGAAAGGGAACAGCCCCAGTGATAGTCATCCCAGACAGCCTTGCCCCAGATTTTCTGTCATCTTTCCATCAGACTACTCACTTTGGCAAGACAGCCATGGAAACTACTCTCCGCCCATATTTCTTTATTTCCTGCTTATCTTCCATGGCAGCCCCAACTGTTAGGCAATGTACCATGTATGCTAAGAACAATGCCCGTCAGGGTCCTTGCCAACCCCCAGCAGTGCAGTCCTATGGGGTCACCCCCATGGGAAATATCCAAGTTGATTTTACAGAAATGCCCTGAGCAAATGGATACCGATATCTGTTAGTTCTGGTTTGTACATTCACGGGGTGGGTGGAGGCCTTCCCAGTCCATACAGAAAGAGCCAGAGAAGTGACAAAGGTGCTACTGCATGAAATCATCCCCCGTTTTGGGCTCCCGGTAGTAATGGGATCAGATAACAGACCTGCATTTGTGGCCCAGATAGTACAACAGGTAGCCAAAGCCTTGCAGATTGATTGGAAGCTACATACAGCTTACCGTCCGCAGAGTTCAGGGAAGGTGGAACGTATGAACCGTACCATTAAAATGCACTTAGCAAAACTGTATCAGGAAACCGCCTTGAAGTGGCCCCAATTGCTCCCCATAACCCTGCTTCGTATACGCTCAGCCCCACAGAAGGGTATTGCACCCCTCATTGCACCCCGCCTTGCACCCCTCATACAGGGCGTCCATGGAGACTTGATTCAGATAGGTTCAGAAATAACCCGCTAGCAACTGTTGGCTCTCAGTTCTGGATTCAGGAGCGGCTCCCCATCAACCTGACGGAACCACTCCATACACATCAACCTGGTTTGCCAGTGTGGGTCAAGGAGTGGAAGAGGGATCCGCTGACCCCCCAGTGGTGAGGCCTGTATACCGTTCTGCTGGCTACCCCGACAGCTATCAAGGTGGCTGAGATTACTCCGTGGATTCATCACACCCGTGTCAAGGCCGCAGTGCCAGAACCTGTTCCAGCCTGGACTTCTGTCACGGTTCCAAACCAGCCTCTGCGTTTGACACTAAAGAGAGATACCTCTGCCTAGAGACGGCTAATGCATCTGGACTGCTGAAGAGACGAAACCACCCCAAAATGCATAGAAGTGCCATATTTTTACTGCTATCCTTGATGTGGGCCTGTTTCCAGCCGAGCACGGGGACTACTAACACAGCAATATTACTTGCCCAAACTGCCTTAAACATGACAGACTTTTGCATACGTAACTCTCTACAAACTGGGGGTTTTCTGTCAACCTGTCTCATTGCTGTACCCTCCAGTGTATGTGAACTGCTGAGTTTTACCATATTTACTAGTCTGGACTGTAAACAACCTAACATGTCGTTTTCTACCCTCCTCTATAGTATTGGAGCCACCCAGCCTACCTCAGCTTTTAACCGAGTTCCTTTCTCCCTGCAGGTAGTCTCCACCCTTAACACCACTGATTGTTTTAGTTTTGTAAATACCAAGACAGGAGGGTTTAATGTGTCTAATACTGAATTGTCATGCAACTCTGTTACAAGGGTATCTTATGTATTCTCAGAAGTGTATCTAACCTTAGGCTGGTTTTTGATATGTGGGAGGATGACTTATACCTATGTTCCCATGAACGCCACCGGTGGCCCATGCACCCTCGGCAGGCTAACGACCGCTGCTTTCCTCCACACGCCCAAGGTAACTAAAGTCTGCCCCAGACCTTCCCGCTCTATCCCCATGCCCTCGACCTCTAACTCAAATGTAGAACCCTACAGTGATGAGACGGCCCTTGGGCTGTCGCTATCAATTGTTGCAACACCTGGGTTAGCCCTACACAACTCAATGGAGATAAGCCGACTTGCTTGTTCTCTAGCTAAATCCCTTAATCTGACCTCAACCATACTGGCCACCATGAATCATTAAGGGGTATGTTTACTAAACTGCGTTAGTGCAATTCGCGTTAGGAGCTGCGGTAGTGACAGAAACCCCAAATAAGGACATGGGCGGTACATCGTTACCACTAACGCGCGTTCCAAAAACTAACGAGCGTTACAGGGTGCCGTGGCGCGTTACTGCGCGTTAATCGTAAGAAGGCGTACAGACACAAAGCATGGAAACAGAGTTTTAGCACAATGGTTACTGTACTGACCGCTGTTACAGGCAGCATGGGTTCGAGTCCCCAGTGTGCCTAACGCAGAAGGCTGGCCCAGGCATCACCCTGTACATTACATAGGGAATGAGGAGGCATGTTTTTCTTTACGTGGAGTAGTGGTGTCAGAAACACACCCTCGGAGTGTGCCTAGCCACGTACGTTGGTGCGTGCGAGGCTGCGTGCGTTGGTACGGGCGTAGCCCCGTGCGTAGCTGCGTGCGTTGGTGCGTGCATTGGTGCATGCGTACAATCGTGCGTGGGTACGTGTGTTTTTACCAGCGTGGGCACCTTATATTACAGACTCTTTAGGGTGTCTTGCACCTATGCATTATGCTAACAGATGTACGTGTGATGGCCTATGGTTTATCAGAGCCTGTGAGCAGGTGCTGGATTTTCCCAGGGTTGGATTGTACCAGTCACACCCATGATGCACTGCACATGCAAATCAGCTGTCCACAGATACACACCATGGGGAATGCACCCCCACAGCACCTCGGCCTGGTAGGGGGAAGTGACCATGTGCACCACCACAGCACCTCGGCCTTGTAGGGGGCACTGACCATGTGTTGTACTGGCACAGAGTAGCTACACACCGTCACATTGTGCGGGTACTGTGCTCACCCTGAGGGTGCAGTGAGGTGCCCAGCAGCAGGTACACAGCACCATCCATGGCTGAAAGAGGCCATGGTGCAGGTCCAAAGCAGTGTTTATGTATGAGATAGGTAGGTAGTTTCTGCAGAAATACCTTGGATATCTCTGTCTGTTTCAGTCAGGTGTAGCCCCCATGTACCACCACCCCACCCCAGGCCATCTCCCAACAATAGATCCACATTCTATCTCCCTGCAAAGGTGTCAGTAGAGAGGAACATCAACCCTGGTCCTGCTGAGAAACAGACACCCCACAGGGCAGTCAATGCAGCTCTGTACACATCCATAACACAATAGCAGACAGACATTAGGCCTGGATATGGCAAGCTGCAACCCACCACTATCTGATATGCTCCTGCTGCAAGCCACTCCATCAAGACACATACCAGCTGCAAACAGCCTGCTAGTTAGTCCATAGTGCATGCACCCAGAACTGGGATGTCAGCATACACAGCAAGCAAATAAATCAGTGACTAGGCCCCAAAAGGAAACCCATATCAATCACATGAGAGAAATACTATACAGCACTATGGGGGTACCTAGCCATGCTGTGGTCACTGCACAGTCAGGGTGAGAGTGATCTCTCAGCAGGACATACTGAGGTCACCCTGTCTGTGTAGGTGGTGGCCGGGCACTAAAATGTCCCAGTCAGTGCCCTATGCCCTGTGCAAATGCACCCTGGCCAGTCCACCCTGTCCGGCCTATACCCATGTTACCTTGCTCCTCATTATGCACATTGGCAGCCCAATACTGGCAACATTGCTGGCAGTGTGGGCTGTGGAAGGTGTTTGCAGCCACCACACACTGGATAGACAGACAGCCACCCCCACACCTATGCCAGCATTGTGCTACTATAGAGGTGTTCAGCAGCCATACCCACCACACCAGTCCTGGGCACAGTACAGGCATGGATATGGTACGCAATACTGTTGGGGGTCACTCCCCAGGGTGGTAAACACTATCAGAGACCAGACCTGCAGCACACACCGCAGACATCAGAATGATTGTTATGGTGGGGCTCAATGAGCAAAATGTGTTTAACGTAGGAATTGATATCTGCCAGTTATCATAGGAAACGTTTGATAGCTGTGTACCATATACCCAGGTGTAGGGTGGCATTGCTAAGGTATGCAACTGCTAGTATTGAGAGATACAGGCAGGGCCCAATGTCCTGCCTCTCCAGGAGGCATTGGCCAATGGGGCCTGTGGGTGTGTGTGTGGGTGTGTCTGCCCCTGTTGGCTGCTGCTTTACGGCAGAGTTTCCCAACTCCAGTCCTGGTGTTCCAAACACTGTTTGTGTTTTCATGCTGTCCCTCATAAATATGCATGAGCTACATCTGCATATCATGGGGGTGGTGCATAGATATGCAGCACAGGCATCTTTATTAGAGGCAGCATGGAACCTGAATGGTGTGGGGCCCTCCAGGACTGCATTTGCAGGACTCTGCTCTAGGTAATGTGCCTGTTTATGGTGTCTGTGTTTGGTGTGGTAAAATATAGGCGTATTAACCATGCGTATGTTCTCTGCAATAAAGGAGTGTCTTTACTATCACTGTTTAGTGGTGGATAAAACTATGGGGACTGGGTTGACAGGAGCCCCAGCTGGGATTTGAATCTGTGACCCTATGGTCTTACAGGCACTGGCTGTGTCCGTTGCACCACACTGTGGCCACAGAGACAGTGCAGTCCCTGGAGATAGGTAAACTGGCCTGACGAGTCAGAAACCCTGCTCTGCACAATTGTACTGTGCGCTCATTTACTTTGTATGGAGACAAAAGTACACATAAACCTCAAAAAAGACCTTGAAAATGGGGAAGAGAAAAAAGAAAATAATACCAGCGGAGTCTACAGAACCAACAGTAGGCCCTATGGATAAGCATGTTAAGCCCTTGGTGGGAGCTGATGCCTCGTTAGACCCTGACTTTTTAGTTCTGCGCTCGTCCGCTGCATCTTTGAACTCTCCGGACCGTTCTCCTCCCTCCCCACCGAAGTACATCTCACCGCCTCTAACCGGTTCTGTGGGGCAGTTTCAACAGAGTACTCCAGCCGATACTGGTGGGAAATTGGAAAGTGTTATGTGGACATCTCCTCCTGGTGTGGCTATTGAGCCACCTGAACAGGTGACTCTGGGCGACATCTGGAAAGTAGTGACTCGAATTGAACACTCCTTATTTCCCACAGTTAAGCAGCTTTGTAGTTTTTCCTTAAGGTTACTACAAAGTTGTGTGAGTTAGAAGGGCGGTTGGGGGATATGACCACTCAATTATCCAGCTGTGAAAATCAATGTTCTACCTTTAAGGCTGTTAGTTCATCTAGTATTAATGATAGCCTATCCATCATAGGCTGGAATTGTATGATAATATGTTTCGGGCTAAGAATATTCGACTGTTAAATTTTCCTTGTTGTCGTCTTTTATCTACTGAGATATTGCTTCGTAAGTATTTTAGGGAAGTTTTGGGCTTGGCTTCGGCCGATTCCATGGCTATCTCTAAAATATATTACTTGACTGGTCAAGGGCTGTCTGTGGGTCCTCCAGGGGATTTTGATGTGGTTCAGGCCCGCGATGGACTTGACCTTACTCAGTTCTTGGAGGACTCACAGGATAACATTGCTTCTCGTGCTACTTTGATTGTAGGTTTTGTCTCTGATCAGGATAAGATGTTAGTTTTTCGTAGTTACTTTAAAAATAAGTCTGCTCTCTTTTGTGGTGCTGGGGTGCAAATTTTCCCTGATGTTTGTCGGGCCACACAAACTAGGCGGAAGGCTTTTTTAGCTCTAAAACCTAGGGGCATGTTTACTAAACACCGTTGCTGTGCGGGTTCCCGTTAGTGTGCTGGTGCCATATAAGGAGTGGGCGGGCCAGGCAGAAAAAAGAAAAAAACCGGACCGTATGTGTGTGCGTCGCGCTAATGTGCGGGGCCCACATTAGCGCGTGGGAAGGCTAAGTGGGGCGCTGCTGCATAACCAAACAACAGAGCCGTAGTACAACGGTGAAGACACTGACCTATGGTGCAGGGGCCAGGGGTTCAAACCCCCATTGCGCTCAATGAAAAAGACCAGCTGAGGCATCAACTTTTATGGGCAAAAGTGGTGTAGGAGGTATATTGATTATGGGCGGCAGAAGGCGGCGCACTCTTTTTTTATACGGCATGAGGCGGCGCACTGTTCATTGTGGGCGGCAGATGGCGGCGCGCTGATAAAATGGGGCAACAGAAGGCGGCGAGCCTGTGGGAAGAAGGCGTCGCGCTGATGTGTGAGGGGGCAGCCCAATAGTGGGAGGGATAAGTGGCGCGCTGATGTGCAAATAGCAGGAATGGAGCCATAGCACAATGGTTAAGACACTGACCACTCGTGCAGGTATCTATGGGTTCAATTCCCCACAGTGCCCATTGAAGACAGCTGGCTGAGGCATTATTTTAAGGGGCATGCCCATGTTGGGCGGCATAAGGCGGCGCGCTGTTAATGTTACGCGGCAGAAGGCGGCGCACTGCTAATTTTGTGCGCCACAAGACGGCGCGCCGATGGCTACAAGGCTGCGCGCTGCTGCTCAAGCACAGGAACAGAGCCACAGCACAATGGTTGTGACACTGACCAATGGTGCAGGGACCAGGGATTCAATCCCTCACAATGCCCATTGAAAAAGACTAGCAGAGGCAGTATGTTTTATGTTGTGGAGTGCTGTAGGAGGCCCACTAATTTTATTTTGTGATAACAACTAGAAAACGCACACTCACAGCATGTTAACATAAGGCAGCCCATAAGGCACATGTGACAGTGCACCGTCCGCCAAGGCACCCTAGAATGTCCCCTATAGGGCAGCATGTATGTTGCGACACAGGATAATGTATAGTGCACCCTATATGGATGGCAACCATAACGTGCCGTATACGGCGCCCCATAAAGCGCCCTCAGAGGCACCTTATGGGTACAGTACGCTCAGGGTGTTATTGCTGGCAGCAACATATGTACAGTAAATTAAAAAGATGCTGTGGACACCCCTATCACAGAACCCCACTGTGGGTTTGAACCCATGACCTCTGGCTGCACAGGGAGTGATGTAACCATTGGGCTACAATTCCATAGCTGTAAGCAAGCCCCTGGCTGGCTGCAGATAGCCTGCACGTCACCTCACAGACAGTCTGCCGGTGTAAACAGGATAGGGTTAGGCCACACGTACCCATGATGCACTGCACATGCAAATTAGCTGTCCACAGATGGACACAAGATGGGGAATGCACCCCCACAGCACCTTGGCCCTGTTGGGGGGAGTGACCGGGTGCACCCACACAGCACTTCGGCCTGATAGGGGGCACTGACCAGGTGTTTTACTGGCACAGAGTAGCTACACACCGTTACATCGTGCGGGTTCTGTGCTCACCCTGAGTGTGCAATGAGGCGCCCAGGACCAGGTCCACAACACCTTCCATGGCTGATGGAGGCCAAGTGGGAGTTCCAAAGCAGTGTTAATGTGTACGATAGCTAGGTTCTGCTATCACACCATGGATATCCCAGTCAGGCTCAGCACCCACTGGGAACCCCCCCCCCCCACAGCAAACATGGTTCCCCCATCAGGAGATCCACACTGTACCTCCCTGCAAAGGTGGCCGTAGAGGGCAACATCAACCCCAGTCCTGCTGAGGAATGAACACCACCCCCACACACAGCCACAACACAATAGCAGACAGACATAGGACCAGGATAAGGTAAGCTGCACCCCACCACCAGATATTCCCCTGCAGCAAGCCAACAGCCACTGCACCCTGCAAGCCATTGCAGCAAGCCAATCCAGCAAGACACATAGCAGCAACAAACAGTCTGCTGGTTAGTCCATAGTGCATGTTCCCAATGGAGACACATGCACCCAGAACTGGTCTGCCAGCATACACAGCAAGCAGATAAATCAGTGACTGGGCCCCAAATAGAAACCCATATCTATCACATGAGAAAAATACTGCATAGCACTATGGGGGTGCCTAGCCATTCTGTGGTCACTGCACAGTCAGGGTGAGTGTGATCTCCCAGAAGGACATGCTTTGGCCACCCTGTCTGTGTAGGTGGTGGCCGGACACTACAATGTCCCTGCCAGTGCCCTATGCCCGGTGCAGATGCATCCTAGCCAGGCTACCCTGTCCTGGCTATACCCATGGTACCTTGCACCTCATTATGCACATTGGCAGGCCAATACTGGCAACAGTGCTGGCAGTGTGGGCTGTGGAAGGGGCTTGCAGCCAACACCCACTGTATAGCCAGACACACACTTCCACACCTATGCCATCATGGTGCTACTATTGAGTTAGTAATTAGCCTTGCCCACCAAACCGGTCCTGAGCACGGCAAGGCATGGATATGGTACGCAGTACAGCTGGGGGTCACTCCCCAGGGTGGTAAACACCGTCAGAGGCCAGGCCTGGAGCACGCACCGCAAACACCTAACAGATTGTTCGGATGGGGTCAACTAGCAGTATGTGCGTAACGTATGGATATCTAGCTGCCTGTGCTCCTAGCAAACGTCTCAGAGCTGTGTACCGTATACCTCAGGTGTAGGGTGACATTTGTAAGTTATGCAAGTGCTAGTTTTGGGAGATGCATGCAGGGTCCAATGGTCTGCCTCTCCAGGAGACATTGGCCAATGAGGCCTGTGGGTGTGGGTGTGTCTGCCCTTGATGGCTGCTGCTTTACGGCACAGATTCCCAACTCCAGTCCAGGTTTGCATCACACTGTTCTGGTTTTCCTGCTGTCCCTCATGGATATGCATGAGCTACATCTACCTACCATGGGTGTGGTGCATAGATATACAGCACAGGCATTTGTATGAGTGGCATCATGGAACCTGACTGGTGTGTGCCCCACCAGGACTGCATTTGGGTGATTCTGCTCTGGGTACTGGCCCTGTTCATGGTGTCTTTGCTCAGTGGGGTAAAAGATAGACGTATTGCCATTGCATATGTCCTCGCCAGGAAAGGTGTGCCCTTACTATCACTGTTTACTTGGGGGAAAAATATGTGGGCAAGATTGGCAGTTGCCCCAGTTGGGCTTTGAACCTGTGATCTTCTGCTCTTGCATGCAGTGTCTGCGTGCACTGCAACACTGTGTAGCCACAGATTGGGTGGATTCCCTGGCATGTCCATGACTGTGGATCCGGCAGGGCCTGTCTGTTGCAGTCTGTTGCAGTGGACGGTGGCAGCCTGCACATGGCTAGGCCTCTGTCTTCTGTCGCTAGCAGCCACTGCCCCCTGCACCACATGTACTCGTCCGCCAACATGCTGGCATGAGCTCCTCCCATAAAAAGCAGGTGACCTGATTGGAATGTGGCAGTACGGGACTGCATTTGGGGTACTTGGCTGTGGGTAATACCCATTGTTGTGGTGTGTGTGCGTTGGGTAAAATATGGGTGTTTTCCCCATGCTTATGTCCCCTGCAATACAGGGGTGTCTGCGCTATCTGTGTTTAGTGGTGGGTAAAATATAGGGACTGGGCTGGCAAATGCCCCAGCTGGGCTTTGAACCTCTGGTCCTAGAGGTACTGACTCTGTCCACTGCACCACACTATGGCCACAGAGACAGTGCAGCCCCTGGAGGTAGTAAGCCTGTCAGGATGGAGTCACAAACCCTGCTCTACGCAATTTTACTGTGGGCATATGCACCCTGTCTGGTGACAAACGTGCACATAAACCATGGAAATGACAACGGGAACTGGGGGAAACAATATCACTACGCTGGGCAACAGTGATATTAATGGGCAACCATAGCCAACACTCCCAGGACAGCTCCACAACAGGAAATGTTGTTTGGAAGAGTCTCCGCTCTGTAAACCCTTCCAAAATTCATTTCTTTTTTCTGGAGCTTTGTTGGGTGTGTTTTCTGTATTTGCCCATCACTATAACTGTTCCCCAGCTGAATTACTATTTTTAATAGTTCTGTTGTGGTCATTTCCTATTTTTATGTGCACTTTTGTGCTGTGCACGTGTATCACACTGCTCACGTTTGCTGGTTTCCCCGGTTTTCCTGTACATTGCTGACGGAAATGGTTTCTCTTCCCTTTAAATGCTTTCTACCGCGAGTGTTTCACTCGCGGTAGTTTTTACATGCAAATTCGGGCCCGATACTGTGCGGGGACCCTCTCCCCTCCCACTCTCCACCCATTGACCCCGTCCCTCCGCCCCTCCGGAGCCTTCCTCCGCCCTCCTTTAGCCGTTCCACGCCTCTATCGGACATTTGCGGGCCCGCATTTGTACGGGGCCCGTTAGTGTGCCGCGTACCTGTGCGGGGGTGACACGCACGTGTGCGGGGTGTTTAAACGCGTTTATGCATGTTTCAGTGCTGCGTTTCCGTGCGCTATTTTGCGGCGCGCACATTTCCGGTTTTTAGTAAACATGCCCCCTAGGGTGTTGGCCCTCCCTGCTACTTTTTTTCTTAGATATCCGTGCAAGTGCTTGGTTACCTATCAGGGTTCTAAATTTGTTTTTTTAGACCCAGTTCAGCTGGGTAGTTTTTTGAATGGTAAAGAGGGCCAAGGTAATTGATTGGTCTAGGGTAGGGAACTTGTTAATTGCTGTCTCGTATTTAGAGCTATGCTCTTGCTATTTCTTTTAGATTCATTACTTTAGTACTGTCTCCTCCTTGTTGTGGGCTAGGTATAGAGTGTTTGCTGGATAATTTAGTTATGGTATCTTGTTCTTTTGTAATAACCTTGGTGTTGGGTGATTCTGTAAATGCTCTTGCTTTTCTTTGTACTTGCTCTTTGTAAGTTGTTGAAAATATTATAAATAAAAAAATTTAAAAAAAAGACCTCGAGAAAAGGGGCAAACACCCAAGCTGAGCAACAATGATAACATTGGGCAACATTAAAAAACACTCCCAGGAAAGCTCCAATAAAATGAAATGATTTTTGAAATGGTCTACGGAGCGTAGACCCTTCCAAACATCATTTCTTTTTTTTGGAGCTTTCCTGGGAGTGTTTTTTATTGTTGCCCATTGCTATCACTGTTTCCCAGCTGAATTATAATTTTTACACTGTTTCTTGTGGTCATTTTAACGCTTTATTTGAAATTTTGTTCTGTGCACATGTATCACACTGCTCATGTTTTGTAGGTTTCCCCGGTTTTGCTGTACATTGCTGACGGAAATGGTTTCTCTTCCCTTTAATATGCCTTTAACGACAGGTTTTCATTCGCGTTGGAATTGAGCTCTGAAATTCAGCGCGTTAGTGTGAGGGGAGCCTCTCCCCACCCACTCTCCGCCCATTGACCCCTTCTCTCTGCCCACTCTCCACCTTCTGCGGTGTTTTAATGCGCCGCGGGGGTTTACGATCGTTAAATGCGGTTAACGCGCATAACGTACACTTAACGATCGTTCGCACGTCAGAACGCACGTTATGACGTGCGAACGATCGTTAAGTGTACGTTACGCACGTTATTCACGATTACCGCAGTTTAGTAAACATACCCCTAAATGTCCGGCTTACGCACGGCGATACTACAGAATAGGATGACCATTGATTTCCTACTCTTACGCCTTAACCATGGCTGTGAAGAGTTCGAGGGTATGTGTTGTTTTAACCTCACTGACAAAAGCGTGTCCATCAAACGCTCTATCCAAGACCTACGTAATTTAGCAAAACATATCACAGACCCCTCCATGGGACTGGGAACGAGATGGTTCGGGAAGTTGTTTGGTTGGCTGTGGGACCTTAAGACCTTAGTTATAGGAGTCTTCTTTCTTTTCCTGCTATGTGCTCTCATACCATGCTGTATCCCTATCCTCCACCGCTTTATTACCTCCACCCTCGACGCCTTGGTGGAATGCAAGGTGGCTGCCTCTGTCATGGCCCTAACCCCATATACCCCTCTGCGGCCTGCCCCTAGTAATACTGCCCTCTACCGCTCTTAGCGGTTGAGGTCATACTCGAAAAAGGGGGGAGTGAGGCAGCCGGAAAGGCAGCTGTGAGAGAAAGCCCCTCCCCCCCCCGCTTGGGTTGCAGCGAAACAGTACTTACACATACCCTTTCGCCCAGAAAACCAGTAGACCAGAGCATACCAGTCTAAACAGGTCACTCGGGAATGCTTTATGAGAGCCCACTGTCCCCCCACTTCAGGGGCTACCGATTGGTGAAGAAGAGATACCTGGGGCAAATGGGAAGGTAGCAAGGGGGTTTGAGAATGTACTCTATATAAGACAGTGTGGGACGTCATTTGGGGGCTCAGATCTTTTGTCCAGGGTGCCGGTTCTGTGTTTCTGAGTCTGTGTACACAATAAAAGATTCTGTTTGCATTCTAGTCTGTCTGTGTGTTCCTTCCGAGGGTGTGGGAGACAGGGTTCCTGCTTCACTAGGTTATTGTGCCCTAAAGGCTACAAGGTGCTTCAGGATGACATGCAGACCTAACATTAGATAGAGCACTGAGGAAAGGCAATGAACAGGCGAGTGAAGGAGAGAGAGCTGGGAGCCGCTGGACCTGCCATATCTGTGGGCATCCCATGCGGCTGCCAGTACTGCTAACAAACATGGTGGGGGCAACTGTACCACAGCACAGGGTGTTGGCAATGTAAAGTAATGGAAAGACAGTTGGTGCAGATGATGGGAATACATGTCCCCCAGTGGAGGCAGAGGTGGCAGGATAGTTACAATGATGGGTGGACAGAGGAGTGGTGGTACCATGCAAATCAGGCACAGGCGAGGCAAGCATGATGAGGCGCAATGCAGGAAAGGGTAGCAGTGCAGGACATGGAATGGCAGCCTGCACAGGCAGACAGGACTCTACACAGCTGACAGACGCAGATAGACGGACCGAGGGAATGTTGGCAATTGTGGCGACGGTATTATGGGCTGGCAGCACAGATCTGCAAAAATATGGCTTTTACAAGGCATTCAAACTATTTGAGTAGGACAGGCATGAAAGGAGGGAACAATGAGGAATTGAACCCATGAACACTGCTGAGAATGGCATTGTACTAACCAGTAGGTTATACCTCTGTGGTGTATCTCACAGCAATGGCTTGATACAGAAGGACTGCAGGTCACCGCACAAACTGTCTGCTCTGAGTGCCAGGATAGGGTAACCCCACCAGTACCCATGATGCAATGCAGATGCTGAATAGTTGTCTACAGCTGATCACCAAATGAGGTCTGCACCTCTCCGGTACCTCAGCTTGGAAAGACTAACTGGCAGAGTGTGATACTGGCACAGAGTAGCTACAGACCATGCTATTGTGCAGGTTCTGTGTTCATCCTGAGGGATAGGATGGGTGCCCAGCACTAGGTCTGCAGTACATGTGGTGCTAGAGGTAGGTCCTAATGTACATCCCCATCACTACCAGCATTTGACAGTGTTCCTTGCAGTGCATCTGAAGGTAATTTGGTGTCCATCTGTATCTTGCAGTCACATGTGGCTCTCTGGGACTGTATGCCACCCAGATTAGTGTGTACCCTGTGTTAGGGTCTGGCTGACATGGGCACCTGTTGTCATGGTAGAGGGTTTTCTAGACATGCATGAGGTTTGTGTAGCAGTGCCTTTATACGTCAAAGTGGTATGCTCTATAGACCCCAAAGGGCCCACAATCACCCTTTTTATAGGTAAAGAACAGATGTCTGAGCTCTGGTGAAGCAATCTCCATCCTGCAGGTATAAGACAGCCCTCCAGGGTTGGTGGTCTGGAGTCATATCTGTGTCTGGGGCAGTGGCAGTGGCAGACCAGCAGTAATGCTGGAAAACCCCAACTGCTTCACACCACTGTTTGTCAGTCACCATTTGACAGCACAGTCAGACTGCACTTGCAGTACCTTATAGGTGTTGCAACCACACACAGTCTAACTGCAGACAGACCACTAGCCAGTCCATGGGACATGCTTACAGAGAAACTATGTATACCAAGCAGGTATCTCAGTGATTAGTGCCCCAACAGTGGGAACACAAACAAATTACTAAGAGCATATGATATAGAGTGCTATGTGGGAACCTAGACATGCCATGGTCACTGCTCAGTCAGAGTGAGTGCCCTCCCAGCATGCCATGCTGTGGCCACCCTATCCATGCAGGTGGTAGTCAGGCACTACAGAGTCCCAGCCATTGCTCCACACCAGTGAAGATGCATCCTGGCCAATCTGCCCTGTCTGGGCCATGCCCACAATACCTTGCTCCTCATTATGCACATATTCAGGCTAACGCTGGTAACAGTGGGACATTGTCGGCCGCCACAAAACAATGGATAGACATATACACACACACACTCCTATGGCAGCATTGTGCAAAGATAGGGGTGGTTGACAAACCTGCCTGCCACACTGGTCCTGATCATAGTGCTGACATTGATAAACTGTGCAGATGTTAGTAGTAGTGCTCTGGTGATAACTGCAGCTAACAGCCTAACTCTCCATGCAGCTTTGGATTGTGGAACCTGTGTGAGTGGGTGTTTGTACCCCTGTTTGCCCACTGCTTTGTGCTTTGCACATACTGCTGTTGTATTTGCATTGTAGTGTAAATTGTAGGAACATGCTCTGCAGGAACCACAGCTGGGATTGAACCTGTGACCCTCTGCTGCTCGACACACTGGCTGGGTGTACTGCACCACACATGCCACAGATGCATAGGAGTCCCTCGAGCTACCTGTACTTTTCTTCAGCCAGACCTTTTATGCTGCACTGCACACCACGTACTGGTACTGGGCATGGCCAAGGTCCACTGCAGGCAGGTGCCAATGATCCCTCCAGCATGGATACCTCCCCCCACCCCCCCACTACTAAAATGTGGTAATACAGACAGAACCTTTAGTGCAGATAACATAAACATGCCCAAAATGCCTACATTTTACCCTACAGAGCACAGACACCATAAACATGCGCATTACCTAGAGCAGAGTCTCCCAAAAGCAGTCCTGGAGGGCCAGACACCATTCAGGTCCCATGCTGTCTCCAATAGCTATGGCTGTGCTGCATTTCTATGCACCGCCCCCATGGTATGCAGATGTATCTCATGCATATTCATTAGGGACAGCATGAAAACCCGAACAGGGTTTGGCCCACCAGGACTGGAGTTGGGAACCTCTGACCTAGAGCAGCAGCCAACAGGGGCAGACTCACCCGCACTCACAGGGTCCATCATCCAAAGCCACCTGGAGAGGCAGGATTTTGGGCCCTGTGTGCATCTCCCAATACTAGCATTGCATACCTTAGCAATGCCACCCTAAACCTGGGAATATGGTACACATCTATCAAAAGGTTGCTATGATTACTGGCAGATAGCAATTCCTAAGTTAAGCACAATTTGCTGATTGAGCTGCATCATAGCAACCTTTCTGATGTCTGTGGAGTGTGCTACAGGTCTTGTGTCTGACAGTGTTTACCACCCTGGGGAGTGACTCCTACAGTATTGCGTACCATAGCCATGCCTGCACTGTGCCCAGGACTGGTGAGGTGGCCAGGGCTGCCAAACACCTCTATAGTATGTTCCTTGGTGATACCATGACTGTTCGTCAGACGGGGCCGTCTATTGCAGTACACGGCACCCACCTACACAGGGCTAGGCCACGGTCTGCTCTGTGCAGCTGCCACTGCCCCCTCCACCACCAGTATCCCTCAGCCACCATGCTGACATGCCCTTCTGCTGTTGGTGCTGGTGGTGCGCAGTCTCAGGCCATCCAGTGTGCAGGTAGGCGGCTGCCTATGGTGCGGGTTCTGTGGTAGGGGTGCCTGCATAGACGTCCACGCTCCCCCCAGCCCTGCCTGCCAATGTTCCGTGCCCTTGGGGCTATCTTTTGGGTACTATCCCCTGTGACACTGTGGGAAACACGCTCGTGCCCATGTTGGGCCTTCAGCAGTTGCTGTCTGGCTGCTCTGCTGTTTCAGCATTCGTATAGGCCACCTAGGCATCACCCTAGTCTGTACTGTGGCCCAGCTCCACCACAGCATATGCCGCCTGCGGCCCTCTGTATCCCCTTCTCGGGCACCTGTCCAGTTGTCGTTCCGACATGCCCACCCTGATGTTGCGGGACATGTGCACGCCATAGGAACCCTGTCCAATTGTGGGGGAAACCCTGAGCAGCGCTATTTCACTGTGGGCTCCTTCACCTTGTGTGGGGACAGAGTATAGACACTTCCAAGATTTATATCTTTTCTATGGAGCTTACTCGGGGGGGGGGAGGGGTTGATGTTTCTCATTGATACCGCTATTGGTCAGCTTGGTTATGTTTTTTTTCCAGTTTGTTGGGGTCATTTTCAGTGTTTCTGTGCCCTTTTGTTCTGTGCACATGTATCACACTTATCACTTTGTTTTGGTTTCCCTGCCTGGGCTGTAAATTGCTGACGCTGAAATGGTTTCTCTCCCCTGTAATGTGCATTTAATGGCAGGTTTTCATTCGCGTTGGAATTCAGCTCTTCAGATCAGCGCATTAGTGTGAAGGGAGCCTCTCCCAGCCCACTCTCCGCCCACTGACCCCTTCCCTCTGCCCTCTCTCCACCTTCTGCGGTGTTTTACTGCGCCGCGGGGCAAAACGATCGTTAGCGCATCATAACGCACGTTATGTAACATTAACGATCGTAAGCGCAGCATAACGTGCATTATGATGCACTTACGATCGTTAACGTTACATAACGCGCGTTATGTACGATTATTGCAGTTTAGTAAACATACCCCTAAGACTGCTTAGTAAACATACCCCTTAATGTTTAGTTCATTTTCAGATCAATTATCATTTTGGTTTGTTTTCTGATTACAAATTATTTGAATCATTAATTTCATTGTTTCCATTCAGGCCAATGGGACAAAACATTTTGTACTCTAATAGTGTGATTTTCCATCCATTTTTAATCAAACTTGCTTAAAACTTCCTGGCACAGAGACCCATCACTCCAGAGACATCAAATGCTATGAAGACCCCATAACACCAAGATGGGCAAAGAGCACTAAATGTGGCATGAAGACTCTTAAGTCACCATTGAGAGGGACAAAGCAGCACAAGCAGTGCAATGAAGGAAGATCCTAAGGCATGGGAAGAGGGACAAAGCAAAACCAATTTTTACAAGAAAACCTGAAGGCACTAGTAGAAAAGTAAAGTAGCACCAGCAGCGGCAGTAAGGCCCCAAGAAAAAAGCAGATGAGTAAAGTGGTATCAGAATTGACATGAAGAGTTCAAAGCACCAAGATAGGAATAAGAAGCACCACCATTGGCAGGAAGACCCCAAGGTACTCGGAGATAGGTAAAGTGGCACCAGCATTTGCACGAAGACTCCTAATCCTCTTTTGGTTAATAAATACCAACAGAGTTAGATTAGGTCAAAGTTTTGTGGGAAAATGATCTGAGTGGTGCATAAAGGAGAATCTGAGGAACATGTTTAATAAATGATGACAGCCTTTGGCAGCTATCATAGTGTGTTAGCTGCAAAAGGACCATGCTTAAGTCCAAAACCTCTGCGGTATCTGCAGGGGGCATGCCCAGCTTTCCCCCTGCAGATACCATGAGGGTTTTGGAGTTACCAAGGAGACCCACGATATATACATCAAAAGATAGCACAGGAAGTCCTGCTGTGCCTGCCGATGCTGATATCGTAGGTTAGTGTGGTAAATCCAGTGGGAGGATAGGTACCAATCGGATGCACAGAGCTCTCACTAGCTGTGTCCCAATCACTACCATGCCCCAGTTGGGCTCCCCAATCAGACAATATTGTCTGTGCCATGGACGTAGAGATCTGTGGCACTGACAATATTAAAAAAAAAACTGGCCTGCCCTCTTCCCCCCTTTCCCCCCCCCCCCCCCCCGCCTTTCAGCACCATCTCTCCTGGACAGATCCAGATCCCCATTGGGAACTGTCTGGTGGGGGGATTGGTGCAGCTCTGACCATGATCAAAGCCCAGTTAACCAGTTGGATGGCCAAAGCCCTCCCTTACAATCCCTTTAAACAAAACTAGGCTAGCCAGTCAGGGTCCCACCCTCCCTTAAAACAATGACTTCCGGCTAGCCAGCCGTTATAATGTGGGTTCCTCTGGTACAAACCGTATCCTGAGGCTAGGGATCAGCACCATTGAGGTGAACAGGAGCAGTCCGTAGGTCTTGAAGTGGCATTATTTGTAGCCACGATGCTGCCGAATTTGGCAGCCATTGCACAACAGTTTTGCCCAATGACTGCCGATAAATCAGCACACCTACGCTCTGCCCCCCCCCACCCGATCCCGCCCCACTTGGGAATACCACATGAAATGCAGATATTGCAGAAATGTTCCTGTGATGTCTGGATTTCTCCCGTGTTAGTTGCTACCACCAAGGGATAAATCTGGGTTAGCCCCACGATAGCAGCTAATTCCCTTTTAGAAACATGCCCTTAAGTGTCTCCATAGATATTTTTTCCTGGGAGAATTTGATGTTAAGAGCCTATATTCTCTTACAGTTCCAGAGAGATGCCTTTAATCAGTGTCATAGTGTCTACTCTCCGCGAGTTATCCCTTTCTATGCCTTTGTTTAGTGTTGTACCTGCTTCTCTGTGCAGGTAACTTCCCCCTCTGTTTTTTGAAGTGTAAAACTTAAGTTTGCTTTGATTCTATCTTCTTGCTATGTAAGGATCCTTTGTGTATGTCTTGTTTTAATTTGAATTCTGTCTTTGCTTTTGCTCCCACCATCTTCATTGGAAGGGTCTTATAGGCATTCACCATCTTTTCTCTGAAAAGGTATTTCCCAAGGTTGCTTTCAAGCTTACGTCTTTGCAGTTTCATTTCATGTCCTCTAGTTCCATGACTTCTTTATCTTTGAAAAACATTTGTTTTTTCATTAATATCTTTCCTTCTCCCTTCTACTAGTAATGCCTCTCTGTATACAGCCTAGCATTCTTGTAGTTTGGCCACCTTCTTGTCACTTTGTTTCACCACCTTGAGCTTCCAGTATCTGAGGACAAAGACAGTGTGTGGCCCCTTTGCTCTGCCTTACCCTACCCTATTTCTGTTCTGTCCTTTGCTTTATTTCTGTATAGGGCCAATGATATGTTTGAATTTTCACCTCTTTCTTAACTCCCCTAATATGTAGCAATTATGCTACCCTATATCCCTGAAACACAGGAACAGAACACAATGTTGATTTCTATTTTCAGTTTCCTGTTTATATTATCAGCCATGGGATTTAGAATAAGTGAGGCAGGGATAGACTCGTTTGGCTATCTGTCAAAAGATGTCAACTTGATTGATGAAATGACTCCTGCTTCTTTGTTTGCCCTTCACAAAGTGGCCACCTTGTGTATGGTCAAGAAGAGAAAGGTGACATTTTACTTACCAGTTAATGTCCTTTCTGTGAGTCCATGCTAGACCAGTTCAGACAAATGGGATGTGTTCCCCTACCAGCAGATTGGTGGAGATAAAGAACCAATTAAAATCCCAGGTTTCAATGGCATACACCCATGCCTCCATTCACCTCAGCCACCAGAGGTCTCTTCAGTATTTGTCGCAAAGCATACGGGAGAAACATGGTAAGTCTGACACAACCTCAATCGTAGGCAACAATGAGTAATCAACAGTAGAGAACTATGTACAGGAAAGTATAAATAGAAGGCTGTCATTAAAAGATGAATCTGCAGAGCCAAGAATAAAAATCATAGTGGACCCAAGGGAACCACAGCAGAAGAGCAAAGCAAATACAATTTCAGGGGAGGGCCCTGGACTGGTCTAGCAGGACTCAAGGAAAGGATATTAACTGGTAAGTAAAATGTCACCTTCCATATCGTCCTGCTAGACCAGTTTAGACAAGTGGGATGTACCAAAACTACAACTCCAATGGGCGGGAAGAAAACACAGCAGATCACAAAATCCCTGAGCCAAAGACTGTGTCCGCCCATGTGTGGACATCCAAATGGTAAAGCTTGAAAAAAAGTGGAAAGTAATGCCCACATTGCTGCCCGACTGTTTGCAGGAGCCCTATGTTCAGGTAGAATGGGTGTGCAAACCCCCTGGAACCGGCTGGTTCTGCAACAGATATGCCAAGGGAATGGCCATCTTAATACAGTGTTGTAAAGCCAATTTGGCCACAGCGACACCCTTGTGCAGGCCAGCAAACAGCACAGAAAAGATGGTCAGACCAGGGCCGGATTTACCTTGAGTGAGGCCCTACGCCAACAAAAATTGTGGGCCCCCAGAAAAAATAAAAACAAGATCAACTTACCAAAACAGAAATGGCAATAGATGTATAGAATTGCCTGACATAAAGAGGCAATAGGGACAAAATCAGCATCGGAATTCAAGAAATACATTAAAAAAAAGACATATTACACTTAATAAATTCAATATAAAAAGTATTTTTCTACCTTCTGTTTGGGCATTTTTTCAGTTGCAATTGCTCCAGTCACTTTCTTCTGGTTTCTTTCTTCGTGTCTTCTGCTAGCTATCCATTTGTCCTTTCTTCTCTTTTAGATGTTTTCCATTCTCTCTCTATTTCTGCTTTAACATACTGATTGTTTCCCTTTTGCTCTTTCCCCCCCAATTCTTTCCTTATTCCTTTATCGTCCATTTAAATTTCACCCTTCCATTTTCAAGCCCCTCTTACTCTCCCAATACCCAGCCCATCATAGACTTTTCTTCCACACAAAAATATTTTTCCCCTCTCCATTCTCATTCCCCATCCATTCTAGTCCTCCCCAAAATCAGTTCCCTTATAGTTCTAGACCACCCAGCATCCACTCCCTTCTAGTCCCATTCTCCCATGCCCCACATCAGCCCATTTCCAGTCCTATTCTAGCTCTTCATCAGCCCATTTCCAGTGCTAGCCCTCACATCACAGGCCATTTCCAGTCCTAGCCCCTGCCCCCCAATCACAGCCCATTTACAGTCCAAGTCCCCCATCACAGCCTATTTCCAGTCCTAGCCCCCACCATCACATCCCATTTGCAGTCCGAGTCCCCCCCCCCACCATCACAGCCATTTGCAGTCCAAGTACCCCCCTCCCCCCCCATAGCCCTTTTCCAGTCCAGGTCCCCCTCCCCATCACAAACCCATTTCCAGTCCATTTCCCCCCCAAAACCCCATTTAAACTTCACGTCCCCCCCCCCCCCCATCACAGCCCATTTCTTTCCAGTCCAAGTCTCCCCATGGATCCTCCTCTATCCACCACTTCCTCGGGCCCGGCTCACCTAGTGCCCTATCATCTGCGGGCATCTCTGGTAATGCTCACTTCTACCCCTTACCTTGAGCCCCATCAAACTCCATGCCTGAATGCTTCAAGCAAAAAGCCTTGTGCATGGGAAGGACAAAACTCCGGAGAAAATGCCCCTGGTAAGTCCTCTCTGCCAAGCCATATCCAGCGCTCTTGGAAGGCTTTGTGGACTTCCCAGACTACTACTTTGTGCCCTGTGCTACTGGAGGAAGCCCCTCAGAGTACTTATTCACTGTTCCAGCTGGTGCTGCAGTACCAGACCCTCCATGAGCCTCTGTAGTCTGAGATGAGACTGAACTCTCACCCGAGGACCTGGAACACTGTCTCCCCAGCCCTCAAGGAAGCCCGCCTCTGCCGATCTGGCCTCAGCCTGGCAAGTGCAGCATAGACCTACACTGGAAATTGACCCCCTCCACGATCCACATGTCAGACATGTGCTCTTGAGGGACATGGCGAGACCCCAGTTATGGTAGGACTTTTCCTTTTTTTTTTTTTCCTTCGGTGAGCCAAAACAAAAAACAAACTTATAATAATCCCAGGTTAATTTTGGGGCTTGTTTACAAAGCCGCGGTAGCGGTTTTTGCGATCGTAATCGGAGCCGCGGCCCCATTGATGTTCAATGGGGCCGCGGCTGCGATCGCGATCGCGAACCACTACCGCTGCTTTGTAAACAAGCCCCTTTGTGTCACCTCTTCTTCCAGCGCCCTCTATTGCTTGCTTGCTTTCTTTGTTTGTTTGGGGTTTTTTTTCCCCCAGAAAAGAAAAAAAAAAAATCGGGAAAATAACAAAACGTAAAATCAGCTGCCCGAGTCCATTGAATCCCTCAGCCTATTCTTTCCTGCCTGCTGACTAAAACTGCCACCAAAACGCAGTCCAAATGCTAAAATAAAAGCAAAAAAAACAAGGAAAAAGGAGAGAGGCAAATCAGATCAAACTGTATAAAATTGCGGTCGTGCCCGCATGCGTGGGGAAGTTACCTAGCACCCAGCCTAAATTCCTGGAGTTCATCTTCCCGTTTCACTCACCGGAGACAGATTGCTGTGGCTGCTTGCACTCTCGAAACAATGCTCAGCTACCAGCAGAGTTTTGGCAGCGGCATGAGCGTTGAAAGAGAATCAGGCCTGCTGCCAGCTGGTTCACATCCCCAGACCCTTGCCGCTGTGTGTAAGGAGGCCGCAGAAGCGACCCCTCTCTCTGCTAGAGCATTTTGTCTGCCTGCACCTCCCGGAACCCCGATCAAAGGCCTAAGGCTAGTGCTCTACGTCTAGGGTTCTCGTTTTTTTTTTTGTTGAACTTTATTACCCCAGAGCTTTAGAACTAGAGCTTGACCAATCCTCAATATTTTTTGCTTCTTTTTATCCCACTCTTTTCCAATTGCCTAAAACTATTCTTATTAGTTTCTCCGAGTCCGCACCTTTAACCTTTCCCAGCAATCGCGTCAGAAGCCCTCCGGTGTGTGGGCCGGCCCCGGGTGGGCCCTTGCCAGCTGTGGGCCCTACGCCACGGCGTACCTGGCGTATAGGTAAATCCGGCCCTGGGTCAGACTTACAAAAGGAATTTGTAACCTCCAAGTGCCAGAGAAGCATTCTCTGGACATTCACAAGGCAATGATCCTTATTCTTCCTCAGACACTGCTCCTTGGAAAAGGAAGGCAAGCAGATCACCTGGTTCACATGAAGGGGAGAAATCACCTTGGGCAATAAGGCAGGCACAGGCCAAAAGGAAATGGAAACCTTAGAAAAAGACAGATAAGGATCTCATCAAGACAGAGCCTGCAGCTCAGAAATCAGTCATGTGGAACAATTCACAACCAAGAAGACCGTCTTGAGCATCAAATGCTTTAAGGTAGCATATTTCAATGGCTTAAAAGGCACCATCATCACAGCCCTGAGCACCAGACACATATCTCAAGATGGGATCACAGACCGGTAGGGAGGACGCAGAAGAAGGACCCCCTGGAGAAAGCACGAGATGTATCGGTCAAGGCTAGAGACCTACCTGCCACCAGACCTCAGAAACAGGTCAAAGCTGCCACCTGAGCTTTCAGAAGAAGCCCTTCTTCAGATTGTTCTATAGAAAGGCTTACAGAGATGGCACCTTTGCTGCCTCAGGAGCCAACTGCCAAGTACTGCATCAACTCTCAAGAGGCACCAGATCTGCATGTATGTTAGCTTTGTAGACCTCCTCCAGGCTCCAAGCAGAGTAGAAACCACTGCTGGATAATATCCCCTACATGCTAGCCATCTCCTTTCAAGAGCCAAGCTCTAAGCGAGAAGGGAACCAGGTCCTCCAGGACGGTTCCTGCAGCAAAAGGCCCCAAAATGGAGACAACTGAAAAGGAGGCATCTTCAGGAGCCACATCAGGTTCTAAATCAAGTTCTCCTTGGCCAATCCGGCACCAACAGAAAAATCTTGACTGGGTGTGTTTTATACACCAAATCACAACCCTACCAGAGGCCACGGAGGAAGCATGTACAGCAGGTGCTGACTTGGCCAAGGCTGGGTCAGGGTATCAGTGCCCTTGGACCCTGTCTCCATGTGGTGACTAAAGAAGCAGCAAACTTTGGCATTGGCAGGTCTTCATCAGGCGCATTTCAAGGTGACCCCAGTAATGAATCAACTGAGATGTCCCCTGATTCAACTTCCACTCTCCATGATCCAGAGAGTGCTGGCTGAGGAAGTCCATTTCCACAGTCCACCCTGGCAATATGCTGAGCTGACAAGGCTAGGAAGTTCTGCGCCCCCAAGAAAACTGGAGAGCCATCTACAGAGTTATCCCAGCACTCCTCGTGCCACCTTACCAATTGACATAAGCCACCACTGTGGCATTGTCTGAAGCCACTCAAACCAACTGACCCTCAAGCAGGGACTAGAAACACAGATGAGCCACCCTGATGGCCCTTGACTCAAGACAGTTAATGGACCACACTGCTTCCCGCAGTTCCAATGGCCCTGGGCTGTATGGTCCTGGCAATAGGCTCTCCAGCCCAAGAAACTGTCATTTGTCATCAGGAGGATCCAGTAGAAATCATCCAGTGGCACACCCTGCCTCAGATGACAGGGCTACTGGCATCACCATCAATGGCAGCGGGGGAACTCAGGGACCACTTAGCCAAGAAGGACCACTGAAGTGGTTGCATGTTAGGATGTGCACACGGCACCATCTCTATGGTCACCGTCATCAACCCAAAAAGCTGAAGATAATCCTAGACTCTGGGAGCCCGCTGTGTACAGAACGGCACCAGACAATCCAGTCTTTAACTTTCTCCTTTGTCAGGAAAACTCTGCCTGCTCGAGTGTCAAACTTGCTCCCAGAAACTGCAGGGACTAGGAAGGCAACAGCTGGCTCTTTCCCTGATTGATCAAACAGCCAAGGCTCTCCAAGAAGGACACCATTCAGGATGCTATCCATGATGCTTCTGAAAGGAAACGGGCCCAGATAAGCAAGTCACCCTGATAGGGATGGACACAGATCCTTCAGCACCGCAGTGCCATGATCTTGGAGAACGTCCTCGGGTGGTGGATAGGGGGGGCAGGCAGCAAACTGATAGAGAGAGCCAAGCATGAAGCTACAGGTTAATAATGAAGCTACAGGTTAACCTATTTAAGAGAAAATATTTTTTCAATCAATGTGTAATCAAACTCTGGAATTTGTTAATGGAGGATGTGGTAAGAGCTGTTAGTGTAGCTAGGTTTAAAAAAGGTTTGGACAAGTTCCTGGAGGAAAGGTCCATAAACCATTATTAAAAGGTACCTGGGATATCACTGCTTTCCCCAGTTTGGGGAAACTGCTACAGTAGGTACTTATGACCTGGCTTGGCCACTGTTGGAAACTGGATACTGGGCTTGATGGACCTTGGTCTGACCCAGTATGGCATATCTTATGTTCTTACATTCCCCTAGGTGCAGTGCACAAGGTTTCCATCCAGAAGTGCAGGACGCACAAGTGCTCATTGATCCCCTTAAGATCCAGAATGGGCCAGAAGGAACAGTCCTGTTTTGGATCCCACAAAATAGATGGAGTATCTGCCCTCACCTCGCTCATCTGACAGGATGGGCACCACTGCTTTTAGGTGCAGCAACTTATCCAAGGTGGCCCACTGAATGGCACTTTCGGAACACATACCCAGAAGTTGAGATGATGAAAGCATACAGAATTGGCTCTTTGCATCCCAGGACATAGTCAAACTGTATGGTGTCTAGAACCCAGAGATCCTTGGTAACCTGGGCCCATTTCTGAAAGAAAAAATGAAGCCTGCCTTCAAACAGAGGAATGAGGGAATGGGCCCCAAAACTTCATTGCACACCCCAGGAGGTTTCTCCTCTGGGTGAGACCGAATCCTTGAACCCACATGCTCCATGAAAGGACTGAGAATGAGCCTGAAGCCCAGAATCAGAGGGGGAAGAAAGGTTTTCTTTTTTTCCAGATCAGTAATGATGAGCGTCCCAAGACCCCTGGGATATGGTCAGTGCCCTCGGTTGACAGGCTTTAGAGAAAGGAGCTCCAGATCACTTCACAGTCCCCTTAGGCCTGTCTTCCAGAAGGGGGTAAGATTTTGTCTTGTCCAGATCCTTCACCAACTTCTTCAAATCAGCTCCAAAAGGAAGATTCCCCTTAAAATCTAGATGGGCCAACTGGGCTTTGAAAGATGTATACACTGCCCAGTGCCAGAGCCAAATCCAGTGCCATGGCGCCATCAACAGGGCACCTTCCCCAGCTGCCAAACATACCAGGTCATCAGAAAGGAAGGCCGTAGCTGATTCCAAAAGAGCAGTGGAATCATCCGGCAGATGAGACTGAATCCACTGGAGCAGGGCTCAAGACATCAAGCCTGCACATACCGCAAATGAAGAATAACAGCCACTGCAGCAAACTGGTTCTTTAACACAAATCCACCTTTCATTCCAGAGTATCCTTTAAGGCCAACCTGCATTCCATGGGAATGGTGGTCCATCTGGTACCCACTGTGACCTGCGTATCCACTTTGGAAATATCAACCACACAACGCAGCCCCTCTCCAGGAGAGCATGCCTCTTCTTATACACCCTTAGCCCCTTAAGCAGGAGTTGGAGGAATCCTACTCCGACTGGAACAGGCACTTGAGAACCTCCAGGAACAGGAGACAGTAGTAGATTTCCACACCACTTGCAGGAGTGGATGCTTCTTGGGATCCTGCTCTGTGTCTGGGGAATTTACCAAGCTCCAGGTAGCTAAGACTCTTGGATTCACACTTCCATTTCCTATCCCCTGAAACATGTGGATACCATTGGCATCCTCACAAGCCTCTAGTCAAGAGTAGTTCTTCATGCCCAACAAACATCTCAATCCAAGTCACCCAGCTGATCCCCATTTCCAGGGGCACCCTTTGCCAGGGACACTTAGCCATCAATTGAACAGGGCTTCCACTTTCAGCCTGCCCCTCACAAGACTATGCTCAAGGGAAACCACAGGCCACAGTGTCTGAATTTCCAATCTAAAATGACCAGGGCTATTGTAAAAGGAAAAGAATTCTGGGGAGGACAATCCAGGCTCCAGAAGCTCTCTTCATGGAAATGATTCCCTCCCACATGAGGGAGCATGGTTGCCATTAATCCCCTAGAGCATGGAGAAAGGTCCACAGCATGGTGGCTGGAGCCTCCAGCCTGCTAAATATCCTCACCCTCAGTGCCATCTGCCATTTCCTGCCCTGAGGCAGGCAAGGCTGGAGTAACTGCATTCCCTGGTTAAGAGAGAGAGAACAGATCTTCCAGGGATAACCCAGAAGTTGCAATGCAAGAAGAACAGAGTCCAGAATCCGAAGATGAGGCACTTCACTTGCCACAGGTCAAAGAACATCTCCAGGAAGAAGACATAGAGAGTTAAGACAAATATCTCAACAGTGCGCACTAAGGCAGCAGTACGCACTAAGGCATGCAATAACAATGCTTTTACTGTGACATACGCAGCATTGCCAGGAAAGGGAAGTGCTATTGATAGGGGATTTCAATATGCTGGTGTGGTTTGGCACATCCCTGGTGCAGTATCATCTAGAAGTAAGGAGATCCTGGATTCTCTACAGGAAGAACTATTCCAGCAACTGGTATCAGAACCCACATGTGAAGGGGCCATACTGGACATGGAGCTTACCAATGGTGAAAGTGTTTCTGATGTTATAGTGGGAGATCATTTTGCATCCAGTGATGACCAGATGGTGTGATTCAGTATTAGGACTAGGGCTGATAAAATCCATTCAAAAGCGAGGGTCTTAGGCTTTAGGAAAATTAACTTTGCCAAGATGGGCCAATACCTCAGGGAGTCGTTAGTGGGATGGGAACAGCTGGGGGATGTAGAAAAACAGTGGGCAAAACTGAAAGGGGATATTTTAAGGGCAACCAACCTTTTTGTTAGAATGGTAAATAAAAGGAAAAGGAAACCACTATAGTTTTCAAAAGAAGTAGCTGAAAAGATGAAGAAAAAGAGGGAGGCCTTCATGAAATTCAAGAGATTACAGAAAGAGGAAGACAGACATTTATATTTGGAAAAACTTAGAGAAGCTAGTAAAGTAATCAGGAAAGCAAAGATTCAGAAAGAGGAGGAAATAGCCAATGCAATAAAATGGGGGGATAAGACATTTTTCAGATAGGTTAGTGAGAAGAGGAAGGGCAAAAGTGGTATTGTCAGACTCTAGGGTGAAGGGGAGGAATATGTAGAAGCTGATGAGGATAAAGCGGAATTGCTTAACAAATATTTCTGTTCTGTGTTCACAGATGAAGAACCAGGAGCAGGACTTCAGAAAACACCCACAAACAGGAACAGAAGTGAGGGGTATTTTGAACAATTTTCAGAAGACTGTTCGTGAGAAGCTAGCTAAACTTAAAGTAGACAAAGCGATGGGACCAGATGGGATGCACCCGAGAATACTGAGGGAACGTGGGGACATTCTATCAGTTCGACTACTGACCTTTTCGAGCCTCATTGGAGTCAGGAGTGGTGCCAGAGTTCTGGAGAGAGGCACCTGTGGTCCCTTTACACAAAAGCGGAAGTAAGGATGTAGTGAAAACTACAGGCCAGTTAGTTTAACCTCGGTGGTGAGTAAATTATTGGAAGCACTGCTGAAATAGAAAATAGTGGGGTTTCTGGAGACCAATAGATTACTGGATCCGAGGCAACATGGATTCACCAGAGACAGCTCTTGTCAGATAAATCTGATCGATTTCTTTGACTGGGTGACCAGGAAGATGGACCGAGGGAAAGCCCTAGATGTTTAGATTTTAATAAAGCCTTTGACACCATTCTGCGCAGGCGACTTATAAACATACTGAGCACCCTAGGGATGGACCCTAAAGTTACTACTTGGGTTAGAAACTAGTTGAGTGGGAGGTGACAAAGGATACAGGTAAACAGAGCTCACTCTGAGGAGAAGGAGGTTGCCAGTGGTATGCCTTGGTCCTTGATACGATCCTTTTTAACATCTTTGTTAGTGATATTGCAGAATGGCTGTCAGGTAAGGTTTGCCTCTTTGCAGAAGATACCAAAATCTGTAATAGAGTAGTGTCACAAGCACAACGCCAAAACCACTAGTCTTCTAGTTGTTGAGGGCGTGGTGGTTGAGAACCTTCTTCTATCAGCTGTTATATTTATGCTTTAAGTAGAAGGATTGTAGTCACGTTAAACCAAGGGTAAGGCTTATGAGAGAAAAATAATTTATTTTGAACACAATAGAACAGCTCAGGTTCCTGGTACCATTTACAGAATTTTAAATTATAGGATTTTTCCTTAAGGTTCACCAAGTTGGTGGCAAAGCAAACAGAACTCAGCATTGGCTTTTAAAGTCCTCTTCACTGCAGAAGCTTAGCCTTTTCACATATAACAAGATGCCACTTTTCTTATTGTCCTTTGTCAATCAGAGCAATAGAAAAACAAACGTTACTTCTATGGCAAATTTATCTTCACTCAGCCATAATTCTCTCCAGGCTGCACTTCCAGGTGAAGAACCAAACTTAGGGGCATGTTTACTAAACATTCCTAACGTGCGGGGCCGCGCTAGTGTGCCTGTGCCATATAAGGAGTGGGCGGTTCAGGCAGAAAATAGAAAAAAAACGGTAGTAAGCAACCGGACGTGTGCGCGTCGCGCTAATGTGCGGGGGTCGACATTAGCGCGTGGAAAGGCAAAGTGGCGCGCTGCTGAGTATACAAAACAACAGAGCCGTGGTACAACGGTGAAGACACTGACCAATGGTGCAGAGGCCATGGGTTCAATCCCCCAGTGTGCGCAACGACAAAGGTCAGCTGAGGCAGTAACTGTAATGATTAACATTGTTTTAGGAGGCAAATTAATTTGGAACGGCATAAGGCGGCGCACAGTTATTTTTGGGGGGCATAAGGCGGCGCACAGTGCTTTTTGGGCGGCATAAGGCGGCGCACAGTTATTTTTGGGCAGCAGAAGGCGGCGCACTGGTCCCCTTGGGCGGCAGAAGGCGGCGCGCTGATAGGCACAAGGCGGCGCGCTGATGCACAAGCACAGGAACAGAGCCACAGCACAATGGTTAAAACACTGACCAATGGTGCAGGGATCAGGGGTTCAACTCCTCACAATGCCCAGTGAAAAATGCCTGCTGAGGCAGTATGTATTATGTTGTTGAGTGCTGTAGGAGGCTGTATAATTTTATTTTGTTATCACTACTAGCAAACGCACTCTCCCAGCATGTTAACATACGGCGGCCCATAAGGCACATGTTACAGTGCACTGTTCGCCAAGGCACCCTTGAATGACCCCTATAGGGCAGCATGTATGTTGCGACACAGGATAATGTATAGTGCACCCTATAGGGATGGCAACCATAAGGTGGCCTACAGGGCGCCCTATGAAGCACCCTCAGAGGCACCTAATGGGTATAGTAAGCTGAGGGTGGTCTTGCCGGCATAGACATATGTACAGTAAAAAAAATAAAGCTGTGGACAGCCCTACCAAAGGGCCCCACTGTGGGTTTGAACTCATGACCTCTGGCTGCACAGGCAGTGATGTAACCATTGCGCTACAGCTCCATAGCTGTAAGCAGGCCCCTGGCTGGCTGCAGATAGCCTACACGTCACCTCACAGACAGTCTGCTGGTGTCAACAGGATAGGGTTAGGCCACCCGTACCCATGATGCACTGCACATGCAAATTAGCTGTCCGCAGATGGATACAAGATGGGGAATGCACCCCCACAGCACCTCGGCCCTGTTGGGGGAAGTGACCGGGTGCACCCACACAGCACCTTGGCCTAGTAGGGGGCACTGACCGGGTGTTTTACTGGCACAGAGTAGCCACACACCGTTACATCGTGCGGGTACTGTGCTCACCCTGAGTGTGCAATGAGGTGGCCAGGACCAGGTCAACAACACCTGCCATGGCTGATGGAGGCCAAGCGGGCGTTCCAAAGCAGTGTTAATGTGTAAGATAGCTAGTTTCTGCACAAACACCATGGATATCCCTGTCTGCCACCATCAGGCACCCACCCCCCCCCCCCCCCCGCGGCAAACATGGTCCCCATCAAGGGATCCACACTCTACCTCCCTGCAAAGGTGGCAGTAGAAGGCAACATCAACCCCAGTCCTGCTGAGGAACACCCCCACCACCCCCAGGCAGGCAGCTCCATACACAGCCATAACACAATAGCAGACAGACATAAGCCCAGGGTATGGTAAGCTGCACTCCACCACCAGATATTCCCCTGCAGCAAGCCAGCAGCCACTGCACCCTGCAAGCCATTATAGCAAGACATTTACGAGCTACAAACAGTCTACTGGTTAGTCCATAGTGCATGTTCCCAATGGAGATGCATGCACCCAGAACTGGGCTGTCTGCATACACAGCAAGCAGATAGATCAGTGACTGGGCCCCAAAGAGAAACCCATATCTATCACATGAGAGAACTACTATACAGCACTATGGGGGGGCCTAGCCATGCTGTGGTCACTGCACAGTCAGGGTGAGCGTGATCCCCCAGAAGGACATGCTTTGGCCACCCTGTCTGTGTAGGTGGTGGCCGGACACTACAATATCCCAGCCAATGTCCCTGCCAGGGCCCTATGCCCAGTGCAGATGCATCCTGGCTATACCCATGGTACCTTGCACCTCATTATGCACATTGACTGGCCAATACTGGCAACAGTGCTGGCAGTGCGGGCTGTTGAAGGGGCTTGCAGCCAACACCCACTGTATAGACCAGTGTTTCCCAACCCAGTCCTACGGGGCACACCGGCCAGTCAGGTTTTCGGGATATCCCTAATGACTATGCATGAGATATATATGCATTAGAGATATCCTGCCAACCTGACTGGTTTGTGGCCCTCCAGGGCTGGATTTGGAGACCCCTGCCTTATACCTCTGTCATTTAAGATTGTGAGTGGGCAAGGTGCAGATGTCCTAGACATCGAAAGGGTATATAGAATGTGACACATTCCTCCTCGATTCTCACCACCACCAAAAAGTTGTCTAATAGACAATATTTTGGTGGTGGTGAGAATTGAGGAGGAATGTGTCACATTCTATATACCCTTTCGATGTCTAGGACATCTGCACCTTGCCCACTCACAATCTTAAATGACAGAGGTGTAAGGCAGGGGTCTCCAAATCCAGCCCTGGAGGGCCACAAACCAGTCAGGTTGGCAGGATATCTCTAATGCATATATATCTCATGCATAGTCATTAGGGATATCCCGAAAACCTGACTGGACGGTGTGCCCCGTAGGACTGGGTTGGGAAACACTGGTATAGACAGACACACACTTCCACACCTCTGCCATCATGGTGCTACGATTGAGGGGGTAAGTAGCCTTGCCCACCAAACCGGTCCTGAGCACGGCAAGGCATGGATATGGTACGCATTACAGCTGGTGGTCACTCCCCAGGGTGGTAAGCACCGTCAGAGGCCAGGCCTGGAGCATGCCCCGCAAACACCTAACAGATTGTTTGGATGGGGTCAACTAGCAGTATGTACGTAACGTATGGATAACTGCCTGCCTGTGCTCCTAGCAAACGTCTCCGAGCTGTGTACCGTATACCTCAGGTGTAGGGTGATATTGGTAAGTTATGCAAGTGCTCGTTTTGGGTGCTGCATGCACGGTCCAATGTTCTGCCTTTCCAGGAGACATTGGCCAATGGGGCCTGTGGGTGTGGGTGTGTCTGCCCTTGATGGCTGCTGCTTTACGGCACAGATTCCCAACTCCAGTCCAGGTTTGCATCACACTGTTCGGGTTTTCCTGCTATCCCTCATGAATATGCATGGGCTACATCTACATGCCATGGGGGTGGTGCATAGATATACAGCACAGGCATTTGTATGAGTGTCAGCATGGAACCTGACTGGTGTGTGGCCCACCAGGACTGCATTTGGGTGATTCTGCTCTAGGTACTGCCCCTGTTCATGGTGTCTGTGCTCAGTGGGGTAAAAGATAGATGTCTTACCATTGCATATGTCCCCGCCATGAAAGGTGTGTCCTTACTATCACTGTTTAGTTGTGGGAAAAATATGTGGGCAGGATTGGCAGTAGCCCCAGCTGGGCTTTGAACCTGTGACCTTCTGTTCTTGTATGCACTGTCTGTGTGCACTGCACCACTGTGTAGCCACAGATTGGTTGGATTCCCTGGACTGTCCATGACTGTGGATCCGGCAGGACCTGTCTGTTGCAGTGGACTGTGCCAGCCTGCATATGGCTAGGCCTCTGTCTTCTGTGGTTAGCAGCCACTGCCCCCTGCACCACATGTACTTGTCCGCCAACATGCTGGCATGAACTTCTCTCAGAAAAAGCAGTTGACCTGATTGCAATGTGGCAGTATGGGACTGCATTTGGGGGACTTGGCTGTAGGTAATGCCCATTGTTGTGGTGTGTGTGCGGTGTTGGGTAAAATATGGGTGTTTTCCCCATGCATACAGGGGTGTCTGCGCTATCTTTATTTAGTGGTGGGTAAAATATAGGGACTGGGCTGGCAGGTGCCCCAGATGGGTTTTGAACCTCTGCCCTCTGGTCCTAGAGGTAATGACTCTGTCCGCTGTACCGCACTTTGGCCACAGAGACAGTGCAGCCCCTGGAGGCAGTAAGCCTGGCAGGATGGAGTCACAAACCCTGCTCTACGCAATTCTACTGTGGGCATATGCACCCTGTCTGGTGACAAACGTGCACATAAACCCCGGAAATGACCACGGGAAATGTGGGACAAAATATCACCACGCTGGGCAACAGTGATATTAATGGGCAACCATAGCAAACACTCCCAGGAAAGCTCCAAAACGTGGAAATGTTTTTTGGAAGAGTCTCCTCTCAGTAGACCCTTCCAAAATTCATTTCTTTTTTCTGGAGCTTTGCTGGGTGTGATTTCTGTATTTGCCCATCACTATAACTGTTCCCCAGCTGAATTACTATTTTTAATAGTTCTGTTGTGGTCATTTTCTATTTTTATTTTCACTTTTGTGCTGTGCACATATATCACACTGCTCACGTTTTTCTGGTTTCCCCGGTTTTCCTGTACATTGCTGACGGAAATGGTTTCTCTTCCCTTTAAATGCTTTTTTTACATGCAAATTCGGGCCCGATACTGTGCGGGGAGCCTCTCCCCTCCCACTCTCCACCCATTGACCCCGTCCCTCCGCCCTTCCGGAGCCTTCCTCCGCCCTCCTTTCGCCGTTCCACGCCTCTATCGGACATTTGCGGGCCCGCACTTGTACTGGGCCCGTTAGTGAGCCGCGTACCTGTGCGGGGGTGACACGCACGTGTGCGGGGCGTTTAAACGCGTTTCTGCGCGTTTCAGTGCCGCGTTGCCGTGCGCTATTTTGCGGCGCGCTATTTTGCGGATTTTAGTAAACATGCCCCTTAGGTTATGAAATAAGCATTCACAGTGTCCTCAAGACTCTTATAGCAGGCTTTTCTTATAAACAGGAGCAAAGCACAAACTCTTATAGCAGGCTTTTTCATATAAGACAGGAGCAAAGCACAAACACTTCTAGCAGCCAATTAACTTTCTCTCTGTTGTAGAGTTTCAACACAGCTGACACAGAGGCATGAATCACAGCCTTACTTCAACTAGCTTATGCTGCAGTAAATTCCTCCTTTCAAAACACACACAGGAATTTACTTTCTCACGGCTTAGCTCTGAGGTTACTTCAGCAAGAGGAACAGTTCTTTCAAGGCTGGCTCTTTTCAACCCTTCAAGTCTAGAGCTTGGCATAAAGAACAATCCATCAACATATCTTCTTCTGCCCCTAGCTCTGACATTGCTTCTCCCAATTGCATAGGTTCTGACTCACCCACTTGATCAGAGTGCCCTGCTGACAACCTCTCTGGTGGTCTGAAAGCTTCTCTCCTTCCAGACTCCCACCTTTGTTGCAAACGTGATTCAGGGAAATCACCTTTCTCAGCAATGGGTAGCTCAGTCTGTCTCCAGAAGTTAGCACCTGCTCTGGCTTCTCCAGCATTCCATTGTCCTTGCTGCTCTGAAGACTGTCCTCTGCTGCTTCCTCTGCCCCTTCTCCAATCACTCCTCCTTCCACTCCTACTACCCTCTCCATAATTTAACCAAGGTTTATACTCACTGGGATCCAACCCCACCTCTTTCTGTCCCAGGTGTTTGTAATCCCCCTGCCTTCTGACATCAGAATAATCAGTGCAGTTACTAGAGTGAGGGTTTTTGTCCTCGTGCTTGCAATCTATCCCTCTTACACTGTCAAGCATTTCCTGGAACTTTTTCCAGCTGGATGTTTTTTCTGCCTTTGAACTGTGGCTTTGGTCTTTTGACTCTGCGCACCTAACAGAGGCCCTTTGATTAAGGTGAATTCCTTATGCTGTTCACATCCCCCATGCTCAAAATGGTTGACTTTGCCACAGTAGACACCCAGAAAGGTGTACATAACATGTGGAGGGATCTAGCTAAGCTTGAAGAATGAGCTAGAATTTGGCAGCTGAGATTTAGGGGTATGTTTACTAAACTGCGGCAACGTTACAGACCGCACGTTATGTAACGTTAATGCTCGTTAGGTAACATTAACGCGTGGTATGTAACGTTAACATGCTTTAACGTTACTTAACGATCGTTAACATCCCCGGCCACGGTAAACACTGCAGAGGGTGGAAAGAGGGCGGGGGGAAGGGGTAAATGGGTGGGGAGTGGGCGGGGAGAGGCTCCATGCACACTAACACGCTGAACTGAAGGGCTGAATCCTACCGCAAATTAAAACCTGCCGTTAGATGCACATTTGCAGGAGAGAGAAACAATTTCAGTGTCAGCAATGTGTAGCATAGACAGGGAGCCCAAGAACATGATAGTAGTGTTCCATGTCCATCACCGGCATAGTGTCCAAGTATGAAAGGCCACTATGGCGATGGTGCAAGTGAGGCATAGGAGACTGCAGATGGGATATGTAGCGGGGGCAGCAGGGGAACAGGATGGACTAGGCGGGCACCTAGGTTGCACATAGGAACATAGAAACCAGAAATCATCATGACAGCAGCTGACAAAGTCCAAGCACAATCCACCTACATCTACCAGGTCCACCCGAGCTAACAGTTGCCAGGGCACTGACCTGACATATCTCCAGCCAACCCTCCCCCAAGCGGAAAGAACAGACTATTGGTAGGTGGTGATGGGGGGGGGGGATGTGAGGATGCTCATGTATGCCCCAAGCCCCAGACCCTGCTCCCTAGGCAACCACCTACCCACACAGTGGATGGCCTGGGACTGCGCATTACCAGCACTGACAGCATATGGCCTTGTCAGCATGGCAGGGGTGTGTGTGCCCATGCTGGATGGGGCAGTGGCACCTGCCTGCAGTGGACCTAGGTGATGCCCTGTACCAGTATGTGGTGTGCAGTGCAACATAAAAGGTCTGGCTGAGGAAAGGTACAGGTAGCCCCAGAGACCACCATGCATCTGTGGCAACATTGTGGTGCAGTAAACCCAGTGAGGTGTGTCCAGAAGCAGAGGGTCACAGGTTCAAACCCCAGCTGTGGGTCCTTCAGAGCATGTCCCTATGTTTTACCCTACAACGCAGATACAACAGCAACATGTGCAAAGCCCAAAGCAGCGACAAACAGGGGTACAAACACCCACTCACACAGGCTCCACAATCCAAAGATGCATGGAGAGTCAGGCTGTTGGCCCCAGCATTGAGCTGCAGTTATTACCAGGGCACTACTACTACTTCCTGCACAGTTTAGCAATGTCGGCACTGTGATCAGGACCAGTGTGGCGGGCAGGGTTGCCAACCACCCCTATCTGTGCACAATGCTGCAATAGGAGTGTGTGTGTGTATGTCTATCCATTGTTTTGTGACTGCCCACACCTCACCGGGCCCACAATGTCCCACTGTTACTAGTATTAGCCTGAATATGTGCATAATGAGGAGCAAAGTGATTTGGGTATGGCCCGGACAGGGCGGATTGGCCAGGATATATCTTCACAGGGTGTGGGGCAATGGCTGGGACACTGTAGTGCCCGACCACTGCCTGCATGGACAGGGTGGCCACAGCATGGCATGCTGGGAGGGCACTCACTCTGACCGAGCAGTGACCATGGCATGTCTAGGTTCCCACATAGCTCTCTATATTATCTATCTCTAGTGATCCTGTTGTGTCTCCAGTGCTGGAGCCACAATCACTGAGATGCCTTTTTGGTGTGCATAGTTCCTTTGTGAACATTCACTATGAACTGGCTAGTGGACTGTCCACAGTTAGACTGTGCATGGTGAGAACACCTATATGGTGCTGTCTGCTGGTGATTGGCAGACAGTGGTGTGAGGCAGTTGGGGTTTTCCAGAGCTAACCCCATCATTGCTGTGTGTCTGCTACTGTCCCAGCCACAGGTATGGCTCTAGCCCTCCAACCCTGGAGGACTGTCATATACCAGCAGGACGGAGGTTGTTTCACAGCGGCTGGGGCACCTGTTCCTTACCTACGAAAAGGGTGATGTGAGCCCTTTGGGGTATGTAGTGTATACCACTTTGAACTATCAAAGCACTGCTACACAAACCTCATGCAAGTTTGGAAACCCCTCTGCCCTGATAAGAGGTGCCCATGTCAGCCAGACCCTAACATGGGGTGTACACTAATCTGGGTGGTGTCTGGTCCAAGAGGGCCACATGTGACTGTTTTATACAGATGGAAATTGAATTACCTTCATCTGCACTGCAAGGAACACCTGTCACACACTGGCAGTGATGGGGATGTACAGCAGGGCCTATCTCTAGCACCACATGTACTGAAGACCTAGTGCTGGGCACCCATCCTATCCCTCAGGGAGAACACAGAACCTGCACATTGGCATGGTCTGTAGCTACTCTGTGCTACTCTGTCTTTCCAAGCTGAGGTACCGGAGAGGTGCAGACCCCATTTGCTGATCAGCTGTAGACAGCTATTCAGCATGTGCATTGCATCATGGGTACTGGTGGGGTTACCCTATCCTGGCACTCAGAGCAGACAGTTTATGTGGTGACCTGCAGTCCTTCTGCACACAGCCATTGCTGTGACATACACCATGGAGGTATTGCCTACTGGTTAATACAATGCCATTCTTGGCAGTGTTCATGGGTTCAATTCCTCATTGTTCCCTCTTCTCATGCCTGTCCTACTCAAATAGTGTGCATGCCTGTAACATTTATATTTTTTGCAGATTTGTGCTGCCAGCCCATAGTACCCTCGCAACAATTGCCAACATTCCCTCGGTCTGTCTATCTGTGTCTGTCAGCTGTGTAGAGTCCTGTCTGCCTGTGCAGGCTGTCACCCCATGTCATGCACTTCTACCTTTTCCTGCATTGCACCTCTTCATGCTTGCTTCGCCTGTGCCTGATCTGCATGGCACCACCACTCCTCTGTCCACCCATCATTGTAACTATCTTGCCACCTCCGCCTCCACTGGGAGACACGTATTCCCATTGTCTGCCACCAACTGTCTTTCCAGTACTTTACATTGCCAACACCCTGTGCTGTGGTACAGTTGCCCCCACCATGTTTGTCATCAGTACTAGGCAGCCATATGGGATGCCCACATATATGACAGGTCCAGTGGCTCCCAGCTCTCCCTCCTACACTCACCTGTTCATTGCCTTTCCAGAGTGCTCTATCTAGTGTTAGGGCTACATCTGTCTCTGTTCCTCACAGGTCATGCATGTCATCCTGCAGCACCTTGCAGCCCTTAGGCCACACTAACCTAGGGCACCATAACCTTGTTAGGCCACCGTAACCTATGGTTCCGTAACCCAGGTTTGCCCTCTAAGGTGCCCTGTCCAGGGGTGCCTAATACGGCGCATAGCCTAAGGAGCCCTACTGTATAGGGCACCTTACAAAGCGCCTTATGAGGCACCTTATAAGGCACCTTATAGGGCACCTAGCAAGGCACCTTACAAGGCACCTTGTAATGTGCCTTATAAGGTGCCTTGTAAGGTGCCTTATGAGGTGCCTTGTAGCGCGCGTTAGTTTGTAACATGCGTTAGCTGATACGGCTCGCTGTAACGATGCACCACCCACGCCTTTATATGGCCATCTGTACCTTTACTGCAGAACCTAACGCAAATGACATTACCGCAGTTTAGTACACATACCCCTTAATGTTAAAAAATGAAAGGTCATGCATTTGGGGCTGCAGCAAACCAAGGGAGAGATATTTATTTAACCAGTTTTCTATACTACCTTATCCTTCAATGAAAGTGGGTTTACATTATGTAATTACTACATACAGGTACTGGATACATTCCCTTGTCCCCAAAGGGCTCACAATCTATGTGCACCTGAGGAAATGGAGGGTTAAATGGCTTGTCCAAGGCCACAAGGATTGCCTATAGGACTAGAAACCCCAGTCCCTCTGGCCTGAGATTGCTGTTCCCAGGTGGGACTTGAGCCACTGGCCCTCTGGCCTGTGGTACCATGTCCTAACCACTAAGCCACTCCAGCTCCTATAGCCTATGGGTTGAAGTAATTCTGTCCACAAAAGAAGAATGGGACCTAGGCGTGACTGTGTCTGATGATCTTAAAGTAGCTAAACAGGTAGAAAAGGTGACTGCGAAAGCTAGAAGTATGCTTGGGTGCAAAGGAAGAGGAATGGCCAGCAGAAGAAAGGAGATGATAGTGCCTCTGTATAGGTCTATGATGTGACCTCATTTGGAGAATTGTGTGCAATTCTCAAGACCACACCTTCAAAAGGATATAAACAGGCTGGAGTTGGTACAGAGGTGAATTTAAGACGCAATCTCTGCTTCTTACACTAGCCATTTATAAAGACACAACGGCCTACTGCATATGTATTTATAAAATAGTGCCTAGGTAGATGCTGACTTGTCCTCTTAAATTAAGGGGTATGTTTACTAAACCATGGTAATGTTACCCACGCTAGGTTCCGCGGTAATGGTACAGATGCCCATATAAAGGCATGGGTGGTGCATCATTATGGCAAGCCGTATCAGCTAACACGTGTTACAAGGCGCCTTAGATAAATGCGCTTTACAAGGCGCCTTATAAGGCACCTTACTTATAAGGCACCTAACCAGGTGCCTTGAAAGGTGCCTTGTAAGGTGCCTTGAAAGGTGCCTTATAAGTAAGACACCTTATAAGGTACCATGTTAGGCGCCTTGCAAGGTGCCTTATAAGGCGCCTTATAAGGTGCATTGTAAGATGCCTTATAAGTAAGATGCCTTATAAGGTGCCTTGTTAGGTGCCTTATAAGGTGCCTTGTAAGGTATCTCATAAGGCGCTTTAAAAGGCGCCCTATAGGGCTCCATAGGCTAAGCGCCATATTAGGCACCCCTGGAGAAGGCACCTTAGAAGGCACCCTGGGTTACGGAACCATAGGTTAAGGTGGCCTAACAAGGTTACGGTGCTCTAGGTCAGTGTACCCTAAGGGCTGAAAGGTGCTTCAGGATGACATGCACTAGATAGGATCCTTACATAGCAAGAAGATAGAATCAAAGCAAACTTAACTTTTACACTTCAAGAAACAGAGGGGGAAGTTACCTGCACAGAGAAGCAGGTACAACACTAAACAAAGGCATAGAAAGGGATAACTCACAGAGAGTAGCAACTATGACACTAATTAAAAGCATCTCTCTGGCACTCTAACAGAATATAGGCTCTTACCATCAAATTCTCCCAGGAAAAAACATCTATGGAGACACTTAAGGGCATGTTTCCAAAAGGGAATTAGCTGCTACCGTAGGGCTAACCCTGATTTATCCCTTGGTGGTAGCCGCTAACACGGGAGAAATCCAGACATCACAGGAACATTTCTGCAATATCTGCATTTCATGTGGTGTTCCCAAGTGGGGCGGGATCGGGTGGGGGGGGGGCAGATCATAGGTGTGCTAATTTATCAGCAGTCATTGCGCAAAACTGTTGTTCAATGGCTGCCAAATTGGACAGCATCGTGGATACAAATAATGCCACTTCAAGACCTACGGACTGCTCCTGTTCACCTCAATGGTGCTGATCCCTAGCCTCAGGATATGGTTTGTACCAGGGGAACCCACATTATAATGACTGGCTAGCCGGAAGTCATTGTTTTAAGGGAGGGTAGAACCCTGACTGGCTAGCCTAGTTTTTTTTAAAGGGATTCTAAGGGAGGGCTTTGGCCATCCAACTGGTTAACTGGGCTTTGATCATGGTCAGAGGTGCACCAATCCCCCCACCAGACAGTTCCCAATGGGGATCGGGATCTGTCCAGCAGAGATGGTGCTGAATGGTGGAGGGGGATGGGGGGAAGGGGAGGCCAGGTTTTTTTTAATATTGTCAGTGCCACAGATCTCTACGTCCATGGCACAGACAATATTGTCTGATTGGGGAGCCCAACTGGAGCATGGTAGTGATTGGGACACAGAGCTAGTGAGAGCTCTGTGCATCCGATTGGTACCTATCCTCCCATTGCATTTACCACAGAGACCCACGATATCAGCATCGGCAGGCACAGCAGGACTTCCTGTGCTATCTTTTGATGTAGATACCGTGGATCTCCTTGGTAAATCCAAAACCCTCATGGTATCTGCAGGGGGAAAGCTGGGCATGCCCTCTGCAGATACCACAGAGGTTTTGGACTTAAGCATGGTCCTTTTGCAGCTAACACACTATGATAGCTGCCAAAGGCTGTCACCATTTAATAAACATGTTCCTCAGATTCTACTTTATGCACCACTCAGATCATTTTCCCACAAAACTTTGAACTAATCTAACTCTGTTGGTATTTATTAACCAAAAGAGGATTAGGAGTCCTCGTGCAAATGCTGGTGCCACTTTACCTATCTCCGAGTACCTTGGGGTCTTCCTGCCAATAGTGGTGCTTCTTTATTCCTATCTTGGTGCTTTGAACTCTTCAGGTCAATTCTGATACCACTTTACTCATCTGCTTTTTTCTTGGGGCCTTACTGCCGCTGCTGGTGCTACTTTACCTTTCTACTAGTGCCTTCAGGTTTTCTTGTAAAAATTGGTTTTGCTTTGTCCCTCTTCCCATGCCTTAGGATCTTCCTTCATTGCACTGCTTGTGCTGCTTTGTCCCTCTCAATGGTGACTTAAGTCTTCATGCCACATTTAGTGCTCTTTGCCCATCTTGGTGTTATGGGGTCTTCATAGCATTTGATGTCTCTGGAGTGATGGGTCTCTGTGCCAGGGAGTTTTAAGCAAGTTTGATTAAAAATGGATGGAAAATCAAATGCACATGTGGGGGGTTATCAGTGGTGTGTCCCAGGGATCTGTCCTTGGTACGTTTCTTTTTAACATCTGTCAGGTAAGGTTTGCAGAAGGGCTGTCGGGTAAGGTTTGCCTCTTTGCAGATGATACCAAAATCTCCAATAGAGCAGATACCCAGAAAGGTGTAGACAGTATGAGTAGGGATTTAACAAAGCTTGAAGAATGGTCGAGAATTTGCCAATAGTGATCATAGCATGTTCACATTTGATTTAATAAATGGAGGAAGGATGACAAGGAATCATACTTTCGCAGATCGAGTTCTGTGTAAATGCTAGTTCTATGAATTGGCCCCTGACGCAGGCAATATTGTGTCAAATCACGGCATTGTCAGGTCATTAATAAAATTTTACAATGCACCCCTCAGAGTCCTGACATTCTTGCCTGCTGAGTTTTTTTTACCTTATTGTTTTTTGTGGAGGATCTCTCCCTGGTTTGTGCTTCTTTATTTTTTTAAGAGATATTTTCTGCATGTAAATCATGTTTTACATGAGGAAAGTGCCTAGTAAAATTATCCTCCAAATCTATTTAGCACTGAAGGAAGTGATGTCCAACAATCGGCCAAAACATAGTATCATCTCTGCTGCAACCACCATCTTATCGATTAAGATTGGTCAACTTGCCTCCATATCATTATGAGATATTAGTCTATTTCTTATTTTATAAATCCATCTCAACACATGGAGGCACATTCTATAAAGTGCGTCCATGTCACTGTGTGTCCAGTCTGAACAGAATACACAGAGATAAACAATCGTGACCCCATGGGTATGTCTAGTCCCCACGGGACCAGAATCACGTCTAAGGGGTATGTTTACTAAACTGCGGTAACGTAGCAGCGACTACCTTAACGCTCGTTAGGTAATGTTAATGCGCGCTATGTAATGTTAACACACGTTAACGTTACCTAACGAGCGTTAGCGTTCCCGGCCGCGGTAAACACCACAGAGGGTGGAGAGAGGGCAGAGAGAAGGGGTCAGTGGGCTCCTTTTACACTAACGCGGGGAACTGAAGGGCTGAAAAGTACCGCGAATGAAAACCTGTCGTTAGATGCACATTTGCAGGAGAGAGAAACAATTTCAGTTTCAGCAATGTACAGCATAGGCAGGGAGCCCAAGGAAAGTGATAGTAGTGCTCCATTTGCAGCAACAGCATAGTGCAGCAGCTGACAAAGGCCAAACAAAATCCACCTACATCTACCTGGTCCACCCAAGCCAACAGTTGCCAGGGCCTGACATCCCCCAGCCAACCCTCCCCCAAGCGGAAGGTACATACTATTGGTAGGCGGTGATGGGGAGGATGTGAGGATGCTCATGTTTTCCCCCCACCCCGATCCCTAGGTGACCGCCTATCCACAGAGTGGATGGCCTGGGACTGCGCACTACCAGCACCGACAGCATATGGTCATGTCAGCATGGCAGCGGGGTGTGTGCCCGTGCTGGAGGGGGCATTGGCTCAACAACATGGCTTCCACCCACTACATGGAGTCGAGACCCTCATGACCACGCTGATGAACACCCTCCTCACAGGAACTCAAGGGAGACAATCCGGATACGCCATGATCTTCCTCGATATATCTGCAGCCTTTGACACCATCTCCCACAACATCCTCATACACCGACTACAGACTATTGGGATCAAGGACACCGTGCTGAAGTGGTTCCAATCCTACCTGACAAACAAACAACAACTCATCCGCACCAGCACCTCAACTTCCCCCCCATTCTAACAACACCAGGGAGTACCCCAAGGATCCACACTATCAGCCATGCTCTTCAATATTTACCTTCAGCCACTCTGCACAGTCATACGCACCCACAACGTCAGCTTCCACATCTATGCTAACGATATCATGCTCTACACCCCCATTACAACCACAAACCCTACAAACAACCACCTATCAGCATGCTTCACCGCAGTCTCTGACTGGTTACAAACAAACAACCTATCCATCAACATAAAGAAAACTGAAGCCCTCATAGTGACAAAGGACCCTGACTTCACACCACCCACACACCTCATCATTGGAACTACAAGCATCCGAATACAACCACAGATAAGATACCTGGGCATTATTATTGACCAAGCCCTCACCTTAAAGCAACAGATCACTAAAACCTCCGGAACTATATTTCATAAGGCAAGAACAGTGCAACATCTCAGACCCCTCCTGGAACATCAAGACTTCCGAACAGTGATGCAAGCCATGACACTCCCACATCTGGACTACTGCAACATAATCTACCATGGCCTTCCAGCCACACACACCAACCCCCTCCGAACTGCATTAAACACCACTGTGAGAATCATTCAGAGGGCAAAGAAAACCGACCATATCACCCCAATTCTGAAAGAACTACACATTCTCCCCCTTGAAGCACAGACAAAATACAAAGCCATCCTACTCACCCACAAAGCTATCCATCAAACACAAGACACCCAGCTTCGCACCCTACTGGCTCGTCCAGCCCACGGCAGATCTACTAGACATACCTCCAGCATTTTCCTCACCGTCCCTCACAAAAGAACCAAATGCTCGCAACGGACCTGCAATCGAGCCTTCGAACTTTATGCTCCGTCCTTATGGAACTCTCTACCGAGCTATCTCAGAAGCAATGCCGACCTACTATCTTTCATAAAACAGCTAAAAACCATCCTTTTCCAGGAATACTTCAACTCGAACCCCACCGAAAAACCCACAAACCCCTGATCTCACCCACAATGAACCTCTAACTCAAAGCTACCCTAACCTGTCTATGTCCAACGTTTGTCCTATGTCCAAAGTCTTTCCTATGTCAAAATCATCAATGTTGCCTCCCCGGTGATGGCCCTACCCTTGTACTTAATTCCCCCACCCCCATGTAACACCGCATTGACCCGGTGAAAAGCGGTATATAAATACAGCTAAATAAATAAAATAAATATATTGGCACCTGCCTGCAGTGGACCTAGGCCATGCCCTGTACCAGTATGTGGTGTGCAGTGCAAAATAAAAGGTCTGGCTGAGGAAACATACAAGTAGATCCAGGGACTCCCATGCATCTGTGGCAACAGTGTGGTGCAGTACACCCAGCCAGTGTGTCCAGAAGCAGAGGGTCACAGTTTCAAGTCCCAGCTGTGGTTCCTGCAGAGCATGTTCCTACAATTTACCCTACAATGCAGATACAACAGCAGCATGTGCAAAGCCCAAAGCAGTGGGCAAACAGGGTTACAAACAACCACTCACACATGTTCCACAATCCAAAGCTGCATGGAGAGTAAGGCTGTTAGCCCCAGCACTGAACTGCAGTTATCACCAGAGCACTACTGCTAACACCTGTACAGTTTATCAATGTCAGCACTGTGATCAGGACCAGTGTGGCAGGCAGGTTTGTCAGCCACCCCTATCTTTGCACAATGCTACCTATAGGAGTGTGTGTGTGTATATGTCTATCCATTGTTTTGTGGCGGCCCACAATGTACCACTGTTACCAGCATTAGCCTGAATATGTGCATAATGAGGAGCAAGGTATTGTGGGTATGGCCCAGACAGGGCAGATTGGTCAAGATGCATCTTCACGGGTGTGGGGCAATGGCTGGGACACTGTAGTGCCTGACTACCACCTGCATGGATAGGGTGGCCACAGCATGGCATGCTGGGAGGGCACTCACTCTGACCGAGCAGTGATCATGGCATGTCTAGGTTCCCACATAGCACTCTGCATCATTTGCTCCCTAGTGATGCTTTTTTTGTTCTCAGTGCTGGGGCACTAATCACTGAGTTACTTGCTTGGTGTGCATAGTTTCTCTGTGAGTATGTTCTATGGACTGGCTAGTGGTCTATCTGCGGTTAGACTGTGTGTGGTTGCAACACCTATAAGGTACTGCAGGGGCGGTCTGACTGTGCTGTCAGCTGGTGACTGACAGACAGTGGTGTGAAGCAGTTGGGGTTTTTCAGCCCCAGCTCCAGCATTACTGCTGGTCTGCCACTGTTCCAGTCACAGATATGGCTCTAAACCACCAACCCTGGAGGACTGCCTTATACCTGAAAGATGGAGATTGTTTCACCGGAGCTCGGGCACCTGTTCTTTGCCTATAAAAAGGGTGATTGTGGGCCCTTTGGGGTCTATAGAGCATACCACTTTGGCCCGTAAAGGCACTGCTACACAAACCTCATGCAAGTCTCAAAACCCCTCTACCATGACAACAGGTGCCCATGTCAGCCAGACCCTAACACAGGGTACACACTAATCTGGGTGGCATCCAGTCCCAGAGAGCCACATGTGATTGCAAGATACAGATGGACACCAAATTACCTTCAGATACACTGAAAGGAACACCTGTCAAATGCTGGTAGTGATGGGGATGTACATCAGGACCTATCTCTAGCACCACATGTACTGCGGACCTATTGCTGGGCACCCATCCTATCCCTCGGGATGAACACAGAACCTGCACAATGGCATGGTCTGTAGCTACTCTGTGCCAGTATCATGCACTGTGAGTTTATCTTTTCAAGCTGAGGTACCAGAGAGGTGCAGACCCCATTTGGTGATCAGCTGTAGACAACTATTCAGCATGTGCATTGCATCATGGGTACTGGTGGGGTTACCCTATCCTGGCACTCAGAGCAGACAGTTTGTGCAGTGACCTTCAGTCTTCTGTATCAAGCCATTGCTGTGAGATACACCACAGAGGTATAACCTACTGGTTAGTACAATGCCATCCTCGGCAGTGTTCATCGGTTCAATTCCTCATTGTTCCCTCCTTTCATGCCTGTCCAACTCAAATTGTTTGCATGCCCTATGTCATGAGGTGGATCAAATAGTACCTATGGAAATAGGAAAAAATGATCAGAGCAGTTCTAATAGTGACAGGTTAGAGCAGCACATGGACCAGGGTTGCTATGGGCAACGAACACAAACTGAAGTAACAGGTGTAAGAGCACGCCCAAGCAGTAGATTACCTTATAGCCCATTAGGTAATGAGGGACAGCTGAGGGGAGGCGAGGCTCAGAGAAACACCAAGAGTGACGCAGTTAAAAATCACTCACCAGAGGTCAGAGAGAGCAGAGGAAGGAGCTGGTTGGAGAGCTTATGAGAGAGCTTCACACGGAGACTCACACAGAATCCTACAGGAAGAAGCCCAGGAGAGAATACCAGGGATTTGTTTCAGGGAGCAGTGCAGGACTGAACAAAAGCCCAGTGGTCTGAGCCACGGAGGTATTTCTGAAGGCAAGCTGAGAAAAGCTGTGGGAAAGAATCTTCCTAAGAACAGGTACCAGGAAGGCAAACGTTTTTATCTGGAGGATACTTTTGTGCCCAAAGAGAAATGGAAAGAGAAAGGCAGTGAGAGGCTTTCATTTGAGAAAAGCTTCGTTAAGTTTCCTGTGCCCAGAAGCTCCGTGAAAACCAAGCCAGAAGGTAGGTTTATTCCTCATAATAGAAGGGAAGCTGAAAGTCAGAGTTTTTCCTACACTTACCCAAGAGTGTGTGGCTCTCAGGAAGGAAACTCTGCAGTGTGTGGTAACCTCCCATTTTACTCCGGTAGAGAGGAGGAGGGGAGCCCTCTTAACAGAGAAGAGGGATTGTTTAAAAGTAGCCTGAGTTACAATCCTATAGTAGATAGCTCCGGGGAAGCATGTGAGGATATGCAATGTGATTTTTGTGATGAAACACCTGCTGAATCCTATATGGATTGTACACTAATAATTTCAGATGATATTTCTTCACTGTGCTGAACTGGCCAGAGAGATAATCTGTTTAAGGAAACAGAAGTGAAGAAACGTGCTTGTTTTAAGAACAAGGACTGTTTTGCTTTATCTTTGATTTGTCAGGCTGAAGATACAAGCATTCATTTTTGTTATAGTAGTTTGCCTTTATTTCATACCAGAAGTATGGTCTTTGTTCATATGTGCTGAAATTCACCCGGGACGGATAAATAAAAAGACCTCTTTTGAAGCCTTGCTACTCGACTGCAACTACACTCTTAGATTAGCTTGTGGGACTACAAATCCCAGGGGGCATTTCAACACCTGCTTGAGACACCCTTGCTGTTTAAGAAGAGGCCCCACTGTAGCTCCCATGCTTTATGCCTCTGGGAACCTAGAGGTGGGTGACAAATGGCGTAGTTTTTTGGATTTGGGCCTTAAGGATTAAAAGGACATTACTACTAAAACTACTTACCACTGGAGAAGATTGCTTCCAGACCGGGAGAGCCGTCGGGGAAGATTTCTCGCTGGCAGATCGGCCAGGTGGTGCTGACGCAGTAACCTTTCTCACAGGCTGAAACCTACATGAAGACTCAGGTAAAGTCTACCTAGGCATAAGTGTGGGAGGACAAGGGAGAGAAAGGAGGCGCTGGTGGGCACACAGAGGAGTAGACGGGGAAAAAGAATCGCAGTGCCGCACTTTGTGGTCTTGTTCTTTGTTTCTCTCCACAGGTACGCAGACTCCGAGGATGGAACCGCAGGACGTTATGCGCTGGATGCAGGCGCAATGGGACAAACAGGTTGAATTGGTCCGATATCTCCAGGAGCAGACTGCAATGACCATGAGGGAACAGCAGAAGCCACTTATGGACACAATGGAGGCTCTCTTAAGGAAGCCGATGGATGCAGAAGCTGCCATCCCCTCTATAGTCCAGGGGGTAGGACTGAACTCTCACCGTGCTTTTTCATTAGGACAGTTGAATCCAAATGATAATCCTGATGATTTCATAGACGCTTTTGAGCGCATAGCCGCAGCTTTAAAGTGGCCAGTGGAGCAGTGGGCAACAAGATTTGCAATGTCGTTCACAGGCGAGGCCCTATCTGCCTATAAAGCTATGCCTGTGTCCTTGCCTCTGACTATGCAGAGGTAAAAAGAGCGGTCAAAGACAGGCTAGGGTTAACTCCTATGCATTACAGAAGAATGTTTAGGGAGGCTAGGATAAAGCCTCGGGAGACCCCTAAGGCCCTGTCTCAAAGGTTAAAAAGTCTATCCGGAAAGTGGTTAACTCCGGAAGGGAGAACACTAGAATCAGTAGTTGATATAATTGTTTTAGAACAGTTTATGCAAGCTGTTCCTACTGAAGTGAAAACTTTTCTTACACTCCAGAACTGCCGAACCACTGATGAGGCAGCCAATCTTGCAGAAAGATATTTTGAAGCAGAGATGGCTGACACCTCAGGGGTAGGTGTGTTGCGAGCAGCTGGTATGACAAATTTTAGCAAAAAAGGAAAATGTTCAAAGGGTAACATGTTTAATGCTAAAATGTCTAATGTTGAGAAACATGATAATGACAATGTTTTGTATGTACCTAAAGGGAACTGTTTTGCCTGTGGAAGAACGGGACATTTTCAGAGGAGCTGACCTGAAATAACGGTCCTGGTGTCAGGAGCCGAGGAGCCAAGTCACGAAGGATTCCTTCTACAGGTCCAGGTAGAAGGTATTGAAGCGCTGGCACTACTTGACTCGGGGGCTGACCAGAGCATAATTTCACGCAGGCTCTGGGAAGCCATTGAGGGGCGCCGTCAGTCAGCCCTGAGTCAAGCAGAAGGCCAGGTGCGTATAAGATGCGTGCACGGCGCATTTGTTCCTTATCCCCTACGTAGAGTATCTGTGCGAGGGTTAGGCAAAGAAAGAGAAGTGAAGGTAGCCGTAATCCCAAAACTGCCAAGAGACATTGTCCTGGGTAAGGACTGGCCTCCCTTTTATAAAGGGCTGGTAAGAGACTTAGGCACCAGAACAGGCTTAGTGTCCACCCGGTCTCAAGCCGTAACCTCAGGGATGGGAAAGATGTCAGCAGGAAGCACGGAGGAGCCTGAGGGAGAGGAAGAATCCCAAGGGGAGGAGCTGGATGAGGGAGAGATAGGCACTCTTCCTGTTCATGAAGATTTGATCCATGCCCCAGTTAAAGAGGGTAAAAAGGATAAGTCTAAGAAATGTCGAGAGATTTACTGTAGGACCCGAGGGAGGGCCGAGTTAGAGGCTGGTGTAGGATTGCCCTGGGTACCTGCAGAGGTAGTCAAAATGTTTCCATCATTTCCCATGGAACAAAGGGCTGACCCAGCTCTTAAGAGAGCGTTTGAGTGGGCCCAGGAAACTCGACCTACATTACCCAGGTTTTTCTTAGAGAAAGAAATTTTATATAGAGAGAGTATTGACCCACATACTGATGCCATAAGGAAGCAGCTGGTAGTGCCAACAACTTTTAAGGCTACAGTATTACGTTTGGCACATGACCACCCGGTGGGTAGTCACAAAGGGATCCAAGGTACGCTTGACCAAATTTTGGCTAGGTTTTATTGGCCAGGGGTCTTCAAGGAGACCAAGCAATACTGTGAATCATGTCCCACCTGTCAGAGGGTTACAGCTATAAAACCCAAAGCAGTACCCATGGTGCCAATACCCACTATAGCGGCTCCCATAAGTCGTATAGGAGTTGACATTGTAGGACCTCTAATAAAAACACCGAGGGGTTTTCAGTATATCCTGGTAATAGTAGACCATGCCACATGTTTCCCTTGGGCTATCCCACTAAGGAACACCTCTGCTAGGATAGTAGCCCTAGAACTCGTAAAGTTATTCTGCGAGGTAGGCTTTCCTAGAGAAGTTCTAACGGATCAGGGTAGCAATTTCCTATCCAAGCATTTGGCTATGGTGTGGGAAGCCTTTGGTATCAAGCATATATGGACGTCGGCATACCATCCACAGTCCAATGGACTCGTGGAGCGGATGAATCAGTCCATCAAACAGATGCTTAGGAGAGGTTTAAAAAAGGGAGAGATGTCTGACTGGGACACGCTGCTCCCATTCACTTTATATGCATGCAGGGAACGCATACAGGCGTCCTTGGGGGCATCCCCCTACGAACTGCTGTTTGGCCGAGCTCCAAGAGGAGTTTTGGATATCTTACAGGAACAGTGGGTGGAGCCGGAAATACAAGAGGTTGGGGTACCTCAATTTTTAAGAGATTTAAGGGAACGCCTAGAGAGGACATCCAAGACCTCCATAGAAAACTTACAGGCCAGTAAACAATGGCAAAAGCATTATTATGACAGGGGCACGAGACCTAGGCAGTTGGATATAAGAGACAAGGTGCTTATTCAGGTAGCAGACCCGGGACCTAAGTTTGAATCCCGGTGGAAAGGCCCTTGTACAGTGATAGAGAGGGTGGGGCCTGTGTCTTATCGTGTAGAGAACGTACTAAAGCCGTGGAACGACAGGTCAGCCACTGCCAGTCTGGTCAGTGTAGAGCAGCGATATAGGACCCATAAAGAAATTACGTGCTGTCTGAAAGGTTCAGCAGCCCGTAATATTTTAAGGGGTGGGGGATCTGTCATGAGGTGGATCAAATAGTACCAATGGAAATAGGAAAAAATGAGCAGAGCAGTTCTAATAGTGACAGGTTAGAGCAGCACATGGACCAGGGTTGCTATGGGCAACGAACACAAACTGAAGTACCAGGTGTAAGAGCACGCCCAAGCAGTAGATTACCTCATAGCCCATTAGGTAATGAGGGACAGCTGAGGGGAGGCAAGGCTCAGAGAAACACCAAGAGTGACGCAGTTAAAAATCACTCACCAGAGGTCAGAGAGAGCAGAGGAAGGAGCTGGTTGGAGAGCTTATGAGAGAGCTTCACACGGAGACTCACACAGAATCCTACAGGAAGAAGCCCAGGAGAGAATACCAGGGATTTGTTTCAGGGAGCAGTGCAGGACTGAACAAAAGCCCAGTGGTCTGAGCCACGGAGGTATTTCTGAAGGCAAGCTGAGAAAAGCTGTGGGAAAGAATCTTCCTAAGAACAGGTACCAGGAAGGCAAAAGTTTTTATCTGGAGGATACTTTTGTGGCCAAAGAGAAATGGAAAGAGAAAGGCAGTGAGAGGCTTTCATTTGAGAAAAGCTCCGTTAAGTTTCCTGTGCCCAGAAGCTCCGTGAAAACCAAGCCAGAAGGTAGGCTTATTCCTCATAATAGAAGGGAAGCTGAAAGTCAGAGTTTTTCCTACACTTACCCAAGAATGTGTGGCTCTCAGGAAGGAAACTCTGCAGTGTGTGGTAACCTCCCATTTTACTTCGGTAGAGAGGAGGAGGGGAGCCCTCTTAACAGAGAAGAGGGATTGTTTAAAAGTAGCCTGAGTTACAATCCTATAGAAGATAGCTCCGGGGAAGCATGTGAGGATATGCAATGTGATTTTTGTGATGAAACACATGCTGAATCCTATATGGATTGTACACTAATAATTTCAGATGATATTTCTTCACTGTGCTGAACTGGCCAGAGAGAGAATCTGTTTAAGGAAACAGAAGTGAAGAAACGTGCTTTTTTTAAGAATAAGGACTGTTTTGCTTTACCTTTGTTTTGTCAGGCTGAAGATACAAGCATTCATTTTTGTTATAGTAGTTTGCCTTTATTTCATACCAGAAGTATGGTTTTTGTCCTTTGTTCATATGTGCTGAAATTCACCCGGGACGGGTAAATAAAAAGACCTCTTTTGAAGCCTTGCTACTCGACTGCAACTACACACTTAGATTAGCTTGTGGGACTACAAATCCCAGGGGGCATTTCAACACCTGCTTGAGACACCCTTGCTGTTTAAGAAGAGGCCCCACTGTAGCTCCCATGCTTTATGCCTCTGGGAACCTAGAGGTGGGTGACACCTATAACAGCCATATTTTTGCAGATCTGTCCTGCCAGCCCATAATACCCTCGCCACAATTGTCAATATTCCTTCGGTCCGTCTATCTGCATCTGTCAGCTGTGTAGAGTCCTGTCTGCCTTTGCAGGCTGCCATCCCATGTCCTGCACTGCTACCCTTTCCTTCATTGTGCCTCATCATGCTTACCTCGCCTGTGCCTGATCTGCATGGCAACACCACTCCTTTGTCCACCCATCATTGTAACTATCCTGCCACCTCCGCCTCCACTGGGGGACACGTATTCCCATCGTCTGCCACCAACTGTCTTTCCAGTACTTTATATTGCCAACACCCTGTGCTGTGGTACAGTTGCCCCCACTATGTTTGTCAACAGTACTGGCAGCCGCATGGGATGTCCGCAGATATGGCAGGTCCAGCGGCTTCCAGCTCTCCCTCCTTCACTCGCCTGTTCATTGCCTTTCCTCAGTGCTCTATCTAGTGTTAGGGCTACATCTGTCTCTGTACCTCACAGGTCATACATGTCATCCTGAAGCACCTTGCAGCCTTTAGGGCACACTAACTTAGGGCACCGTATCCTTGTTAGGCCACCTTAACCTATGGTTCCATAGCCAGGGTGTCTTGTCCAGGGGTGCCTAATATGGCGCTTAGCCTAAGGAGCCCTATAGGGTGCCTTACAGGGGGCCTTATGAGGCACATTACAAGGCACCTTATAAGACTCCTTACTTATAGGGCAGCTTACAAGGCACCTTACAAGGTCTGATACGGCTTGCTGTAACGATGCACCACCCATGCCTTTATATGGGCATCTGTACTTTTATCGGGGAACCTAACGCGGGTGACATTACCACAGTTTAGTAAACATACCCCTAAGTCTGTGCAGGCTGGGACCCAATTCCGGTCAGTTTGCATGTGCAGGCTGCCTCCCAGCTAACTCATTCAGGGTCCTGAATGGAGCCGTAGCGCCATGGCATCCGGTGGCCATGGCACTATGTCTCCATTCAGGAGCTGTGATCCCCAGCCACTGTCGACTGCTCTTTCTCCGCAGCCAGACCCCTGATCTGGCCTTCCATGGCCAGGGTTGGGCTGCAGGAAATCTCCTGCATCCCCTCCTACCTTTGACGCTCCCAAGGCCTGCTATCACCCCCCCAAGGTGGAATAAATTCCTCCATCTAGTCTGCCAGTCTACATCAGAATCAACATCAGAACTTATATCAGAATCGCCCTAACAACCTGTGCCCCGCCCCTGTCCCCATCCCCGTCTAACCTCCCCATTCAAACTCCTTGTTAGTATGGGGAGGCTTCTCGGGGATGGGAAGGGTGGGCGAATAGCTATTTGTGTTACAGAATAGACCCCGTAGTGCATGAAATTCTGGACTGGCCTACACTGGGATCTCAAACAAAAACACAGGATTGGGTTCAAATCCCATAAGACAGGACAGGTTGCCAAATGTTACATTTATTAGTCATGCATAATCTTTTTCTTTTAGCTTTCTTTTCTCTCTTATCAAGAATGATCTGATATCACATAGAGGGTCTTTTACTAAAGGGTACTAGCTGGCAGCATGTGTCTGGAGCTCTTTGCCAGCTAGTACAGGGCCATGATAGCTAGCATGGGCTAAATCCTGCGCTAACTGTGCAACCCATGTTAGGATAGTGAGTTGGCGGGGTAAGGGTGGAGAGTGGTCGTGGTGGACTTGGAGTAGTTAGTGCCAGGTTCGCAGTCTTTGCACTGCACACTAACTGCATTAGTGCAAGTTCATCTGATGTCACCTATGTACTGTAGGTGGAGTTAAGTGCACACACACTAATGTGGTCTGCATTAGGGGACAGGGCTCCTTGTTAAATGTGAGGAAAATGCTTTCCACACCCCTGACAGTTAATGCAGTGGTGTTGCAATTAATGTTCCATGGTTTGGGCTCTTTTGGTGTGTTAGGTGCAACACCTTAGCACCCTTTAGTAAAATATCCCCATAGCATAGCAAAAAGGATGAGATATTCAGCAAAGTCAATCTTCTTGCTAAGCATATATTCTTGGGTTCTTGCCACTTTTATAAAAGTAGATCCAAAACAATGCAGAATAATTTTAGTAAAATCTGCAGCCTACTGAATATAGTAAAACAGTTGACAATACTTGAAAAAACAGAAGATCCTACACTATATTTCAAACCTTTCTGAAATTCCTTTTTTTTTCAGTAATGAAGACAAATGAAAACAATTTTTTTTTCAGCCTGCAATTCTTGGTGTGAGTCATTAATTAGCATATAACAGGTTTAGACTGCAAGTATCCAGGGGGTGTGGGAATGACTTGAACGAGAAAATCCCACTTTATAATCTTGTCTTCTGATAACCAAGATTTATTTTTTTAAATGAAAGGTGCCTATAAAAGACCGCAGTAGTGATCATCTACAGTGTCAAGGTAGAAAGCAAGCTGTTTCATCTCCCAGAAACTCAGTGGTCGCACTTTGACAATAAGCCAGTTGGCAGGCTTTCCCCTAATCCAGTGCCAGAAAACATGACTGGAGCTGCAGTTTCCTATCCGTGGTGAAGCATCCCACAGCTGCAAGTGGGACTGCTGCCCGTAGGTGTGGGTGCACAGTTGGTTTCCTCCTAGTTTGGATTCAGCAGGTAGGAGACTCTATCAGTGCCCAGCAATTATGAAATTGGCATGTATTGGATTGTTTACTCACAGTAATATTCCTACTGGACTTTATTAAAACACCATCTGTTGTTAGTGCAAACAAAGAGCCAAACTAAAAAGGGAAAGTGTGTTCAGCCATGATTTAGGCCCTACCAGTTTTAATTTGGAGAGAACACATCTTTTATATTTATATATACATGTGCAAAGGTCTGTTACTTCTATTTTTACATAACTTCATTATGTGCATGTGAAACCAGGTATACAGAATCGGTTTTGGTGATACATGTAAACTATTGGGTGATATGTTTTAGAAGAGATGAATCCATCTGGGTGGAACGCAGTGTTGGCCAAACTGAAAATTGAACAGTGGTAATTTAAAGCAGCATCATAGAACTGAATGATGCTCGGTTAAAACAAACATCTCAGATAATGTTCTGTAAGCAGAGTGAATAGTAAAGCCTACTGTAAGGGGCCCTTTTACTAAAGTGTGCTATGCAGTTAAGGTGCGATTTGGTGCACGTTAACTGTACCCTTGGGCTGTGGTAACAGTTACCGCGTGGGCATGATATTTAACGCATGCTAATTTTCAGGTTGCTAATTGTGCATTACGGTGCCAAATAGGTGGGATAAGGGCAGAGAATGAATGCAGTGAGCACATAGGTAGGGGTACATACTGTACACCATCAATGATGCAGTCAGCATGGGTTCACCTAACATCACCTCAATGGGTGGCATTAGGTGCACCTGCAGTAATTGCGCTATGCATCAGGGCAGACATCCATATGTTAACTGTCAGGAACATGCTGGCCATGCCCCAGACACTTACCATGGAGGCTTTGCTCTTAACGTATGTTAGCTTTTGCGCTAAACCTGCATTAAGCTCAAAAACATTGACTAAAGCATGTTAGCTGGTAATGTGTGATTTAAAGCATGGCAATTGTCTACCACCACTTGCTGAAATACACATTAAGCGGTGGTCGTGGGATGAGGCAAAGAATGGCTGCAGTGTGGGCATGGAGGGCTCATTACCACCTATCACCAGGACAATAGCCCTGAACTCAGCAGCAACATGGCTCTTAAAGCGAGTTCACCTAATGAATCCTCTATTGGAGACATTAATTGAACCCACCTTAATGGAATGCGTAATTCAAATAGCCGATCATGCATTAGCTGGCGGCAGGGGCGGCCCAAGGGGGATGCGGGGCCATGTGCGGAGACTCGGTGCGGGGCCTCATTTGCATAAGTGGCCTTATTTGCATAAATATTTGCATAATGCTAACATACACTAACTTTTAGTAAACATGTCTCTTAATGAGTGTATGGATAAAGACAGACTAAAAGATTTCTACATTACTATAATCCAGTGCCAACCGCCAGGCACATTAGGAACTACTACAAACACTGCCCATTTAGAACCAATAGCAAACCAGCCGTATCCTAACAGCACTACCAGGACTCACAAAGCACCATACCCTACCTATCAAAAGGCAACACTGCAAATATTAAACCAATACATTTCAGAGAACAACAATACATGACCTACTGGGGAAAGAGAACAAGTGGCAATGTCAAATAGGAATTACATAAACAGAATACCTCAGCTCAGTTACACATGCAGAACATAGACCATCACCAAACAAGGAATCACAATTTAGAAACAGGAAGGCAATAATTAAACTGGGAACCCCAAAAGCCAAACTTGGAATGTACAACGACACTGTAGAAATAGAACTATAAATTAATTTCCTCTTGTACCAAACAAAGCGCAGACGTTAATGATGCACATTTCCCAGAGCTTTCATATTCCAGTTAATAAATTCAAAATAAAGAGATATCTTTCTACCTTTTGTGCATTTTATTTTTCAGTTGCAATTGCTCCAGCCACTTTCTTCTGGTTTCTTCATGTTTTCTGCTAACTCTCCATCATCTGCTGTCCATTTGTCCTTTCTTCTCTCTTCTAGTTTTTTTTCCATTCTCTCTCTCTACATCTGCTTTAACATACTAATCTTTCTCCTTTTGCTCTTTCCTCATTCCTATTTCATCCACTCAAATTTTACCCCTCCATCCTCAATCCCCACTTACTCTCCCAATACCCGGCCAATTGTAGATTTTTTATCCCTCCCACAAAATATTTTTCCCCTCTCCATTTTACTCTCCCAGCCCCATCCCATTCTAATCCTCCCCCAACATCAGCTCCCTTCTAGTTCCAGCCTCACCCAGCATCAAGTCCCTTCTAGTCCCTGCATCAGCCCATTTCCAGTCCTAGCCCCCCATCAGCCCATTTCCAGTCCTAGCAACCCCCCAACCCAATACCAGTCCTAGCCCCACCCATCAACCCACTTCCAGTCCTAACCCCATCAACCCATTTCCAGTCAGCCCCCCATAGCCCATTGCCAGTCCTAACCCCCCCATCAGCCCACAGCCCATTACCAGTCCTAACCCCATCAGCCCACCTCAAGTCCTAACCCCTCCCCATCAGACCATTTCCTGTCCTAGCCCCCCCATAGCCCATTATCAATCCTAACCCCCCCATAGCCCATTACCAGACAGCCCCCATCAGCCAACAGCCCATTAGCAGTCTTAACCCCCCCATTAGCCCATTACCAGTTCTAACCCCCCCCAACATCACACAGCCCATTACCAGTCCTAACACCATCAGCCCACCTCAAGTCCTAACCCCTCCCGATCAGCCCATTTACTGTCCTAGCCCCCCCATAGCCCATAGCCCATTATCAGTCCTAACCCCCCCCCATAGCCCATTACCAGTCCTAATCCCCATCAGCCCACAGCCATTACCAGTCCTAACCCCCTCAGCCCACCTCCATTGTTAACCCCCCCCCCATCAGCCCATTTCGTACTAATCCCCATAACCCAATTTTCAGTTTAAGCCCCCCCATACCCCATTACCAGTCCTAACCTCCCCATCAGCCCAATCCCAGTCCTAATCCCACCAGCCCATTTCCAATCCTAATCCCCCATTACCCCAGTTGTAGTTTAAGCCCCCATAGCCATTAGCAGTCCTAACCCCCCATCAACCCACTTCCAGTCCTAATCCCATCAGCCCATATAAAGACTTAGCTCCCCCATAGCCCAGCACCACGCCTAACCCCCCAGACCCCCATAGCCCATCACCACTCCTAACCCCCCCCAGCCTCCCATAGACCATCACCACTCCTAACCCACCCAGCCCCCCATAGCCCATCACCACTCCTACCCCCCCAGACCCCCATAGCCCATCACCACTCCTAACCCCCCCAGCCTCCCCATAGCCCATCACCACTCCTAACCCCCCCAGCCCATCAGCACTCCTAACCCCCCCAGCCCCCATAGCCCCCCATAGCCCATCAGCACTCCTAACCCTCTCCAGCCCCCCATAGCCCCTCATAGCCCATCAGCACTCCTAACCCCCCCCAGCCCATCAGCACTCCTAACCCCCCCCCCCAGCCCCATAGCCCATCAGCACTCCTAACCCCCCCTAGACCATCAGCACTCCTAACCCCCACCCCCCCGCCCAGCTCAGCCCAGCCCCCCCCAGCCCCGCCCAAATTTTTTTTTTTAAAAAGCGGTCTTCTCCCACTGCCGGGGCCGCCGCGGCAGAATCCAGTGTGCCACGGGGCCCCCCCTGCCCAGCAGAGCCTGCCCTCCCCTGTATCCGCTCTCTTGTACAGCTGCCTGCAGTCTCACGCGCCGGCTTTCAGAGCGCGAAGGGACTAGTTTCTCTTTCGCGGCTCTGTTAAGCCCGCGGGGGCTGATGGGAACTTCCCATCAGCCCCCGCGGGCTTAACAGAGCAGCGAGGGAGAAACTCTCCCCTCGCGCTCTGAAAGTCGGCACGTGAGACTGAAGGCAGCTGTACGAGAGAGCGGATACAGGGGAGGGCAGGCTCTGCTGGGCAGGGGGGCCCCGCGGCACACTCGATTCTGCTGCGGTGGCCCCGGCAGCGGGAGAAGACAGCTTTTTTTTTTTTTTTTAAATTTGACTTTAGATCAGAATGTTTTTTTGTGCGGGGCCCCCTGAAACGCGGGGCCCTGTGCAAAAAACATTCTCGCTCAATGGACGGGCCGGCCCTGGCTGCCGGAAACATATTGATCATGACCCTGATAGGTAGCATTGAGGTTTTACAATTAATATTCATTTGTTTGGAATGCTAATTGCAAATCTTTTGCAGACTTTAGTTAAAGGGGCCCTAAGTGTTAACATCTTCAGAATGTGAGGAAAAACAATTTTAGAATTGGCTGTTTTTGTTCTTTTTTCGAAGCCTACACATAGGGATCAGATATTCTTAACATTCATTAATCTCTTCAACAAATACTAATGTACAATTCCAGTTAAAATTAATTAGTCATGTTAAAAAGTTAAATTCATTTTTCTTAATATACAAACAACTAGAATATGTACCATTTTGTCCCCCTTTAGAATTCTGAATGGATGACTAGCACAAAAAATTAAAATTTCACAGTTAAAACTGTAATTTCTGAAAGGATTACAACACAATGAAAAATCCCATTGGGAAGAGAATGAAAGAGAAGTGACATACTTAAGATAGGACATAATTTTATAAACTTTTCTTACATGCAAAATCTTGTATGAGTGCAAAAGAACTTGTATATAATTACCCCACAAGATGACAAGTATGTGTATTCTTTTATGCAATGCAAATGCAGACGTATGCTGGGATATGGTTTGGGCAGCCCATCAGCACTCCTAACCCCCCCAGCCCCCATAGCCCCCCATAGCCCATCAGCACTCCTAACCCCTCCCCAGCCCCCCATAGCCCCTCATAGCCCATCAGCACTCCTAACCCCCCCCAGCCCATCATCACTCCTAACCCCCCCCCCAGCCCCCATAGCCCATCAGCACTCCTAACCCCCCCTAGACCATCATGTCTTTTTTAATAAAATCCATGTAATTGTCCTGATTGCACATGCATACACCAGCTCCTCAGTGGGGTGTAAATGTCTATGGCCTCAATATTAAAATATTGTTTATTTCCCAGTTAAGAAGTATTTATACTTCCTCCAAATCAGGCACAAGTTTGAGAAAACTACTTATCTGGACCTGGGGCTTTGAGAAGTGAGTGAGGGGACAGTTGTGCTTATTCTTCTGGTCTCAAAATTCCCTTAGAAGGCCAAATAGTTCCGGTTCAGAACTCAGCTCCTTATTTAACCCCTCTTGTATGTGTTGTGCTATAAAATCCGGCACTAACATGTGCATTTGTCAGCACTTAGGTGTGGAACACCACAAGTGAAATCGCTCGTTTTTGGAATATGTTCCTATGTCACAGGGACGTTCTGCCCTACCTGCTGGCAAACACAAAGGTCCTCCTGCACATCCTTATATGTATTTTACAAGAGGCTCCAGTATAGTGAGTCTCTTGTAAAATACCCATAAAAAGTCAGACTTCCTGACTTGGGTGTCCCTTTTCTGACCTAAATTTCTCATACAAAAGGCTGCTTCAGAGCTCAACATATGTGCTAAGGCTGTTCAGCATGCACCCGATATCGCGAGCCGTGAGCTAATTCCCTAACATCCATACTAAATCAGTCTCATAAGATGCTAATGTGTGCATTAAAGTTATCTCTTATTTGCATGTTAATTATGGTTATGAGATGCAAATTATCTGTTAATAGCTTGGGAGCCATCATATGCTCTTCTCCATGCTTCATTTGTCATTGTTATGGCCATAAATTTAACATACACCTTGGATCTGTTATGAAACCTTTAGCATGCATGTGATTTAAATAACTCAGTTACTAGGGTGACTCCTAGGTATGCGCAATATTATCTTATCTCTAAACACCACATCCCACCTCTGTCATAATTTCATCCTATGTCTCAACACACTTCTGCTAGCATAGCTATGCACACCAAGCAAGACTTCCAGCAAATATTTTAGTGGCTGAAAACATGATAGCAAATACAAAGCATCAGACATTTCTGCTGCCATAAAGGATTGGGGGAGAAGGTGAAGTCTGGAAGGGGAGGGAAAATTGTTAGGAAGAACACTTAAAGGAAAGTAGCATATCTGGGGGTGTTTTATGGAGGATATTTTGCATACATATTTCTATAAAAAATACATAAATCCTCCTTATCAAATTACCTCGCGAGTAAAGAGAACATAAGAACATAAGATATGCCATACTGGGTCAGACCAAGGTCTATCAAGCCCAGTATTCTGTTTCCAACAGTGGCTAATCTAGGTCATATGTACCTAGCAGTTTCCCCAAGGGACAAAGGTTCCACAATGCTTGTATTGGTTCAAGCACTAATATCCTGGGTCCCTTCATACCTAGCATTCTATTTGCTCTCTTGGCCGCCGCTGCACACTGGGCCGAGGGTTTTAACATGGTATCCACAATGACACCTAAATCTTTTTCCTGGGTGGTAGTTCCTAATGTGGAACCTTGCATCGTGTAAACATAGTTTGGGTTGTTCTTCCCTAGGTGCATAACCTTGCACTTGTCCACATTAAATTTCATCTGCCATTTTGATGCCCAGTCTTCCAATTTATCAAGATCCTCTTGCAATTTTCCACAATCCTCTTGGGTTTTAACAACTTTAAATAGTTTTGTGTCATCTGCAAATTTGAAAACCTCACTCGTTATTCCACTTTCCAGGTCATTTATGAATATGTCAAAAAGCAGCGGACCCAGCACAGATCCCTGGGGTACACCACTAGTCACCTTTCTCCATTGGGAATATTGGCCATTTAGCCCTACCCTCTGCTTTCTATCTTTTAACCAGTTCCTGATCCACAATAGTACACTGCCTCCTATCCCATGACTCTTTAGTTTTGCCAAACATCTCTCATGAGGGACCTTGTCAAAGGCTTTCTCAAAGTCCAGATACACAATATCAACCGACTCACCTTTGTCCACCTGATTATTCACTCCTTCAAAAAAACATAACAGATTAGTAAGACAAGATCTTCCTTGTCTAAAGCCATGTTGGCTGTCTCCCATTAGGTTATGACTATCTATATGCTGAGTAATTTTATTCTTTATGATGGTTTCTACCATTTTTCCCGGTACTGACGTCAGGCTCACGGGTCTGTAGTTTCCCGGATCACCCCTGGAACCCTTTTTAAAAATTGGTGTTACATTGGCGATCCTCCAATCTTCAGGTATTAGAGATGATTTTAATAGGGGCGGAGCTAGCCACTGAAAAGAATGGACGCCTGAATTTTTGCTCCCGTTGCTGCCCAAGAATCCTGAACATATCCCGGTATTCCATTGAAGTTTGTACCCCCTACCTACATCAATAACACCGCAATACAGCTGGATGGCATCCCTGAAGCCTGCCCGGCTGGAATTTCCACAGGGATCCGGCTCAGCAGCGAAACGATCCAAACCCGAAGTGGGTTCCCCGCAGAAAAAGGCCGCGGGAGAGAAGGAGGGAGTGACTGCCGGTGGCCTACGTGAAGTGCTACAGGAATTGAAATGCGTTAAAGAAATGATTACAGCCAATTCTAGTTCACTGAACATGATTCAAGAAGACTTGCTGGAGGTAAAAGAGAAACTCCTCACCATCACCACTCGACTTAATGCAGTTGAATTACAAACCCAGAAGCATGGCGTTGCATTAGAACAGCTGGGCCCTTTGGCCAAACGAGTCCGGCACATAGAAAATCTGATTGAAGATCAAAATAACCATTCCCGTAGAAATAATATCCGCCTTGTTGGAGTCCCTGAAGGCGCTGAAGGTACCGATTCGATTGGATTTCTGGAAAAAACCATACCGGAGATGTTGCAGCTTGTCTTTGCAAGGCCTTTTGAACTAGAACGGGCCCATCGAATCCCAGCGCACAAAGCTGAAAACACACGATACCCGCGCCCACTCATAATGAAGGTACTGAGATACCCACAGGTCCTACAGATCTTTCAAGCTGCACGGAAGGCCGGATCACTGCAAATCCAGGGACACAAAGTAACACTTTATCCGGATTTGAGCAAGCAAACGGTAGATCGGAGAAAAGCGTTGCTGGCCTGTAGACCCATGCTACAAAGTGCACAGGCAAGATACGGGCTATACTACCCAGGAACCATGCGGGTCATGCTGCATAATGAAACGAGGAATTTTGTTGATGCTGAAAAACTGAAAACTTCCTACAAGAAATATGCGGTATGGAAACCTGAGGTCAATATTCTGATCTCTCACGCAGTGTAGAGAACTCAGCATATACTCAGGGGGTGCGGCCGTGCGTTCTCACAAATTTTAGAACGCCTTAAGCCTTGTTAAACACCTCATTGATTGTATTTCTGTTGTTCTAAATAGTTTTAATTTAAAAGATATTTCTGCTTGAAATGTAGGGGTGGCAACGGGAGGTCGGGGTTGGTTACTGTTTCAGTGGATTGTGTTCACCTTAGCGATACAATGTTTGCCAGTTATGCAGTTGTTTGTGTCAGTCCAGTCCAGTACAAAACCCTCCACATACACGCAAATGCAAGTACGCGGCAGGCCTATCCATAGGATAGCTTTCACCTATAAGACAGCTTATCCCAACGTTGATGTCTAGTGATCTTTTAATGCTTTCGTTAAATGTAAAAGGTATTACTGGCCCTGTCAAGCGAAAGAAGATTTTAGCGTACTGCCAGCAAAAAAAAGCGGATATTGCCCTCTTACAAGAGACACATTTAACAGATACTGAATCGCAGAAAGTAACCTCTAAATACTTCCTGGTGGCGGCCTCGGCCTCTGCCACTCAACGCAAAGGGGGGGTAATAATATTAGTGCGCAAATTCCTGCAATCCGCCATTACCGACACACGGATTGATCCGCTAGGTCGATGGGCCAGAGTGACGATGAAAATAAATCAACAGCTTTACACATTCTTCAATATTTACGCGCCCAACCTCGATGACCCTAACTTTTTCAAACTGATAGCTAAAGAAGTTACAGCCACGGCTCACACCAATATCATATTAGGGGGCGATTTCAATGTCATCTTGGATCCACTGTTAGATCGCACGCCCTATCGGGCTGTAGACAAAGTCAAATCGCAGGCGATTCTTAAAGGCATCATAACAGAGCTACACTTGGTAGACCCCTGGCGCCTACTTCATCCCCAAGAAAGAGACTACACATTTTATTCCATCCCACATAATACCCAAACAAGGATCGATTTCTTCCTACTGTCCACAGAGCTGATGCCCCAAGTGTTGTCCGCAGAGATATATGCTACAACGGTATCGGACCACGCCGCTGTCTCCCTAGTGTTGAATACCAACGTTACACAGCATGTTCCACCAAGATGGACATTTGATAAATCCCTACTAGCAGATGACTCCTTTATACAGCTACTGTCAGGGAAATTGAGACCTATTTTAAATATAATACACCCACTGATACCTCCATCTGGAGCTGGTGGGAAGGTTTTAAAGCGACCATACGAGCTCATATTACCACCTACACCATTAGACGGCGTAAAGCCAGGAAAAAAGAAAAAGATGAATTGGAACTCCAAATAAAAGCTGGGGAAAGGTTACTAGCCAAAAGAGCTGACTCAATGATATTGATTAGACTCCAAAAATTGCGATACCAATATAATGCTCTCCTCAACAAAGAAGCACTGAGTAGCATCCAGCTACAACGTAGTATATACTACTATGACAGCAACCGCTCAGGATCCCTCTTAGCTCGGCAGCTCAGACCAAAAACCAGCAAGACCGCTATAGCGGCGTTGCAGGACAATTCCGGGGGCCTTCTCCTGAGATCTGACAAAATACTAGACCGCTGCAAAGAATTCTATGAGGAACTATATCGCTCAGATACCCAATGTAGTGACAGAGCCTTTGAAGATTTTGTCTCCAAGATAGTAGGACCCACATTAACCAGTCATCAAAGTCGAACGCTGGAACAAGAGATCTCAGTAACTGAAATACAAGATGCGATCAAACAGATGGCTCGTGGCAAAGCCGCCGGTCCAGATGGTATCCGTTGGAATTCTATAATAAATATTGCATTCAATTGGCTCCCATGCTACAGATCTACTACAGTGGCCTGCAAGATGAATCTCCAGAGATTGGAGCCCTGGCAGAGGCTGTGGTGGTAATTCACCCGAAACCGGGCAGGGATACACAAAAGATAGAGAATTACAGACCCATCTCTCTCCTAAACTCTGATTATAAAATCTATGCTAAAGTGCTTGCTAACCGATTAGGACGGATCTTAAAAGATTTGATACATGAGGATCAATGTGGATTTATACAAAACAGATCCACTACAGATAATGGAAGATTATTGGCACATGTACTGGCATCTGCCAAGACCAAGGCCGAGCCCCTGATAGGGCTAGCATTGGATGCCGAAAAAGCCTTCGATCGACTGGAATGGTCCTTTCTATTTCGATCCCTACGGTGGTTTGGGATAGGAGAAAAGTTCCTAAAACGCGTTGAATTGTTATATACCAAACCCACAGCTCGAATAGCGGTCAACTCACACCTCTCAGCCCCTTTTCAGTTGCAAAGAGGGACCAGACAGGGTTGCCCCCTGTCACCGATGCTTTTTAATTTAGCCCTGGAACCCTTATTAATAGCGCTCCGACAGAAGGAAAACATAAAAGGAATTGAGTTAGCTGATGGTCCCTGTAAATTGTCAGCATATGCCGATGACCTGCTCATTTTTCTACAACCATCAGACCTTCCTGAAACACTGCAACTCATAGATGCATACTCAGCGATATCCGGATATAAAGTAAATTTGAATAAAACAACAATTATTCCTCTGAATGAACAGGTCAGCGAAGAAATGATGCGTGGATACCCCTTTCAATATGAGAAGTCATCCTTTAGATACCTGGGCGTGACCTATGGCACCACCTTGGAAGAGACTGTCGCAATCAACATTAAGATGTGTCAAGAAATTGTACATGATAACATCTGCAAGTGGACCCCCCTTCATTTGAGCTGGTGGGGCAGGCTAGAAACGATAAAAATGATGTTGGTACCAAAACTCAGCTATATATTAAGTATGATACCCTTACGTTTCCCGACAGCCTTCTATAAGAAAATGAATAGTCAACTGATAGCCTTTCTATGGAACAACCGAGTACCCCGAATAGCTGCCTGGAAACTGAAGTTACCTAATACACAAGGAGGTGTCCATTTCCCAGATCTCGGCTGGCTACACACTGCCTCTCTTTTAAAGCAGGGTGCTCAATGGGTCGACTCTGACGACACGGATAAAGGACCTAGATGGCTGAGTGTGGAGCGGGCCCTACATTCCCCCCTGCCCACATGGCTACTGGTAGGCACAGTAGTAGACCAGACTGCACCACATAATGCTATTATCCGAGAAACACAGCATGCCTGTCGATTATTGGCATCATGTATCGATGGAGGGGATGACTTTGCCGCAGATATGCCCATATGGCTGAACCCGCGCCTTATCATCGGAGGGAAGCCTGTCTTATGGAAAAAATGGGTGGAACATGATCTTATCACCATTGGACAACTGATCAATGGAAGTGCATTTAAAACCTTTGACAGATTAAGAACGGAATTCCGATTGCCTAATACATGCTATTTCCAATGGTGTCAGCTCCGATCCTGCATGAGCAAAGCGGGTGTGTCACCTGTCTTGATACGTACAGGATGGCCACTGCGACAGAAACTTCAAGAATTACAAACAGATGCTAAAGCTGTTTCAAGATGTGTTGCGATTCTCCGATCCAAAAGTGACAAGACATGTTCTAAGATACAGTCGGTGTGGGCTACTGAAACCGGTCAAGATCTACCTCCGGAAAATTGGGACACTTTTTGGGGAACTCAAATACGTGCCACGAGAGCAGCGTCTCTCACACAATCGATGTACTTCATAGCACATCGAGCGCATATTACACCGGCTAAGAAAATGAAATGGACACTACAGGAGGGAAATCGATGTTGGTCCTGTAACATAGAAATTGGGACACTGGCACATATGTTGTTCCATTGTAAATCCCTGGAAATATATTGGAACAGAGTTTGGGAACGCATATCACAGATCCTCAACTTACAAACTCCTATCACTTATCGGATAGTGATATATAAATCCATAGCTCTGGAACCTACTCTGATGAAATGGGATGGTAAACTGCTGGACTTAATGCTCGGGATAGCGCTTAAAATAGTTCTAATACACTGGAAGAATCTCGACAAAGCTTGTTTCGAGCATTGGTGGAGTCTCTTAATCCTACATAAGACCTACGAAGAGATCTATATAGCCAAGAACCCATGGTCTGGTAAACTAAGTAAGAAATGGTCAGCTTTACAAAATTATGTTTGATGAAAATGATTGCTGGAGGCTGCCTTGTGGAATGGTCTCTGCTGTAACCACATTGAACGGAGAGAGGGAGGGTGGCGTGCTGGCATGGACTGATACTAGTTCTTGTTAACGTTATTGTACTGTCTTGTTCAAGTTATTATATTCTTTTGCTATTTTGATCAATAACATCTGCTTGTATCCTGCTATATCACGATCGTTTGTATTGTTATTTTATATGTTAAAACTGAATAAAAACTACTATTAAAAAAAAAAAAAAAGAGATGATTTTAATGATAGTTCACAGATTACTAATAGCAGGTCTGCAATCTCATATTTCAGTTCTTTCAACACCCTTGGATGTATACCATCCGGCCCAGGTGATTTGCTACTCTTCAGTTTATCTAATAGTTGTAATACATCTTCCCGATGTATCGATATTTCCTTCAATTCTTCCGCACCTTTAAATACCACTTCAGTCATGGGTAACATCCCTACATCTTCCTCAGTAAAGACCGAAGCAAAGAATTCATTCAGTCTCTCCGCTATCGCCTTGTCGCCTCTTAGTGCTCCTTTAACCCCTTTATCATCTAATGGACCAACTGACTCTCTCACAGGTTTTTTGCTACGAATGTACTTGAAAAGGTATTTACTTCGCATTTTTGCTTCCGCAGCAAGCTTCTTCTCAAATTCTCCCTTTGCCTGCCTTATCAATGCCTTGCATTTGACTTGCCAGTGCTTGTGCTGTTTCCAGGTTTCGTCGTTTGGCTCTTTTTTCCATTTCCTGAAAGATACTTTTTTGGCAACAACAGCCTCTCTGATCTTACGTTTAAACCATGCTGGCAGTTTTTTGGACTTCCCTCCACTTTTCTTAAAGCGTGGAATACAGCTGGTCTGGGCTTCCAAGATAGTATTTTTCAATAACAGCCAAGCCTGATGTACGCCTTTAACCTTTGCAACTGCTCCTTTTAGTTTTTTCTTAACTGTTTCCCTCATTTTATCATAGTCTCCCTTTCGAAAGTTAAAAGGTAGTACTGTGGATTTCCTTACTATCCCTCCTCCATTAATTAAATCAAAGGCGATCATGCTATGATCACTATTGCCAAGTGGCCCCAACAACCTTATCTCTTGCACTAGATCTGGTGTTCCACTAAGGACTAGGTCTAATAAGGCTTCCCCTCTGGTCTGTTCATGAACCAGCTGCTCCCAGAAGCAGTCAATTATTTCATCTAGGAACTTTATCTCCCTAGCATGTCCTGACGTGACACTGACCCAGTCGATACCGGGGTAGTTGAAATCACCCATTATTATTACTGCACTGTAACTTTTGTTAGCTTCCTTGATTTCTTTGAACATTTCATCATCCATTTGGTCATTCTGGCCAGGCGGTCGATAGTACACCCCCACTGCCATTGCCTACCCCTTTTACATGGAATTTCAATCCATATAGATTCTACAGCAGATTTTGCTTCCTGCAAAACTTTAATCCTTTCTGACTCAATGCCCTCTCTAACATAGAGAGCAACCCCTCCACCAATTTGATCAGCTCTATCATTACAATATAGTTTGTATCCAGGTATCACAGTGTCCCACTGGTTGTCCTCTTTCCACCATGTCTCTGATATTCAAATCCATATCTAACCTTTCATTTAGTGCTGTATATTCTAACTCTCCCATCTTATTTTTTAGACATCTAGCATTTGCATACAAGCATTTTAGAGAATGTATTTTATTCATATTAATTTGGCTATTGCTAGACATGGGTAATTTGGGATCTTTAAGCTCTGTCTGCTCCATACTTGAGGGTATTTGGGCTAGTTTACTCTTTTGTGGAACCTCTCTGCTTTTGGTAGTATCCTTCAAAGATACATTCTTCCGAACCATCCGCTCTTGGGCGACTGTCGGCTTTCCCCTAATATCTAGTTTAAAAGCTGCTCTATCTCCTTTTTAAAGGTTAATGCCAGCAGCGTGGTTCCATCCCGGTTAAGGTGAAGCCCATCCCTTCGGAAGAGCCCCTCCTTTCCCCAGAATGTTCCCCAGTTTCTAACAAATCCAAAACCCTCATCTCTGCACCATTGTCTCATCCACGCATTGAGACTCCGGAGCTCTGCCTGCTTTTTGGGTCCTGCGCGTGGAACAGGAAGCATTTCGGAGAACACTACCCTGGAAGTTCTGGATTTCAACTTCTTACCTAAAAGCCTAAATTTAGCCTCCAGAACCTCCCTACCACATTTTCCTATGTCATTGGTACCGACATGTACCAAGACAGCAGACTCCTCCCCAGCACTATCTAAGAACTTATCTAGGTGGCGCGTGAGGTCCACTACCTTCGCACCAGGCAGGCATGTTACCAGGCGATCCTCACTTCCACCAGCCACCCAGCTATCTACATGACTAATGATCGAATCACCAACTATAACGGCTGTCCTAACCCTTCCCTCATGGGCACATGGCCCTGGAGAAACTTCCTCGGTGCGAGAGGTTTTTACATCACCTGAAGGACAGGTCCTAGTTACAGGATCACTTCCTGCCACACCAGGGTGATGTTCTCCTGTCACGTGACCTCTCTCCTCCATGGCAACAGGGATGCTGCCAGACTGGAGGTGGGACTTCAGGACTATATCCCTGTAGGTCTCGTCTATGTACCTCTCTGTCTGTCTTATGCTTTCCAAGTCTGCTACTTTAGCCTCTAGAGAACGGACTCGTTCCCTGAGAGCAAAGAGCTCCTTGCACCTAGTGCACACGTAAGACCTCTCACCAACTGGGAGAAAATCGTACATGTGACACTCAATAAAAAAGACTGGAAAGCCCCCATCCCGCTGCTGGACTGCTGTCTGCATCTTAGTTTTAAGTTTGTGTTTAGATCTAAGTTCTTTACTTACTAAGGGTTGCTATGGATATTTATACTAATAAAACTGTACCTAATATGTGTAATATACCTTGTTCACATGAAGCTTAACTAATCTCAGGTCCTTAGTGTATGTTTGATTTGGGTAATGAGCTTCACCTGAGAGCACTTCCTGCCTTTTAAGATGTGTAAGTACCTATAAAGCTACGATTATACCAGGGGTGGGTGGGTGTGGGGAGGGAGGGAGGGAAATAACACTTATTAAAAGAGGGCTGCTACACAGTACCCTGTCTTGTGCTGCTGAGGTAAGCTATATTCTGATTTGATTTAAATTATAGCTCTTAGCTGCTGCTAGGCTCTAACTTCTTATGAAATGTAAACTACAAGCTCTCTGCTGGGTTCCAAATGTAATCAGAAAGCTCTCTTCTGTGTTTTAAATTTAAACTAAAAGTACTTTGCTGTTGCTTGGCCCTGAGTGACTATTAAATTTAAACTACAAGCTCTCTGCTGGGTATGACATGTAACCAGAAAGTTCTCCTCTGTGTTTTAAATTTAAACTTAAACTGCTGCTACTAGGCCCTGACTGATTTAACAAAAAATAGTGGGTTCACAGATTAATTAGCTTTAATACAAAGAATTCCTTTTAGAAAATTACCAGAAGTATATACTCACAGTTGCAGATCTCTCTCCAGAAGTAACAGTCCCTTTTTCTAGTCCTTCAAGACAGAGGATCACAGAGCTCTGGTTGAGCTATTTATGCCTGTGCTGCTGAAGTAAGCTGTGACCAACTTCCTGGGTAATTAACAGCCCTTGCTTGGATAGGAGGAGTCTTTCAAAATGGCCTTTTGATCTGCCACCTGGTGTTAACACCTATTGAAAAGGTTTCACAGGTCTCTTGCCCCCTAGGTAGAAGGCCTCTTTGTAAAGGTCTCTAGAAGACTTTATTTGTTGCTCAAAGAGTACAGACCCTGTATTGCCTTTTGTGCTAAGCTAAATTCTGATTTGATTTAAATTATAGATCTTAGCTGCTGCTAGGCTCTAACTTCTTATGAAATTTAAACTACAAGCTCTCTGCTGGGTTCTAAATTTAACCAGAAAGCTCTCTTCTGTGTTTTTAATTTAAGCTAAAAGTACTTTGCTGATGCTAGGCCCTGAGTTACTATTAAATTTAGACTACAAGCTCTCTGCTGGGTTCCAAATGTAACCAGAAAGCTCTCTTCTGTGTTTTAAATTTAAACTAGAGATGTGTTGTGACATGAAGGAGTGTACATTTATGAGACCTGGGTATAGCTATGATTGTAGGTATGATTGAGAAGAGCCTGGGCAGAGTCATGAAGTATATGTTTAGGTTATAAAAGAAGCACTGATGTGTGTACCTCTAGCCATGCATATTTACACCAGTTCATGAGCAGATGAAAATGTATGCAGCTGCAGTTTAGGAGAGACATATAAGTGTTTATGGATTGATTTCTAAATTATGACCTGCCTTGATGTATTTAGATTTCGGTGATGGTCAAGGAAATAATTTTAATAAAGAAATAAAAAAAAATTTAGTACAAGTCACATATAAGGTCATGTGGGAGGTCAAGTAGGTGCCCATTTTAGAAATAGGTTTATAGAGTAATTGGCACGCACATTTGGCCACATACATGCATCAATGGTCTCTTATAAAATTCTGACCTATGCAAAAGTATGCACTTTGACAGGATGTCATGAATTTTGCCAGTAGGCATGCACAGAGAGCGAGTTTAAGTGGAGTGAGGAAGTACACACATAGGGCCTGATATTCAAGGCACTTTAATGAGGTCTTTTACATGCATACAACAGGGTTTACAGTGAAAAATCCATTATAGAATGACTTGATAGTGAGATAGTTTATAACTGAACATATGCTGTCAAATCTTTGATCACTGGTCTAACTCTGAGGAATAAACCACCAGAGGATTTGCATATAGAGGTGAGCTTTGTTCATTTATGAATATGGCTGAAACATATTTGTTTAGCAAAACATTTGGGCCATTCTAGATTGATGGATGGGTGCAAGGATACGTTAAAGTTATTAGTTTTATTACATAATAGATATCTTTTGGAGATTTATGGTAATGATGGTTTTCTTGATATTTAAATATGATGTTGTGATATTGTTCTGTATGTTTTTATGGTGGTTTTGATGTTTTTGTTTTTTTTATGAACATTTTATTTGGAAACTGCTTTGAACATGTATTTGGTTATACAGACAGTAACTTAAATAAATAAAGAGCACTTGCTTACTTTTCCCTGTGCATATATCAGTGAATTTTCAAAATAAAAATATGCATACAGATAATTCTACAGCCTGCTGAACCCTCAACAATAGGCATTACACCAAGCAAAATGCACCTAAAAATGCTGCAAAGGTCACAATAGGCTCTTGTGAGTTCTCCAAATTGTCCACGGACACATCTTCACCATTGGCACCATCTGACCCATCTTTGGAGCCCACATAATAGACACAGGAGAGGGGCTGTTTCATTAGGCACTTGTAAGATCTCCCAAAAATAATATCTCAATATATCCCAAGGAGTTTCCAGAAGGGACTCAAGAAATGCAACAAAATAAAGATTTAATCTTCTATTATAGTTCTCCATGTCCTCCATCTTACGATGGACCCACATCTTATCTTTAATTAAAGTGGTGTTACAAGATTCAACGATGTTACACTGTTGCTCTAGTGCACGAAGCTTCTGCCCATGCTCTTCAACTGATCTCTTCTGAGTCTCTATTTCAGATTGGCATCCCGAGAAGGAGCAGGAGGCAGGGAACCCCTCCTGTTCCCTATAGCAAGGCCCAATCAGGGCCAGACGAGGGATCTTCAGTTCTCAGATGCCTCCCTGCGTGCCCGCACCTGGCGGGCCCGTACCTGAGGGCCTTGCCAGAGGGCCCTGGGGCATGGCCCTTAGACGGGGACCACAGGCACCCTTGGCTCTACCTGACCATCGCAGCACCAGCTGATCACCTGGGTAGCCGCTGCAGTGTCGAGGAGCCGAGCGGGTACAGATGCTCCTCCTGTTCGGCCCTCATGGCCCTACCATCACCCATGCGAAGTAGGCGCTCCCCAGTCTGCTCCACTACTACCCCATTGCTACTCACAGCCTCCTGTCTCCATTGCTACCCTCAGCTACCTCATTACTGCTATCGCATTGCCCGCAACTACCTTCACTGCACAGCCCTAGACTCCACTGCTACCTCATTACCTCATTATTGATGCCTCTCTGCCTGCAACTAACTTTACTGCACAGCATCTTTGCTACTTCATTGCTTGTACTGTATCATATGCTGCATAATGTGTCGACCCCACTACCTCATTGCTTATACCTCATTGCTTGTAATGTAACATACATACATTTCTGCATAGTCCATTGCTGCCTCATTGCTTGTAGGTTACCTTTGCTGCTTGCCTGGACATTGCTCACATTGAACTTGCTACCCATTGCTTACAGTTAACCTGCCGCCTCATTGCTTGTAAGTTACCATCTGCTGCTTGCCTGGACGTTGCTTACATTGAACTTGCTACTCATTGCTTACAGTTAACCTGCCTCCTCATTGCTTGTAGGTTACCATCTGCTGCTTGCCTGGACATTGCTTACATTGATCTTGCTACCCATTGCTTACATTGATCTTTGCTGCACAGGCTATAGTCTCCCCACTACCACTGCTTGTATTTTAACCTATAGATACATTAGCCCTCCTCATAGCTTGTAAGAGAACATACACTGCATAACCCCCACCACTCCTCTTCTATGTCCCCACATCTCATTGTCCTTCTCTTCCTCATACTCCCCAACTGCCCCCCCACCAGCACCCTCACTCCTCTCCCCCCTACGCTCCCTCCACCTTCCTCACTTCTCCCTCCATTCTGTCTTCTCACCTAGCATCTACTCTTGAGCTTCATCACACCCTCCCCCTCATTCAACCAAACCCCCTCTCTTTAAGGCAACCTCACCCTTGCTTCCGCCGCACTGCCTCCCATCTACCACACTCTCTGCTACTCCTCATCTTTCTCTCATCAGGTAATATCAACCCCAACCCTGGTCCCCCTCAATTTATTTCTCACTCTAAGAAGAGTTCCTCACGTACCTTACCTAATCTCATTCATATCCCTCTCCTTTCCCCTTCCACCCTCCCTCACTCATTCCCCAATCACTCACCCAGAGATATCAACCCCAACCCTATCCCCCTTAGCGTTCTATCTCACTCAAAAAAGAGATCCTCACGCAACCTATCTAATATCATCAAGACCCCCCTTCATGCCCCCTCCTCTTCCCCACCCTCATGTCCCTCAGGGAGGGCACACTCATCCAGTGATACTCACCCATACCCCGGCCCCTCTAGATCTCTGTACTACTCTGGAAATAGATCCTCACATAAAGGCCCACTTAGACCGTTGCTTCACTCTGGAAAGAAATCCTCACATAACTTGTCCAGCCTCATCCATATCCCTCTCCTTTCCCCCTCCACCCTCCCATTCTCATGTGCCCTGTGGAACGCATGCTTAGTCTCTAACAAACTTCCTTTTACTCACGATCTCTTTATCTCTAATGCGCTACACCTTCTTTCCCTAACTGAGACCTGGCTCCTCCCAGACGATACTGCATCCACTGCTGCTCTCTGCCACAGGGGCTACCAGTTCACCCATACACCTCGATCCACTAGCCACGGTGGTGGTGTTGGGCTTTTACTTTCTCCCTCCTGCTAATTCCAACCTCTCCTGCTGCCTCAGTCACACTCCTCCCTCTCTTTTGACGTCCACTCTATTCACTTCTTCACACCACTTCCCCTCCGAGTAGCTGTTATCTATCGTCCACCCGACAAATCCAAATCAACCTTCCTTACTGACTTCAACTCTTGGCTTTCCATCTTTATGGATCCCTCTTCCCCCACTCTTATTCTTGGCGATTTTAACATTTACATCGATAACCCCTCCGATCCCCATACTTTAAAGTTCCTTGCCCTCACTTCCTCTTTCGACCTCCAACTCTGCTCCACTGCCCCCACCCACCTGCATGGCCACTGCCTTGACCTGATACTCTTCTCCAATTCTTCTCCCTCAAATCTCCACAACTCAATCCTTCCCTCATCAGACCATCACCTTTTAACCTTTATTCTTCAGCTTCCGCTGTCTCACCCTCGTTCTGTCTCCCCCAACCTATTTAGAAACCTTCATAATATTGATCCCCTGACTCTCTCCTCCACCATTTCTCCATCTCTTTCCTCCATTATGTCCTCCAAATCCATTGACGAAGCAGTTTCCTCTTATAATGCTCCACTATCCTTGGCTCTTGACACTCTTGCCCCACTCACCCCATGCCTTGTCAGGCGTTCTACTCCCCAGCCATGGCTCTCATCCACAACCCACTATTTACACACCTGTGCCCGTTCTGCTGAACATGCTTGGACCAAATCCCGCTCCCCTGAAGACCTTCTACACTTCAAATTCATGCTTGGCTCCTTCCAGTCAGCCATAGCACTTACCAAACAAGAATACTACATCCATCTGAATAACTCCCTTGCCTCCGATCCTCTCCGCCTCTTTAATACTCTCAATTCTCTCCTCAAGGTGCCCCGCCCCCGGTCCCACACTCCCTTTCTGCCCAAACCCTAGCCGACTTCTTCCACGACAAAATTCACAAGATTACCCTCCAATTCCCCACTTCCTCATCTACCTCTTCCCCTCCTCAATTCTCCCCTCCCATCCATACATCCCCTGCTACCCTCTTATCCTCCTCTATGATCTCCAAAGAGGAAACCACACTCCTTCTTTCCTCCTCCAAACCCACCACCTGTTCCACTGACCCTATCCCCACCCATCTCCTATACCCCATCTCCTCCACCATTGTCCCCTCCATCTCTCACATTCTAAACCTTTCACTATCCACTGCAACTGTCCCTGTAGACTTCAAACATGCCGTTGTCACACCTCTCCTCAAGAAACCCTCTCTTGATCCCACCTGTCCTTCTAACTATCGACCCATCTCTCTCCTTCCCTTCATATCTAAACTACTAGAATGGGCAGTCCATCGCCGCTGCCTCAACTTCCTCACCTCCCAGGCCCTCCTGGACCCACTACAATCTGGCTTCCGTCCCCTACACTCCACTGAAACGGCTCTTACAAAAGTCTTCAATGACTTGTTCCTGGCTAAATCTAAGGGTCTTTACTCAGTCCTCATCCTTCTCGACCTCTCCGCTGCCTTTGACACTGTTGACCACAATCTTCTCCTCACCACCCACTCCTCGCTTGGTTTAAGGGGCTCTGTAATATCCTGGTTCTCCTCCTACCTCTCCTATCGCTCCTTTAGTGTATGCTCTGGTGGATCCTCCTCCTCTCCCACCCTGCTCCATGTTGGTGTACCCCAAGGATCCTTCTTGGGCCCCCTCCTTTTCTCGCTCTATACCAAATCCCTTGGCCACTTATCTCCTCCCATGACTTTTAGCACCATCTCTATGCCAACGACTCCCAAATCTACCTCTCTACACCTAATATCTCTCCAGCAATCCAGACCAGGATCTCTTCCTGCTTTTCTGACATCGCTGCCTGGATGTCTCATCGCCGCTTGAAGCTGAACATGGCCAAGACTGAACTCCTTGTCTTTCCTCCCAACTCCTCCCCTCCTCTTCTCCCCCTTCTCAGTCTCCGTGGATGGTCCTACGATCCTTCCTGTTCCCTCGGCCCGCAACCTGGGAGTTATCTTTGACTCCTCTCTCTCCTTCTCCACACATATCCAACACATAGCTAAGACCTGCCGCTTCTTTCTCTACAACATTAGCAAGATCCGCCCTTCCTTTCTGAACACACTACCAAAACCCTTATCCACTCCTTAATCTCCTCTCGCCTCGACTATTGCAACCTACTCCTTGCTGGTCTTCCCGCTAGCCATCTCCTTTCCCTTCAATCTATACAAAATCATGCTGCTCGACTAATGTTCCGTCAACCTCACCATGCCCACATTACTCCTCTTCTCAAGTCGCTTCACTGGCTCCCTGTCCAATTCCACATCCAGTTCAAACTTCTCCTGCTGTCCTATAAATACATTCACTCTGTGACCCCTCAATACCTCTCATCTCTTATCTCTCCTTACACCCCCTCTTGGGAACTTCGCTCTGCTAACAAATCACTTCTATCTAGGCCTTTCACTCGCACCGCTAACTCCCGACTTCGCTCTTTTCACCTTGCTGCACCTTACGCTTGGAACAGCTTACCTGTGTCTGTGCATCAGGCACCCTCCCTGGCCCTCTTCAAATCCAGATTGAAGACCCACCTCTTCACTGTCGCTTTCAGATCTTGACTTCTTTCACTTATATCAACCTGACTCCCGGCAATTTTCATGACCGAATTGCAAAGACCATACTGTGCTTTGCACCGAATTGACTATTGCTCTGTACTGTCTCAACTAGATTGTAAGCTCTGATGAGCATGACTCTGACAAGCAGGGACTGTCTCTTGTATGTATAACTGGACAGCGCTGCGTACATGGTGCTATATAAGTGCTAAATAGTAAAATAGTAGTAGTAGATCTAAGAAAACTGTGACCAGCTATAACATTATCCACCTTATTAAAAATAACTTGGTTTAATAAAGTCAGGCTGTCCCGTAAGCTGTCCAGTGTAAAACCTGAGGGCTTAGCCATCCCTAAAGTGTAGCCTCCTGTGCCTGGGTGAAGGTTCCAGCCCTGGAGATTTTCACAAAGTTGGATCCTAGCATTCCACTACTTCCTTGCAGCCAACGTACTGTTTCTATCCCCCAACAAACACTGGGATTTCAGTGATATCAAATTAAATCAAAGCTCTCCCTTGTTATGGCTAGAAGTGGCAGCTCATTCAGCAACCTGCTCAATGCCTCAAGCCTCTGTGGCATGCTCACACCTTGACCTTCCAGGGATCTTGTGATCATCTGGGCTCAGCAGGATCTAAGACTCACTAGGAGCAGGCCCTCTTATGACAAGCTCCTGGACTGAACCAAGACCTCCTACAGCTGATGTCAGCATAGCAAAGTCCATAAAAATAGACTGGACTAAGGCTGTTGAAGCTGCAGGCTTTGAAATTGAACATGGGCAAGACTGAACTCCTTATCTTTCCCCCCAAAACCTCCCCTCCACTTCCTCCTTTCTCAGTCTCTATGGATAACTCTGTAATCCTTCCTGTTTCCATGGCCCGCAATCTGGGGGTTATCTTTGACTCCTCTCTCTCTTTCTCCACACATATCCAGCTCATAGCTAAGACCTGCCATTTCTTTCTCTACAACATTGGCAAAATCCGCCCCTTCCTTTCTGAACACACTACTAAAACGCTTATCCACTCCTTAATCACCTCTTGCCTTGACTACTGCAACCTGATCCTTGCTGGTCTCCCTTTGAACCATCTCTTTCCCCTTCAATCTATTCAACATTCTGCTGTGTGACTAATCTTCTGCCAGCCTCGCCATACCTACATTACTCCTCTTCTCAAGTCACTTCATTGGCTCCCTATCCGTTTCTGCATCCAGTTCAAACTTCTCCTCCTGACCTATAAATGCATTCACTCTGCGGCTCCTCAGTACCTTTCATCTCTTATCTCTCCTTACAACACCTCTCGGGAACTTCGCTCTTCTAACAAACTACTTCTATCTATGCCCTCCACTCGTACTGCTAACTCCAGACTTCACTCCTTTCACCTCGCTGCACCTTACGCCTGGAACAAGCTACCTGTGTCTGTACGCCAGGCACCCTCCCTGCAATGCAATGTGTGCCTTCGAGTCAGTTCTGACTCCTGGCGACCCAGAAGCTCCTGGGTTTTCCTGGCAGTGTCACCGGAAGTAGATTGCCAGGCCTTTCTTCCGAGGCAATGGAGGGTTAAGTGACTTGCCCAAGGCCACAAGGAGTGCTAGTGGGAATCGAACCCTGGTTGCTTGGTTACCAAGCCAGTGTTCTCCCTAGCCCTCTTCAAATCCAGGATGAAAACCCACCTCTTCACTGTTGCTTTCAGATCTTGACTTCTATGTTTTGTCTTGACTAGATTGTAAGTGCCGTGTTTTGTCCTTACTAGATTGTTAGTTCTGTACTCTGTCTTGACTGTCTCTTGCATGTCTGTACAGTGCTGCGTACGACTAGTAGCACTATATAAATGCTCAATAGTAGTAGTAGTCTGAGGGGTAAGCTTCCCCATTATGGTATTCTGCCAAGCTCTTCAGTCTCAGTAAACACAGCCAGATCCTTGGAACTCAGAGCTCAAGAAGCCTCACTTGCTGCCACCCCCTCCCCTTCAATTTTTTTTTTTGAAGTATATGTAAACAATAATTTTGGAATTATTTGAAATGGCCGCAGATGTGTTTCTTTGAGCAGTATTTGGGGACAAAGAACACCTGTGCAAAATATGTATATCACATCATTCTGCCTTTAAACATTCAGGTTTGCTATACAGTGTGGTGTCTTGCATATGCAATGCTCCTTTAACAGAAATGCTGGCACATATCAAAAGAAATACTCTGTACTGTGACACAGTAAGCAGTATAGAGCACATGGAGGTAAGAGAAAATGAGGAACTTACCTCAGATTTAGCTGAGCAGCAAATAAACTCAGTACACGTAGGAACAGCTGAGCAGCAAATACATTCAGCACAGGAGAAGCCAAAAGGCATTAGAATGAATTTTCCTGGTGATAGTCATGTAGGGTTGCCAACTTTTTCACCGAGAAAAACCCGACACCTGTGGCTCGCCATGCTCCACCCATTCTCCGCCCCCGCCCCGCCCCCAGCCCCACCCACAAAAATTACCGAGGATTCACTCACACCCCCCCTCAGTGCTGGTTCACTCACCCCCCTCCCCTCAGTGCTGGTTCACTCACTCGCCCCCCCCTCCCTGCTGGATCACTCACTCACCCCCTCCCCTGCTGGTTCACTCACACCACCCCTCCCCTCCCCTCCCTGCTGGTTCACTTACCAACCCCCGTGTCACTCACTCACCCCCCCTTGCTGGTTCACTCACACCATCACCACCCCCCGCCCCTGCTGGTTCTCTCACACCAACCACGCTCCCGTGCTGTTTCACACAAACCCCCCTCGCATTGTGATTCACACACCCCCCCCCCTCCTCCACTGCTGGTTCACTCACACCACCCCCCCCTTCCACTGCTGGTTCACTTACCCACCCCCGTGTCACTCACTCACCCCCACCTGCTGGTTCACTCACACCAACCCCCCCCCCCCCTCCTGCTGGTTTAATCACACCATCACCCCCCCCCCCCCTTGCTGGTTCACTCACACCCCTGCCCTGCCCTGCCCTGCCCTAGCCGCTGCTTCTGCTTTGTACAGAGCAGCGGCTGCAATACACTTAGGGGCATGTTTACTAAACATTCCTAACGTGCGGGGCCGCGCTAGTGTGCCTGTGCCATATAAGGAGTGGGCGGTTCAGGCAGAAAATAGAAAAAAAACGGTAGTAAGCAACCGGACGTGTACGCGTCGCGCTAATGTGCGGGGGTTGACATTAGCGCGTGGAAAGGCAAAGTGGCGCGCTGCTGAGTATACAAAACAACAGAGCCGTAGTACAACGGTGAAGACACTGACCAATGGTACAGGGGCCATGGGTTCAATCCCCCAGTGTGCGCAACAACAAAGGTCAGCTGAGGCAGTAACTGTAATGATTAAAAGTGTTTTAGGAGGCAAATTAATTTGGAACGGCATAAGGCGGCGCACAGTTATTTTTGAGCGGCATAAGGCGGCGCACAGTGCTTTTTGGGCGGCATAAGGCGGCGCACAGTTAATTTTTGGGCAGCAGAAGGCGGCGCACTGGTCCCCTTGGGCGGCAGAAGGCGGCGCGCTGATAGGCACAAGGCGGCGCGCTGATGTACAAGCACAGGAACAGAGCCACAGCACAATGGTTAAAACACTGACCAATGGTGCAGGGATCAGGGGTTCAACTCCTCACAATGCCCAGTGAAAAATGCCTGCTGAGGCAGTATGTATAATGTTGTGGAGTGCTGTAGGAGGCTGTATAATTTTATTTTGTTATCACTACTAGCAAACGCACTCTCCCAGCATGTTAACATACGGCGGCCCATAAGGCACATGTTACAGTGCACTGTTCGCCAAGGCACCCTTGAATGTCCCCGATAGGGCAGCATGTATGTTGCGACACAGGATAATGTATAGTGCACCCTATAGGGATGGCAACCATAAGGTGGCCTACAGGGCGCCCTATGAAGCACCCTCAGAGGCACCTAATGGGTATAGTAAGCTGAGGGTGGTCTTGCCGGCATAGACATAAGTACAGTAAATAAAAATAAAGCGGTGGACAGCCCTACCAAAGGGCCCCACTGTGGGTTTGAACCCATGACCTCTGACTGCACAGGCAGTGATGTAACCATTGCGCTACAGTTCCATAGCTGTAAGCAGGCCCCTGGCTGGCTGCAGATAGCCTACACGTCACCTCACAGACAGTCTGCTGGTGTCAACAGGATAGGGTTAGGCCACCCGTACCCATGATGCACTGCACATGCAAATTAGCTGTCCGCAGATGGACACAAGATGGGGAATGCACCCCCACAGCACCTCGGCCCTGTTGGGGGAAGTGACCGGGTGCACCCACACAGCACCTTGGCCTAGTAGGGGGCACTGACCGGGTGTTTTACTGGCACAGAGTAGCCACACACCGTTACATCGTGCGGGTACTGTGCTCACCCTGAGTGTGCAATGAGGTGGCCAGGACCAGGTCAATAACACCTGCCATGGCTGACAGAGGCCAAGCGGGCATTCTAAAGCAGTGTTAATCTGTAAGATAGCTAGTTTCTGCACAAACACCATGGATATCCCTGTCTGCCACTATCAGGCACAGCCCCCAGTGGCAAACATGGTCCCCATCAAGGGATCCACACTCTACCACCCTGCAAAGGTGGCAGTACAGGGCAACATCAACCCCAGTCCTGCTGAGGAACAACGACCCCCCCCCCCCCCCCACAGGCTGCTCCATAAACAGCCATAACACAATCGCAGACAGACATAAGCCCAGGGTATGGTAAGCTGCACTCCACCACCAGATATTCCCCTGCAGCAAGCCAACAGCCACTGCACCCTGCAAGCCATTATAGCAAGACATTTACCAGCTACAAACAGTCTGCTGGTTAGTCCATAGTGCATGTTCCCAATGGAGATGCATGCACCCAGAACTGGGCTGTCTGCATACACAGCAAGCAGATAGATCAGTGACTGGGCCCCAAAGAGAAACCCATATCAATCACATGAGAGAACTACTATACAGCACTATTGGGGGGCCTAGCCATGCTGTGGTCACTGCACAGTCAGGGTGAGCGTGATCCCCCAGAAGGACATGCTTTGGCCACCCTGTCTGTGTAGGTGGTGGCCGGACACTACAATATCCCAGCCAATGTCCCTGCCAGGGCCCTATGCCCAGTGCAGATGCATCCTGGCCACGCCACCCTGCCCTGGCTATACCCATGGTACCTTGCACCTCATTATGCACATTGGCTGGCCAATACTGGCAACAGTGCTGGCAGTGTGGGCTGTTGAAGGGGCTTGCAGCCAACACCCACTGTATAGACAGACACACACTTCCACACCTCTGCCATCATGGTGCTACGATTGAGGGGGTAAGTAGCCTTGCCCACCAAACCGGTCCTGAGCACGGCAAGGCATGGATATGGTACACATTACAGCTGGTGGTCACTCCCCAGGGTGGTAAACACTGTCAGAGGCCAGGCCTGGAGCATGCCCCGCAAACACCTAACAGATTGTTTGGATGGGGTCAACTAGCAGTATGTACGTAACGTATGGATATCTGCCTGCCTGTGCTCCTAGCAAACGTCTCAGAGCTGTGTACCGTATACATCAGGTGTAGGGTGACATTGGTAAGTTATGCAAGTGCTCGTTTTGGGTGCTGCATGCACGGTCCAATGTTCTGCCTTTCCAGGAGACATTGGCCAATGGGGCCTGTGGGTGTGGGTGTGTCTGCCCTTGATAGCTGCTGCTTTACGGCACAGATTCCCAACTCCAGTCCAGGTTTGCATCACACTGTTCGGGTTTTCCTGCTATCCCTCATGAATATGCATGGGCTACATCTACATGCCATGGGGGTGGTGCATAGATATACAGCACAGACATTTGTATGAGTGTCAGCATGGAACCTGACTGGTGTGTGGCCCACCAGGACTGCATTTGGGTGATTCTGCTCTAGGTACTGCCCCTGTTCATGGTGTCTGTGCTCATTGGGGTAAAAGATAGATGTCTTACCATTGCATATGTCCCCGCCATGAAAGGTGTGTCCTTACTATCACTGTTTAGTTGTGGGAAAAATATGTGGGCAGGATTGGCAGTAGCCCCAACTGGGCTTTGAGCCTGTGACCTTCTGTTCTTGCATGCACTGTACCACTGTGTAGCCACAGATTGGTTGGATTCCCTGGACTGTCCATGACTGTGGATCCGGCAGGGCCTGTCTGTTGCAGTGGACTGTGCCAGCCTGCACATGGCTAGGCCTCTGTCTTCTGTGGTTAGCAGCCACTGCCCCCTGCACCACATGTACTTGTCCGCCAACATGCTGGCATGAACTTCTCTCAGAAAAAGCAGTTGACCTGATTGCAATGTGGCAGTACGGGACTGCATTTGGGGGACTTGGCTGTAGGTAATGCCCATTGTTGTGGTGTGTGTGCGCGGTGTTGGGTAAAATATGGGTGTTTTCCCCATGCTTATGTTCCCTGCACTACAGGGGTGTCTGCGCTATCTTTATTTAGTGGTGGGTAAAATATAGGGACTGGGCTGGTAGGTGCCCCAGCTGGGTTTTGAACCTCTGCCCTCTGGTCCTAGAGGTAATGACTCAGTCCGCTGTACCACACTTTGGCCACAGAGACAGTGCAGCCCCTGGAGGCAGTAAGCATTGCAGGATGGAGTCACAAACCCTGCTCTACTCATTTTTATTGTGGGCATATGCACCCTGTCTGGTGACAAACGTGCACATAAACACCAGAAATGACCACGGGAAAATGGGGGACAACATATCACCACGCTGGGCGACAGTGGTATTAATGGGCAACCATAGCAAACACTCCGAGGAAAGCTCCAAAAACGGAAATGTTTTTCGGAAGAGTCTCCGCTCCGTAGACCCTTCCAATATTCATCTCTTTTTTCTGGAGCTTTGCTGGGTGTGTTTTGTATATTTTCCCATCACTATAACTGTTCCCCAGCTGGATTACTATTTATAATAGTTTTGTTGTGGTCATTTTCAGGTTCTATTTGCAATTTTGTTCTGTGCACATATATCACACTGCTCACGTTTTTTTAGGTTTCCCCGGTGTTCCTGTACATTGCTGACGGAAATGGTTTCTCTTCCCTTTAAATGCCCTCTACCGCGAGGGTTTCACTCGCGCTAATATTTACATGGAAATTCGGGCCCGATACTGTGCGGGGAGCCTCTCCCCTCCCACTCTCCACCCATTGACCCCGTCCCTCTGCCCCTCCGGAGCCTTCCTCCGCCCTCTTTTAGCCGTTCCACGCCTCTATCGGACATTTGCGGGCCCGCACTTGTACGGGGCCCGTTAGTGTGCCGCGTACCTGTGCGGGGGTGACACGCACGTGTGCGGGGCATTTAAACGCGTTTCTGCGTGTTTAAATGCCGCGTTGCCGTGCGCTATTTTGCGGCGCGCAGATTTGCGGACTTTAGTAAACATGCCCCTTACTTTGAAAAGTAAAGAAACTGTGTGAGAAGCCCTCCGGTCATCGCAGAGCCCGAGGAAGTGATGTCATGGGGGCGGGCTCCTCACGGGCTGTCTTTCCTTTTCAAATTAACTTTAGCTGCAATAAAATTAATTTGAAAGGAAAGACAGCCTGTGAGGAACCCGCCCCCATGACATCACTTCCTCGGGCTCTGCCATGACCAGAGGGCTCCTCATACAGTTTCTTTACTTTTCAAAGTAAGTGTAGTGCAGCCGCTGCTCTGTACAAAGCAGAAGCAGCGGCTGCACTATTATGGGGAATCGCGTTCGCATTCGCGCCGCGGACTTCGGGAGTAAAGCCGGTTTTTTGCTCTGGCCGCTCCCGATCTTGCGGCCAGATCAAAAAAACTGCTTTTCAACGGCCGGTTTGACATCTGTGCCGGCAGCCGGCCTGGCCATGGAAAAACCGGCCAGGCCGGCTGAAAACCGGCCGGTTGGCAACCCTATAGTCATGACGTAGTTAGAAACAGAAAGCCTAATCAGGAACACCTGTTCACAAAGACCCACGTAGCGTGCAGAGAAGGGAAGCATATAAGTTGCTGGCTAGAACCAGAAAAGGCCAGCAGGGGCAGCGACTAAGGAGGACTGAGCAAGCAACTAGTGAGCAGGTGTCATGCTGAAGGAAGTTTGCCGGGAGAAGGAAACAGTAGGTCGGACCCCAGAGCAGGAAGCAGCCAGGGACATGGCCAGGAGCCTGCTAGGTTTGATGGTGGTTGGAGAGTCCGGGAGAGAGCTGTCAGGAGCCCAGAAACAAGAACCAGAAACACAGTTAAAAGGTGGGAACCTTGCTTTCCTGAGGAAAAGGCTAAAAGCTCTGTGTGTTTTAAAGGGCAAGGGCATGGCACTGGAAGTGACTTTGATGTTGAAAGTTATCCAGTGATTCCGCCAGGTTGGAAGAGAAAGGAAAGCCAGAAAGAAGCTATCACCATACCAGGCATTCAGAGCCCTAGGTTTGAAGAGCACTTTTTGGGAAAAGTAATCCATCCTGTATACAGCGGTGGGTTCACCCCTAAATAAGGACATGGGGAGGGGTGGCCCGCACTGGGCAGACTAGATGGACCATGCTGGTCTTTATCTGCCATCATTTACTATGTTACTATGTTACTATGCACCACAGGAGGGTTTTCAGGAAGACAGCACATGTAAAGAATGTGACCCTTATGCTATCGGGAGTGAATCTGAATTAATGCAGTGGGAGAATAACAGCTGTACTCCTGACCCGGTCCCTATGGATTGCACAATATGTGTTTCAGATTATGTTATATCTTTATGTTAAGCCTGTGGAAAGCAGCCATGTGCTAGTGTCAAAGGAAAAGAAGATATTTTTCTTTGTAGCAGTTTCTTTTTGTTTTTCTGCTGTTTTGTTTGTGTTGTATCCAAAGAATATCCATTTGGGAAGGGGAAAAAAGCCCTGACATTATTTTGCCTTACCATTTGACTGCAAGACCCTTTTTGGTAGAAAGGCAGTGTGAACTTTAAAGCCCTAGGCAGCCGCCTAATAGGGTTCAGAGAAGGTCTATCTTACAGACCCCATCCCAGTACTCACTAGTGCAAACATGTAAAGTCCTTGCAAATTCTATGCCAGCAATTTAGCATATTTATAAATCATGTTCTGCTGGTTTTGAAAGTATCCAGCAAGCAAATACTGGCATGCAAATGTATTTACTATACCTTCCCTTGCATATAATAATTTTGAGTTGATTTACCAGCTTTCTATTATTCCCTTCCAAGGGAGGGGCAGGGAAAGAGAAACAAGTACTGTTAAGAAAGGACTTGTAATAAAAACTGTGGCATTATTAAAAAATGCAGGGAATAATCAACAGTTAGGTGCTTCAAGACCTTTATTATATCCTTCCTTGGACTTGAGATATCCTTTAGCAGAGCTGATGGTATTTTAGGAAGAGCTGTGGTAAAGGAGGAGCTGTTTCTGAAATACAGAGAAGAAACAGCAGGCACACACCGGTATTTGTATTCACTTGCCTTGGGAGGAGTCATTTAACAAATATACATGTGGGAAAAATTGACCTAGGAAACCTGACAACTTACACTGTCGGCAAATCACAACATGCACATGTAAATGTTAACACTTATACATTATCTGAGCCAGTTTGCAATCCTTGATGTGCAGACACTGCTAATTAATTGCATCACACTCTATATTTTACCTGACAATTTTGGGTGTAAATATGCATTACCTATATGAAATGTGCAATACACATGTAGATATTTGTCCTACCCTGGTCACACCCTGATATGCCCTTTGGCAGGGGCATCCACGTCTAAAATGAGTCTTTTCCAAAATGGTCATTTACATGTGGATGCAAATTTGTGACGTGGTATTATTTACATGTGTGAATTGTGAATAAGGCTTCATTTCATAGGGCTTTTGGTGTAGACACTGTAACGAATTGATAGCTTTTATCTGCACTTCTTCCTCGCCATCTAAATCCGTTTAAAGGTATAGTGTCCACAATTGATGCATTATTCTAGCCAAGGTTATCAATCACTCTCGTTCTTACTGGACCAAGTTCAAAAATGTCCTCCATGACCTCTAACGGTAATACTGTGAGATCATCACTAAGGACCAGCCTGCCAAATAATGGGAATTGATCAGTGGGTGCCCAGACTTCAGCATTGACCCTTGATCCTTAGAGCTGGCATGCATGCATGCCAGAAGGCAGGTATAGATGCTGATATGCATTTCATTTTATATCCATGTGGATTCCCCTTGTAAGATGCTGAATCCACATCAATATGCTACACTCACCCAAACCACTCCCTTTCCTCATCCCTACCATATCTCCTGCAAATCTAAATGTGGTGAGCATCACCACATGTAAATATCTCCCTCCCTAAAGCAGTATTTACATGTTTCTACTTGAAATAACCCTCCTTATACACCCTAAATCCCCTGTTGTTCTGGCTACTTTCTTATCAAATGGTTTTCTTTCCTTAAGATCATCAGAGAAAATCATCACTTCATCCATTTCTGGGTAATGCAGATCAGAATCTGACCTTTCATCTACCCTCTGATATTTCTTTACCTCAAATATATAATTTTGTATGGTATTGCATTGAAGCTTAACTACCAGGCATTTTCCCACTCCTCAAGCTTTTTTAGATCACATTTCTTCTGTCTACTCTGTTATGGATCCCAGTGTTCTCTGCAAAGAGGCAAACTTCTTTTTAATCAATTTGCAATATCGCTCAGAAAGATGTTATCTTGGACTGGCCAAAGGACTGATCTTGAGCCGCTCCACTAATCGTTTCTCTTTCCTCAGAATGAATTTGGTTTACCAGTTCTTTCTGTTGTTTGCCACTTACCTGGTTTCTTTTATTTTGTTTATGCACTTAAGGGATTAGGTTAGAAACCTTACTAGAGATTTACACATGTAAATATGATCACTTACACGTGTAAAAAGCCATTTTAAAAAGGGCCAGTTTTGCATGGATGTCCATATCATGTCTAATTGCACAGGGGCATGTCAGGAGCATGGTCAGGATGGCACCAAAGTCTAGACATGTATTCTTGACTTCATATAGGCGACGCACATGTCAGACTAAAATGCTCCACCTACTTCCTGAAATGAAAAGCAAAAAAGTGGTCCTTTTGCCCTTCTCTTTACAAGAGGGATGAAGGGGGATAATCCTCTTCATCCTCAGTGTTTGCTTCCATCTCTTAATGGTAACAAGGAACATAAAGAGGCCCCTGTAATTAATTAGCCACATCTACATGTCTGGATTTGCGAAATTGCAAAGATATACATGTATGTGCCGATATTTACACATGCCAGTTATAAAATGCCGAAGCTTAGATATGTAGGTTGCCAGATTTCTGACACTGACTTCTTCCTATGTGCATATTTCTGAAATGAGCCTTCCTGCTGTACATGGATGCCCACCTCAGTGCATGTCCATAGCAATGGGGGGGGGGGAGGGGGGAGAGATACATTGATTTTACATCAGACTTACATATAACTACCCTCTCCTCTAAAACTGACATAGAATTATGGACATTTTCACTTCGGTATCACTGCAACCATATAAACAGCCTTTCAAAAATGTACCTTTTAATAAATATAATCCAAGAATAAATGTTGTTAGAGATTAAAAAGAATCATCTTAAATAAATAAAGAATAAAAAGTAACATCTAACTTCTTCAAAACTAATGTCAACAACAAAAGAAAGGTAAAGCAAACCCAAAGTCAAAGAAATCTGTTTTAAAAAATGCACGCAAGAAAAAGAAGAATTATCACTAGCTTACACAATGAGCTTCGAGTTAGATAGGATAGGGAGAGCAGAATTCCCAGGTCTATTTTAGGACATGGAGAATTACCATTGTATTTTATAAGATGCTTTGCCAAACGTAGGGTCTCCTGGAAAAGAGGGGGTGCTCAAGAGCATTTTGGTTTTCTGGACCATGGGATGATTCTGCAAGGGCTGCAGAGCACAGATGGCATCTATCTGTCTAAGAAGGGTTGAAGTGTCTTCAGCAGCAGACTGGCTAACCAACAGAAGAGGGTTTTAAACTAGATTCGTTGGCGAAGGGTGAAGAAAGCCCCCAGGAAAGTGAAAGCCCTCAGGTAAGTACAACATTAAATACCTCTGTAGAAATAGATAAAAAGGGCAACATCTGAAAAGCAGTATATATAAATGCCCATAGCATGGGAAATAAGATCACAGATGTTGAAGCTTTAATGGAAGAAGCTGACTTGGATTTAGTGGCGGTTATGGAGTCATGGTTCACAGAACTATGACTGGAACCATGACTGGATGTAATTATAGAGGGGCTATATTTTATTCAGGAAGTGCACAGTAAGAAGAAGGAGAGGTGGTGTGGCACTATATTGAAAAAATAATATTAAAGCTACAGGGCTTAAAAGGGAGCGATGTGGGTTAAACTAGAAAGAGAGAACAGTTAATCCTTTTGCAATGGTGTGCTATACAGATCTCATTCACAGGGAGAAGAAGTGGATGGAGATATAATAGAAGACATGCGTAGTATTGCCATGAAAGGAAAAGTGCTACTGATAGGTGATTTCAATATGCTGGATGTTGATTGGCACATCCCTGTTGCAGTGTCATCTGGAAGTAAGGAGATCCTAGATTCTCTACAGGAAGAACTATTCCGGCAACTGATAACAGAACCCACATGTGAAGGGGCCATACTGGACTTTGTACTTACATAGAAACATAGAAACATGATGACAGAAAAAGACCACATGGCCTATCTAGTCTGTCCTTCCATAACAACAACTACAACAGTCCACTTTTTACCTTTAGAGATCCTCTGTGTTGGTCCCATGCTTTTTTGAATTCAGTTACTGTCCTCATCTCTACCACCTCCACTGGGAGACTATTCCATGGATCCACTACTCTTTCTGTAAAGAAATATTTCCGCATATCACTCCTGAATCTATCTCCCTTCACCCTCATCCCATGTCCCCTCGTAGCAGAACTTGCTTTCAATTGAAAGAGGTTCTCTCCCTGAACATTTATGCCACGGACTGGTATTTAAACATCTCAATCATATCACCTCTATCCCGCCTTTCCTCTAAGGTGTACATATTAAGATCCTTAAGTCTGTCCTCATATGCTTTATAATGAAGCTCACTAATCATTTTAGTAGCCACCCTCTGCACCGACTCCATCCTGTTCACATCCTTTTGAAGGTGCGGTCTCCAGAATTGCACACCATACTCCAAATGAGGTCGCACCAAAGACTTATACAGAAGCATTATCACCTCCTTTTTTCTGCTAGCCATTCCTCTCCGTATGCACCCAAGCATCCTTCTAGCTTTTGCCGTCGCCTTTTCTACCTGTTTAGCTACTTTAAGATCATCAGACACAACCACGCCTAGGTCCCGCTCTTCTTTAGTGGACAAAAGTACTTCACCTCCTATACTGTATTGCTCCCTTGGATTGCTGCAGCCCAAATGCATGACCTTACATTTTTTAACATTAAATCACAGCTGCCAAATTCTAGACCATTCTTCAAGCTTAGCTAGATCCCTCCTCATGTTATCTACACCTTCCTGGGTGTCTACTCTATTGCAGATTTTGGTATCATCTGCAAAGAGGCAAACCTTATCCGTCAGCCCTTCCGCTATATCACTAACAAAGATGTTAAAAAGAATCGGACCAAGGACAGATCCCTGTGGCACACCACTGGTAACATCCTTCTCCTCAGAGTGAGCTACATTTACTTGTACTCTTTGTCACCTCCCACCCAACCAATTTCTAACCCAAGCAGTAACTTTAGGGTCCATCCCTAGGGTGCTCAGTTTGTTTATAAGTCGCCTGTGAGGAACAGTGTCAAAGGCTTTACTGAAATCTAAATACACCACATCTAGAGCTCTCCCTCGGTCCAACTCCCTGGTCACCCAGTCAAAGAAATCAATCAGATTTGTCTGACAAGACCTGCCTCTGGTGAATCCATGCTGCCTCGGATCCTGTAATCCGCTGGACTCCAGAAACCTCACTATTTTCTCTTTCAGCAGCGTTTCCAATAATTTACTCACCACCAAAGTTAAACTAACCGGCCTGTAGTTTTCAACCACATCCTTACTTCCGCTTTTGTGTAAAGGCACCACATGAGCCTCTCTCCAGTCCTTTGGCACCACTCCCGACTCCAACGAGGCATTCAAAAGGTCAGTCAGTGGAGTTGCTAGAACGTCCCCAAGTTCCCTCAGTATTCTAGAGTGTATCCCATCCGGTCCCATCGCTTTGTCTACTTTAAGTTGAGCTAGTTTCTCACGAACACAGTCTTCTGAAGATTGTTCAAGATGTCTCTCGCTTCTGTTCTTATTTGTGGGTGTTTTCTGAGGTCCTGCTCCTGGTTCTTCATCTGTGAACACAGAACAAAAATATTTGTTAAGCAATTCCGCTTTATCCTTATCAGCTTCTACATATTTCCCCCCCCCCCCCTTGAGTCTGACAATACCACTTTTGCCCTTCCTCTTCTCACTAATATATCTGAAAAATGTCTTATCCCCCCATTTTATTGCATTGGCTATTTCCTCCTCCTTTTGAATCTTTGCCTTCTTGACTACTTTGCTAGCTTCTCTAAGTTTTTCCAAATACAGATGCCTGTCTTCCTCTCTCTGTGATCTCTTGTATTTCATGAAGGCCTCCCTCTTTTTCTTCACTTTTTCAGCTACTTCCTTCGAAAACCATAGCGGTCTCCTTTTCCTTTTGCCTTTATTTACCATTTTAACAAAAAGGTTGGTTGCCCTTAAAATACCCCCTTTCAGTTTTGCCCACTGTTTTTCTACATCCCCCAGCTGTTCCCATCCCACTAACGACTCCCTGAGGTATTGGCCCATCTTCGCAAAGTTAGTCTTCCTAAAGTCTAAGATCCTCATCTTGGAATGGATTCTAACAGCCCTAGTCCATCTAAACCACACCATCTGGTGATCACTGGATGCAAAATGATCTCCCACTACAACCTCAGAAACACTTTCACCATTGGTAAGCACCAAGTCCAGTATGGCCCCTTCACGTGTGGGGTCTGTTACCAATTGCCTGAATAGTTCTCCCTGTTACCAATGGGGAATGTGTTTCTGATGTCATAGTGGGAGATTAGCTCACATCCAGTGATCATCAGATGGTGTGTTTCATTATTAGTACTAGAGCTGATAAAATCCATTCAAAAGCGAGGGTCTTAGGGGTATGTTTACTAAACCTTAATGTGCGCCCGGCGTTAGTGTGCAGCATGCCATATAAGAAGTGTGTGTTTCAGTCTAAAGTAGCAAAATGGGATTAGCGCACGAAAACGCGCGCTGCTGCGCACATTATCGAGCAAAGCGCCGCTAAGAACGTTACCGCTCGGTAATCTTAAGTAGGCGCACAGACATCCAAACATAGAAACAGAAGTGTAGCACAATGGTTAATACACTGACTGATGATATAGGGGTCATGAGTTTGATTCCCCAATGTGCATAATGCATAAGGCTGGTTGAGGCATCAGCTTTGACATGTATTTTAATTATTGCTGCCAGCAAACACACCCTCACGTGCCATAACCTAAGGTGCCGCATAAGGCACCTTATAAGGCACTCCATAGGGCACATTATAAAGTGCACTGTCTGCCATGGCACCCTATAATGTCCCCTATAGGGCACCCTATAAGGCGCTCCATAGGACACCTTATAAGGCACCTTATACGGACTGTAACCATAAGGTGCCTCAGAAGGTGCTTTATAGGGTACCCTATAAGGCGCCTTCTGAGGCACCTTATGGTTACAGTACCCTGAGGGTGTTTTGCTGGCAGCACTAAAGTACATTAAAAATAGACAATGCTTTGGACAGCCCTATCAAATAACCCCACTGTGGGTTTGAACCCATGACCTCTGGCTCCACCAGCAGTGAAGTAACCAGTGGGCTACAGCTCCATAGCTGCTAGCAAGCCCCTGGCTGGCTGCAGAAAGACTGCACGTCACCACACAAACAATCTGCTGTGGTCATCAGGATAGGGTTAACCCACCCATACCCATGATGCACTGCACATGCAAATCAGAAGTCTACAGATGATCACAAGATGGGGTATGCACCCCCACAGCACCTCGGCATGGTAGGTAGAACTGACCGTGTGTGGTACTGGCACAGAGTAGCTACACACTGTCACATTGTGCAGGTACTGTACTCACCCTGAGGGTGAGGTGGGGTGCCCAGCACCATGTCCACAGCAGAAATAGGCCATGCTGCAGGTCCCCAGTAGTGCTAATGTGTGAGATAGGTAGTGTCTGCAGGCACACCTTGGATACATCTGTATTTCTCAGTCAAGGTTTAGCCCTTATGGGCCCATAGGAAGATTATGTACCACACCCCCCCCCTCTCGGGCTGAGGATGGTAAACAGGGTTTCCCACCAACTGATTCACATTTTACCTCCCTGCAATGGTGGCAGTAGAGGGGACTATCAACTCCAGTCCGGCTGGGGAACAGACACACTACAGGGCAGTCAATGCAGCTCTGTACACATCCATAAAGCAATAGCAGACAGACATTATGCCTGGATATGCTAAGCTGCACCCCACCACTATCTGATATTCTCCTGAAGCAAGCCTTCAGCAGCTACACCCTGCAAGGTGTTCTAGCAAGACACATACCAGCTGCAGACAGTCTGTTAGCTAATCCATAGTGCATGTTCCTGCTGGAAATGCGTGCACCCAGAACTGGGATGTCAGCATACACACCAAGCAGACAAGTCAGTGACTGGGCCCCAAAAGTGAACCCATAAATATCACATGAAAAAAACACTGGATAGCCCTATGGGGGAACCTAGCCATGCCGTGGTCACTACTCAGTCAGGGTGAGAGTGATCTCCCAGCAGAACATGCTGTGGCCGGGCACTACAATGTCCCAGCCATTGCCCTATGCCCTGTGCAGATGCATCCTGGCCAGGCCACCCTGTCCGGGCTATACCCATGGTACCTTGCTTCTCATTATTCACATTGGCAGGCCAATACTGGCAACAGTGCTGGCAGTGTGGGCTGTGGAGGGTGTTTGCAGCCACCACACACTGGATAGACAGACACACACTCCCACACCTATGCCAGCATTGTACTACTATAGAGGTGTTTGGCAGCCCTGGCCACCACACCTGGGCACCACCACACCAGTCCTGGGCACAGTGCAGGTATGGATATGGTACGCAATACTGTTGGGGGTCACTCCACAGGGTGGTAAACACTGTCAGACACCAGACCTGAAGTACACTCCACAGACATCAGAAAGGTTGCTATGATGGAGCTCAATCAGCAAACCGTGCTTAACGTACGAATTGCTAGCTGCCAGTAATCATAGCTACCTTTTGATAGCTGTGTACCGTATTCCCAGGTTTAGGGTGGCATTGCTACGGTATGCAAGTGCTAGTATTGGGAGATGCACGCAGGGCCCAATGTCCTGCCTCTCAGGGAGGCATTGGCTAATGGAGCCTGTAGGTATGGGTGTGTCTGCCCCTGTTGGCTGCTGCTTTACGGCAGTGGTTCCCAACTCCAGTCCTGGTGTGCCAAACACTGTTCGGGTTTTCATGCTGTCCCTCATGAATATGCATGAGATACATCTGCATACCATGGGGGCAGCACATAGAAATGCAGCACAGGCATCTTTAGTAAGGGAGGAGTAGCCTAGTGGTTTGGGCAAGGTACTTCAGGCCGGAAGGTCGGGGGTTCAAATCCCACTAGAGGACAGCAACCTTGGGCCGGAAGGACTGGGGTTTCTAGTCCCACAGGTGCTCCTTGTGGTCTTGGGCAAGCCACTTAACCCTCCATAGCCCATGTTCCCTGTAAGTATTAGTGTATGTGTCTCATATCCCCGCGTGTTAAATGTATCCCCCAATTGTGTTGTGACCGCTTTGATTGAAGGATAAGGTGGTATACAAAAACTGTCTAAATAAATAAATAAATAAATAAATTAGAGGCAGCATGGAACCTGAATGGTGTTTGGTCCTCCAGGAGTGCATTTGGGAGACTCTGCTGTAGGTAATGCGCCTGTTTATGGTTCTGTGCTCTGTAGGGTAAAATGAAGGTGTTTTGGGCATGTTTACGTCATCTTCAATAAAGGTTCTGTCTGTATTAGCACGTTTTAGTAGTGGGTAAAAAATGGGGGCTGGGTTGGCAGGAACCACAGCTAGGACTTGAACCTGTGACTTTCTGCTCCTGAACACACTGGCTGTGTGCACTGCACCACCGTGTTGCCGCAGAGACAGTACATTCCTTGGGGATACCATGACTGTTCATCAGAAGGGACCTGTCTGTTGCAGTGCATGGCATCCACCTACAGAGGGCTAGGCCACGGTCTGCTCTGGGCAGCTGCCACTGCCCCCTCCACCACCAGTGCCCCTCTGCAACCCTGCTGACATGCCCTTCTGCTGGTGGTGCTGGTGGAGCGCAGTCTCAGGCCATCCAGTGTGCGGGTAGATGGTTGCCTATGGTGCCGGTTCTGGGGTAGGGGTGCCTGCATAGGTGTCCACGCTTCCCCCCAGCACCGCCTGCCACTGTTCTGTGCCCTTGGGGGTCCCTACTTGGTACTATCCCCTGTGACACTGTGGGAAGCACACTTGTGCCCATGCTGGGCCCTCATCAGTTGCTGTCTGGCTGCTCTACTTTTTCAGCATTCCTATGGGCCACCTAGGCATCACCCTAGTCCGCACTGTGGCCCAGCTGCAGTACAGTATGTGCCGTCTGCAGCCCTCTGTGTCCCCTTTCCCATCTAGTTGCCCATTCCGACATGTCTGCCCTGCTGTTGTGGAACATGTGCACCCCATAGGAAACCTGTCCAATGGAGAGGGAAAGCCTGATGAGCGCAATTGCACTGTGGGATCATTCACCTTGTATGGGGACGGAGCGTAGACCCTTCCAAAATTCATATCTTTTTTTTGGAGCTTTCTCGGGAGTGATTTTTGATGTTTCCCATTAATATCACTATTGCCCAGCTTGGTTATGTTTTTTTAATATTTTGTTGGGGTCATTTTCAATGTTTCTTTTCACTTTTGTTCCGTGCACATGTATCACACTTATCACTTTTTTGTAGGTTTCCCTGGTTTTGCTTTACATTGCTGACAGAAATGGTTTCTCTGCCCTTTTAATCAGCTCTAATGCCAGGGTTTCACTGGCGTTAGTTTTGAGCCTCAAATTTCACATCGTTAGTGTGCGGGGAGCCTCTCCCCTCCCACTCTCCACCCATTGACCCCTTCTCTCCTCCCCTGGGGAGCCTTCCTCCGCCCTCCGGGAGCCTTTCCCCGCCTTCAGCGCTCATTTGCGCCGCTGCGCGCGTTAACGCACGCTAAGGTACCTGAGCACCTGATAAAGTGCCATTAACGCACGTTAAGGTACCTTAACGCGTGGAAACGTCACAGAGCGCACATTAAGAAGGTTTAGTAAACATACCCCTTAGACTTTAGGAAAACAAACTTTGCCAAAATGAGACAATACCTCAAGGAGTCGTTTGCAGGATGGGAACAGCTGAGAGATGTAGAAAAGCATTGGTATATGACTGTCCCCCTCTCCCCACTCCCACCTCAATATTTACCTCCAGGGACTGTCATCCCACATGGTGGAAGGAGTGGCTCAGTGGTTGGGACATGGCCATTCCTTGTGGCCTTGGGCAAGCCACTTAAGCCTCCATTGCCTCAGGTACACTTAGAATGTGAGCCCTTTCGGGACAACGGAATAAAAAGTACCTGTTCATACATATATATGTAAACTGCTGTGATGTGCATAGTAAAGGGCGGTATATCAAGTGTCTAAACCATAAACCATGGTGACAGGTGATGCAGAGACCAACATGACATCCTCTGGAACATTCCTCCTGCTGGAATTATGCATGTACCATTCAGAGGTCAGTGTCCCATCGTCACAATCAGTCAAACCAATGCATGTTGTCTCTATAAACATAAGGCTGATTGTTGTTATGGAGTAGTATTCAATGCCATGCTGAATTCTGTGCTCAATGATTAGTAGACAGTGTTGAGAAAGGCACATCTGCACAAAATATACACTAAGATGGACATGCCTGTATGTTCATACTGTGCATGGAGCTGAAATCCCCAGATTGCACTCTGTGACTACAGCTTAGGACAAAAGCAAGGTGCCTGCAGCTATATGGCAGAATCTTTCCTTTTGCACCAACTCAGTGACTCCATTGGACAGAGGTCAGCCCTCCATGTGAGCCTAGATCCCAATAGGCTGCAGCTGCACCGAGGGGCTGACAGTGTTGCTGCGGATACAGCTATTATGGCATTTGGCATTAATCAGGCCTCTCACCTGTGCAGCCAGGTGTGTCCTGAGGCCTGGAGGCTCAGTCAGAGGTAAGGTTTGCTGCACACACACATGTGATGGAGATCTCCCTGGTGAGACCATGCTCCCCCAGCTCATTCCAGTGAAACCCGAGGCATAATGGGAGCTGTACAGCAGTGTCATGTTGGGAGGTAAATGTAGAGGTATGCTGTGGGGATGAGCCTTGATGATGGTGTAACTGTGAATGCATTTGAGTGTCACAGCTTTGGGGACAGCTAGTCAGCCAGTGACTCCCATAGATTGCAACTACTTACTAAAAACTAACCTTCTGCCCATAAATGGTGTCTCACACAGCATGTGGAGTTGCAGAATAACTGACCGTGCAGCATGTTGCATGCACAGCTATATAGCCCAAGCATCACATGCATGCACAGGGCATTGCTACAGCTCACAGTCCTCTGGACAAACACACACACCACAAATGCATGACCCTACTGCCCAAAGGAGGTATAATTTGGCATTCTTACTTGGCCTTTGCTAATACCCATTTTGAGGGTGTGCACAGATACATTCCTGCTCAGTGTGGGGGTGCTATTCATGTGCTCTGCCATACAACAGGTGTTGGTGGAGCTTCTCAGTGTAGCTGGAGATGACTGTCAGGACTCATGCGGTATGAGATGGGAAAGGTTGCACCTGTGGATATAGATACAGAAATGTAGGAGAAAGTTCACACACCTGGACATATCACCCTTGAGCCACAGGCTGGGCTTGAACCTATAACCCTTCTCTTTCACACACATTGGCCATGTATTAGGAGCCACATGGGAATATGTGTGTGTGTGTCACTTCATGTGTGTATATGTGGTCATTGTCAGGCTGCATGAGGGCATAATCTGGGGTATGCCTCTGTCTGTGTAGCTCTCTGCAGGCACTGTGCCATACCTGACAGGGTATGTTAGGCAGGTGTCGGAGAGGGACATCTTGTTAGGTCTGTATATAACACTGCATTGATATGCTGCTGGTTCAACTGACATTCATGTCTTACATATGGGTCAGTCCTGCCAGAGGTATAATTCTGCACTCTTTGAATGTTTTAAGATGAAAACAAACACTTTCCTGATGCCTACTTGTGCCTGGAGCAGGAATAAATATGCACGTGCCTGCAGACGGCTCTGCTGCTTCTGGGATTGAACAGGGACATGTAAGTCCATTGTCTCTCTGCCACACTAGGGTGCCTACTTGAAGGTCCCTGTACTGGAGATGTCTATGAATGGCATTTGTGGAATGGTTAGGAAGACGTGTCCATGATTTTTAGGTCCATGTGCATGTCTGTAGATGTCCAAACTAAACCTCTTAGGGGTATGTTTACTAAATAGCACTAACGTCGCAGCAGCTACGTTATCGCGCGATAAATAATGTTATCGCGTGATAAACCACGCGATAACATCTCCGGCGGTGTTAAGGCGCACAGAGGGTGGAGTAAGTCGTTCCAGATGGCGGAGAGAAGGGATCAATTGGCAGAGAGTGGGCGGGGAGAGACTCCAGGCACACTAACGCTGTGAAATCAGGGTCTGAAAATTAACGCCAGTGAAAACCTCGTGTTAGAGGAACATTTGCAGGAGAGAGAAACCATTTAAGTCAGCAATGTACAGCAAAGGCAGGGAGACCAAGAAAAGTGATAGTAGTGATACATGTGCAGCAACAGCATAGTGCCCAAGTATGAAAGGACACTATGGTGAGGCTGCAAATGGGGTACAGGGGGCTGCAGGCGGGACATACAGTGGGGCAGCTGGGGCACAGGGTGGACTAGGCAGATGCCTAGGTGACACATAGGAATGTAGAAACGGGAAACCAGCAAGACAGCAACTGACCAAGGGCAAACATGTCCAGGAGTGTATGTCCCATAGTGCCATAATGGACATTACCCAGCAAGTACCCCAAATGGCACATAACATAGGCAAGTGGTGCCACGGGGAAGTGTTGATGTCTATGCAGGCACCCCTACCCCATATCACGGACCATAGGCAGCTGCCTACCGGCAAACTGGATGACCTGGGACTGCACACCACCAGCACCACCAGCATAAGGGCATGTCAGCATGGTGGCGGAGGAGTGCTGGTGGTGGAGGGGGCAGTGGCATCTGCCCACAGCAGACCAAGGCCAAGCCCTGTTTAGGTGGGTACCGTGCACTGCAAAAGACAAAGTCTGTCTGACGAACAGTAATGGTATCCCCAGGGAATAACCTGCCTCTGTGGCAACAGTTTGGTGCATTACACACAGCCAGTGTGTTCAGGGGCAGAAGGTCACAGGTTCAGGTCCCAGCCATGGCTCCTGCAGACCATGTCCCTTTATTTTACCCAGTACTAAACCATGGTAATAAAGAAGGAACCTTTATTGCAGATAAAATAAACATGCCATAAACGCCTATATTTTACCCTACAGAGCACATACACCATAGACATGTGCAGTCCCTAGAGCAGAGGTTCCCAACTGCAGTCCTGGAGGGCCAAACACCATTCATGTTTCATGCTGTCCCTAAGAAATATGCTTGAGATGCATTTGTATGCACCGCCATCATTGTATGCAAATGTATCTCATGCATATTCATCAGAGACAGAATGAAAACCTGAATCGTGTTGGGCCCACCAGGACCGGAGTTGGGAACCTCTGCCCTAGAACATAAGCCAGAGCTACTCAAATCCAGTCCTGGAGATCTGCAAACCAGTCAGGTTTTTGGGATATTCCTAATGAATATGCATGAGATATATATGCATTAGAGATATCCTGCCAACCTGACTGGTTTCTGGCTCTCCAGGGCTGGATTTGGAGATTCCTGTCTTACACGTCTGTCATTTAAGATTGTGAGTGGGCAATGTACAGATGTCCTAGACATCAAAAGGGTAGACAGAATGTGTCACATTCCCACTCGATTCTCACCACCACCAAAAGGTTGTCTAATAGACAATATTTTGGTGGTGGTGAGAAGCGAGGAGGAATGTGACAAATTCTATTTAACCTTTTTGATGTCTTGGACATCTGCACCTTGCCCACTCACAATCTTATGACAGAGGTGTAAGGCAGGGGCCTCCAAGTCCAACCCTGGAGGGCCACAAACCAGTCAGTTTGGCAGGATATTTCTAATGCATATATATCTCATGCATATTCATTAGAGATATCCCGAAAACCTGACTGGTTTGCGGACCTCCAGGACTGGATTTGAATAGCTCTGGCTTAGGCCAACGGGGGCACAAACACCCACACCCACAGGCTCCACTATCCAAAACCTCATGGAGAGTCAGGCTGTTGGGCCCTGCGCGGAGCAGCATCTACCAATACTAGCACCTGCATACCTTAGCAATGCCGTCATAAACATGTAAACATGTTCCACATATATCAAAAGGTTGCTATGATCAATGTCAGATAACAAATCCTACATTAAACACAATTTGTTAACAGAGATTCATCATAGCAACCTTTTGATATATGTGGAGTGTGTTTCATATTTTGTTACTGACAGTGTTTACCACCCTGGAGAGTTACCCTAACAGTATTGAGTACCAAAGCAATGCCTGCACTGTGTCCAGGACTGGTGTGGCGGCCAGGGCTGGCAACCACCTTTCTCTTTGCACAATGCTGACATAGGTGTGGGAATGTGTGTATGTCTATCTAGTGTTTTGTGGCTGCCTACATCTTACTGAGCCCACAATGCTTGCACTGTTTCCAGTGTTAGCCTGCCAATGTGCATAATGAGGAGCAAGGTATTGTGGGTATGGCCTGGACAGGGTGGTTTGGGCAGGATGCATCTGCACAGGGCATAGGGCAATGGCTGGGACATTGTAGTGCCCTACCACCACCTGCATGGACAGGGTGTCCACAGCATGTCATGCTGGGAGGTCACTCTCACCCTGACTGAGCAGTGATCATGGCATGTCCAGGTTCCCACATAGTACTATTTCTCTCAAGTGATATTTGGGAGTTCATATTTTTAGGGGCCAATTGCTAGCATACCTGCATAGTGCTGGTGCACACAGTTTTTCTAGAAACATGCACTATGTACTAGATAGCAGCCTGTCTGCAGTTAGCTTGTGTATGGCTAGAACACCTTGCAGGGTACAGTGGGTGAAGACTGACTGTGCCCCCCTGCTGGTGAATGTCTGATTGTGGTGGGGGGCAAGCTGAGCTTTTCTGGGCCTGTTGCCTGTCTGCCAGTGCCCTATGTGATAAGTACAGATCTGTATTGACTGCCTTGGAGCGTGCCCTTCCCTTGCAGGACTGGGGTTGATGGTCCCACAGCCTTTTATCATATCTCTCTTCTGCCTCCATTGCAAAGATGTAGAGAGTGGTTCTGTTGGTGGCAGATCCTGGGCCCCCAACCTGCCCCCAGAGAGGGTGGGTTGGGAGGTGGTGCTACATAATCCACATGTGGGTCCAGACACCCCCCTGCTCTTATAGCAAGGGACCATGACAACCACACAGTATAAACACTACTCTGGATGCATCATAGTCCACAAGGGCTAGACCTGAGCAGGAGATACAGATCACCACAGAAGTATCCTAGGTGTGTCTGCAAGGACTACCTGTCACACACTGGTACTGATGGGGACCTGCAGCACAGCCTATCTCAGTCAAGCCAGGTGCTGCGGACCTGGTGCTGGACGCCCCACCTCACCCTCAAGGTGAGCACAGGAACCGCACAATGTCACAGTCTGTAGCTACTCTGTGCCAGTAACACACACGGTCAGTTCCCCTTACCAGGCCAAGATGCTGTGGAGGCGCATACCCCATCTTGTGATCAGATGTAGACTGCTGATCTGCATGTGCAGTGCATCATGGTTACGGGTGGGTTTACCCTATCCTGGTAACCACAGCAGACAGTTTGTGCGGTGACCTGCAGTCTTTCTGTAGCCAGCCAGCACTATGTTTGAAACTGTAGAGATGTAGCCCACTGGTTATTGCAATGACTGTGGAGTCAGAGATCATGAGTTCAATCCCACAGTGGTGTTATTTAGTAAGGCTGTCTGAGGAATTTCCTTTTAATTTAAATCAGTGCTGCCAGAAAAAACATTCTCACAGTGCCATAAGCTAAGGTGCCTCATAAGGCGCCCTATAGGGCACATTATAAGGTGCCTTGGCGGACAGGGAATTTTATAATCTGCCCTATGGGGCGCCTTATAGGGCGCCTTATGAGGCACTTTAGGTTACGGCACTGTGAGGGTGTTTTTGCTGGCAGCACTGATTTAAATTAAAAGGAAATCCCTCAGACAGCCTTATTGTATAACACCACTGCAGGATCAAATTCATGACCTCTGCCTCCACAGTCATTGTAATAACCAGTGGGCTACATCTCTATAGCTTCTAATACAGCACTGGCTGGACTTAAGGTTAACGCGCGTTAACGAGTCAAGGTACCCTGTATCGCACAATACAGATTCCTTGCTACCTTGCTGCTGGAACGCCCAGTACCTTATATGGCATTCCTCACATTAATGCTGCAACTAGCGCCGGTAACATTAGGACGGTTTAGTAAACATACTCCTTAGTGAAGATCAAGAGTTCTCAGCCCAGTCCTCGGCACACATCTAGTCAGTCAGGTATTCAGGATAATGAATATGCTTGAGAAAGATTTGCATACAATGGAGGTGGTGCATGTTAATCTCTCTCATGCATATTCATTATGGTTATCCTGAAAATCTAACTGGCTAGGTGTGTCACGAGGACAGGGTTGAGAACCCTGGCTAAAGATGCTTTCACTATGAAAATTACCTAATGATATGTACCAGCAGACATTTACACTTGTTAACTTCTGCAGGTAGTTTATAAAAAAAATACATGCGCATACCTTTGAACCTTTAAAAGTAGGTACTTGGTTTCAAATCTTGCCCCCAAGAATGCCCACCCCACTCTTACTGCAGTGAAACATGTAGTGTAAGGAACCTATTCATATACTTTTACCCAGCAAGGTCCTGATTCTGTAAGGCGGATAGCGGGGCTGCATGTCCCGCAAGGATGTGCAGCCCCGCTGTCTGCCTTCACTGTATTCCACCTCCCATCCCTCCTGCATGCACAGAGCTTCTGTACATGCTGTGGGGGATGGGGGTGGCACAGGGCAGAGAGTTGGAGAAGCATTGGTGGGACCCGAACCCTGATGTACAGGCTCAATTCCGGTCACGGCCCTATATGTCCTGGGGGCACCCATGGGACGGCCAGATTATTCCACCTTGAGGTGGAATATGGCTGACTGCAGGGGCATGCCAGGCCATCTCCGGGACTGTCCTGCTTGGGGCTGTCCAGACAACCCAGACGTGCTCCTTGCTGAATCGGACTCACAGAGGGAGGGCAATTTTTAATAAAAACATTTCTGAAGATAAAACTCTTTTCTACCAGTGGAAGTGGCTTTGAGAATTACCCACCCTTTATACATACTGCCTGTTGCAGCTTGCAAGAGAATCGGACCACAGCAATACAAGAACTTAAGAACATAAGACAAGACATACAGAGTTAATGGAGCCCAGTATCTGGCCTCTGATAGAGGCCACAACTTTTCAACAACTTGTAAGAAGAAGCAGGCCAACATTTAGCCATGGCAGTCAACAGTTTATTTTTTATGCTGGCTTCTGTGCTTAAATAACAACTGGATAGTCAGCACTGGTACCCAGGTAGTAGTTGGTGCTGAATATCTGGATTGTGGCAATTTTCAGCCCTACTATATTGATAGCTATCAGATATCAATCTAGGACAACATTTTGTTCTTAAGCAGGACCAAGGATATCTATCATTCTAGGTGAACCTCCAACCAAGCACCACTCCCCAGATGTCTCAGAGTCCTGTGCCCCCCCATAATCAAGCATTTCCCTTCTGTATCTCCCATAGTCCATCTCTCGTTTCCTCCACCTCAGGTATCTAGCATTTCTTCTTCCCTTCCCCCTCACCCAAGTATCCAATCTTCCCTTCCCCAGATGTCCAGTCATTCCTTTTCTTTTCCGCCTTACCCAAGTCTCCCAGAAGACCTCGGGAAAGAGGTGGCAGCACCATGGTCCCTCCACATCCTGCAAGATAGCAGCAGAACAAATCATTGTCAGCATGGCAGTGGACTTTGATCACTTTGATGATGGCCTGCCAATCCTGCCTCCTCTGAGGCACACTTCCTGTTGGAGGGGACAGGAACAGCAGGCTTCGAGCATGCATGTGCATGGGTGCTTAAAGGCCAGGATGTAGATGGGCTATGGTCCTATACTGCCCCCCTCCTCCCAAGGTCTTCATCCTAGATGAACATGTAGTTTGCCTAGTGCAGGGGTCCCCAAACCTGTCCTGGAGGGCCACAATCCTGTCAGGTTTTTGGGATATCCCTAATGAATATGCATGAGATATACATGCATTAGAGATATCCTGCCAACCTGACTGGTTTGCGGCCCTCCAGGACTGGATTTGAAGACCCTGCCTTACACCTCTGTCATTTAAGATTGTGAGGGGCAAGGTGCAGATGTCCTAGACATCAAAAGGGGAAATACAATTTGTCACAGTCCTCCTCACTTCTCACCACCACCAAAATGTTGTCTATTAGACAATTTTTTGGTGGTGGTGAGAAGCAAGGAGGAATGTGACCAATTGTATTTCCCCTTTTGATGTCTAGGACATCTGCACCTTGTCCCTCACAATCTTAAATGACATAGGTGTAAGGCAGGGTCTTCAAATCCAGTCCTGGAGGGCCGCAAACCAGTCAGGTTGGCAGGATATCTCTAATGCATGTATATCTCATGCATATTCATTAGGGATATCCCAAAAACCTGACAGGATTGTGGCCCTCCAGGACAGGTTTGGGGACCCCTGGCCTAGTGGATAGGCCAGCCCTGGTCTAAGCTTTACCGAATAGCTATCCATTTAGCAACACTAAAAATTGTTGCTATACAGATAATTCCTCTCCCCATCCTTGATCTGCCCCTGGACTGCCCCAGTACTATCTGGATAGTGGCCAAGACAGAGAAAATCTTCAGTGGCACTACCTGCATATGAGATGCTCTTGATTTTCTGGGATTGTCCCCATGAAACTAGAAGGTTGAAAATGAATCATAGAATGGATTTTTTCATACAGCTGTGGAATTTGGTGCTGGAAGATATGGTCAGGGCTATTGCATGGTGGGAGAGGGGGGAGGAAGGGGCTGGCTCTTATCAGAATAGAAGGGTCTGTTACCAGACAAGTGCTTTTGAATCTGGACCCTGAGATCTATTTCTCATCGCAGGACTTTTCCTCCAGGAATCTGATCCAAACTCTATGGAACACCCCTGCCCCCGCCCCCCTCATGCCAGTAACTCTGACCATATCTTCCAGCACCTAAGTCACAGCTATATGAAAAAATCCATTCTATGATTCATTTTCAGTCTGCTGGTTGTTAGTTTCATGGGGACAATCCCAGAAAATCAAGAACATCTCGTACCTGTAGGAAACAGACGACACTGCCCCTGAGCCAGTAGGTTGATCCTGCTAAGATTTTTAAATACAGTAATTGGATTGAAGCAGGAAGTTGATTATACTGTTTCACTGGCTTAAGGAGCAAAAGCGATAACAGATTGCTTTGTCATGAAAGGGTAAAGAAATGTGACAGTCTAAGAACTGGTTTTAGGGCCCCATCTGCTAAACCAGAGAGAAATCAAGATCTTACAGTTCTATAAATATTTTAGTATATGCCATCATTTATGAACTCTGGCGGCTATCATAAAATCTCTCTGACTTTTGTTACAACTGCAGAGAAGACCAGAAAATTGCATCTCATGGTAAACCATAAAAAACTAAGTAAAAGCACCATTCCTTCAGTATATTCTAAAAAAATACAACCTTCCTGTCACTTTATGGCAGTGTACTTACTATCCCAAAATGCCCGTTTTTTTGTCTTGAAATTTTTTTAAATATAATCAGTCCGGACATTTGAAGCCCTTAGTTTGTAAGAATTTTATTATATTTAAGCTTCATAAATAACAATTGTCAAATACTACATCTGAATTATAGTTTTAGAAAACATGCAATAAGTATAGTGTAACAGATTTTTGAAGATCTGGGAGGCTGCGAGCAGGTTTTCTCAAACTTATTCTGGGGTTCTCATATCTAGTCTGTTTTTTAAGATATTCAAGGAATATGCATGAGGCAAATTTGCATACACTAGAAACTAGTGGGTGGATATTCACATGGAATAATCTGGGTAACAACAGCATTTGTCTGGATAATTGGCTTATTTGGTACGATCTGTGGATTTTATACGGAGCACAGCCTGGGTGGCATGCCAACTTAAATGAAAAGCAGTGGTATTCAGTCCACTATCTGTAAAAATGTACAACAGCAAAACAAGTTATCCTAAATTTATCAGGATAGCAGACTGAACATCACCACTCTCAGACTTGTCCCAGCACTGTCTGCTCTGCAAATGTATTCAGTACTGCTCACTCTCCAGATAGCAATGATGAATGTGGGTGTCATTTTGGAATCCTTACTCCTGATTTTGATGTCTGAAAACAGGCATAGAGATGTTCAAAGCAAAGAGACATCTCCAGGGCCATTTTAGAAGCTAGCTCTGTGGATGTCCATGCTTGAATAGGGGTGTGATAGAGGCATGGCCAGGGCGTTCCCAGGACCTGTATGCAGGGTCGGCCCCAAATTGGTTCAAGGCATTGGTACCCTAGGCAAATCTTAAGCCTTATGCCCCCCCAGAAGCTGATGCCCTAAGCAACCTTCTAGTTTGCCTGATGGTTGGACTGGCTCTGCCGGGATATCCCCTCCTGATCTCAGAAATGTCATGGATGTCCGGGGTCGTGTCTAAGTTTAGTCCTGCTCCAGGCACAAACAGGAATCAGAAAAGTGCTTGTTTGGCAGTGCAGCTTGATCATGCTACCTAGTAACCACCCCAACCCACGGTGCATAATTCTATGCCGGTCTTTTTAAGTAGTGCCTAGTTCTTTGTATTTGGCATAATTTGTATAATTTGCTTAATTCTTTCTTCCTGCCTCCATGCTAAACTCCCCCTTTTTTCATGTACTAGTTTGAAACTTGGTTAACTGTAAACCACTTTGACTATTAGATATAGCCATATATAAAAATAGTTAAATAATAAAAAGCGATGACTACTATGTATTATTTGGGTAGAGCTATATGGCTGTACAGACACATGAAAGAGACAGTCCCTGCTTATCATAAAACATCCAGAGGGTGTAGAGAGAACAACTCCCCATCATCTGCAGTGATAGCCACAGTGGGATTTGAAACCTGGCTGTGCTGTTCCTAATCCTTTATTCTAACCATTAGGCTATTGTAGATATGTGAGCTCTGACATATTGTTCTGAGGATGTCTATGTAGATGCCCCTGCAGGTGTCCATATCGGGCACGTTCATGTTTGTGAAAACATGTCTGCACCTGGAGGTGCCTGCTTTTTTTCAGATGTTGTAGCTTAGACATTCTAGATTGCCCTTGGAAGTCCCTTCTAAAATTCCCCTACATGTATCTATCAACCTTTCAGTGAAGAAATAACTCATTATGGGGTATGTTTACTAAACCATCTTAACGTGCGCTCTCCCACGTTATCGCACAATAAGGCTCCTTATCGCGCGATAATGGCGCCTTATCGTGCGATAATGGCGCCTTATCGTGCGATAAGGCGCCTTATCGTGCGATAAGGCGCCTTCGCGCGTTAACGTGCGCTAAGGCGCAAACGAGCGCTAAGGCTCCTAGAGAGCGGAGGCTACCAGAGAGCGGAGGGAGGCTCCCAGAGAGCGGAGGAAGGCTCCCCAGGGGTGGAGAGAGAGGGTCAATGGGCGGAGAGTGGGAGGGGAGAGACTCCCTGCACGCTAACGTTGTGAATCCGAGGCTGAAAACTAACGCCAGTGAAACCCTGGCGTTAGAGCTGATTTAAAGGGAAAAGAAACCATTTACGTCAGCAATGTACAGCAAAACCAAGGAAACCCACAAAAAAGTGATAAGTGTGATACATGTGCAGGGAACAAGAGGGCAAAGAAACAGTGAAAATGACCAGAAGAAAATGTAAAAAAAACATAACCAAGCTGGGCAATAGTGATATCAATGGGAAACATCAAAAAACACCCCCAAGAAAGCTCCAAAAAAAAGATATGAATTTTGGAAGGGTCTATGCTCTGTCCCCATACAAGGTGAATGAGCCCACAGTGAAATTGCGCTGATCAGGGTTTTCCGCTCCATTGGACAGGTTTCCTATGGTGTGCACATGTTCCACAACAGCAGGGCGGGCATGTCGGAATGGGCAACTGGACAGATGCTGGAAAAGGGGACACAGAGGGCTGCAGGCGGCACATGCTGTGGTGCAGCTGGGGCACAGTGCGGACTAGGGTAATGCCTAGCTGGCCCATAGGAATGCTGAAACAGTAGAGCAGCCAGACAGCAACTGCTGAGGGCCCAACATGGGCAAGAGTGTGCTTCCCAGGGCATCACAGGGAATAGTACCCAGCAGGTAACCCCAATGGCACGGAACATTGGCAGGCGGTGCTGGGGAAAGCGTGGACAGCTATGCAGGCACCCCTACCCCAGAACCCGCACCATAGGCAGCCGCCTACCCACACACTGGATGGCCTGAGACTGCGCTCCACCAGCACCACCAGCAGAAGGGCATGTCAGCATGGTGGCAGAGGGGTACTGGTGGTGGAGGGGGCAGTGGCAGCTGCCCAGAGCAGACCATGGCCTAGCCCTGTTTAGGTGGGTGCCGTGCACTGCAACAGACAGGCTCTGTCTGACAAACAGTCATGGTATCTCCAGGGAATGCACTATCTCTGTGGCAACACAGTGGTGCAGTGAACACAGCCAGTGTGTTCAGGAACAGAAGGTCACAGGTTCAAGTCCCAGCTGTGGTTCCTGCCAACCCAGTCCCCATATTTTACCCACTACTAAAATGTGCTAATACAGACAGAACCTTTATTGCAGATAACAGAAACATGCCCAATAAACCTACATTTTACCCTACAGAGTACAGACACCATAAACATGCACATTACCTAGAGCAGAGTCTCCCAAATGCAGTCCTGGAGGGCCAAACACCATTCAGGTTCCATGCTGCCTCTAATAAACACGGCAGTGCTGCATGTCTATGCACCGCCCCCATGATATGCAGATGTATCTCATGCATATTCATTAGGGACAGCATGAAAACCCGAACAGTGTTTGGCCCACCAGGACCGGAGTTGGGAACCTCTGCCCTAGAGCAGCGGCCAACAGGGGCAGACACACCCTCAACCACAGGCTCCATTATCCAAAGCCTCCTGGAGAGGCAGGATGTTGGGCCCTGCATGCATCTCCCAATACTAGCACTTGCATACCTTAGCAATGCCACCCTAAACCTGGGAATATTGTACACACCTATCAAACGGTTGCTATGATTACTGGCAGATAGCAATTCCTAAGTTAAGCACAATTTGCTGATTGAGCTGCATCATAGCAACCTTTCTGCTGTCTGTGAAGTGTGCTTCAGGTCTGATGTCTGACAGTGTTTACCACCCTGGGGAGTGATCCCAACAGTATTGCGTACCATAGCCATGCCTGCACTGTGCCCAGGACAGTTGCGGTGGCCAGGGCTGCCAAGAGCCTCTATATTTGCACAATGCTGGCATAGGTGTGGGAGCGTGTGTTTGTCTATCCAGTGTGTGGTGTCTGCCAACACCTTCCTCAGCCCACACTGTTGCCAGTGTAAGCCTGCCAATGTGCATAATGAGGAGCAAGGTACCATGGGTATAACCCGGACAGGGTGGCCTGGCCAGGATGCCTCTGCACAGGGCATAGGGCAATGGCTCAGACACTGTAGTGCCTGACAACCACCTGCACGGACAGGGTGGCCACAGCATGTCCTGCTGGGAGGTCACTCTCACCCTGACTGAGCAGTGACCACGGCATGGCTAGGTTCCCCCATAGTGCTATATAGTATTTCTTTTATGTGATGTTTATGGTTCCCTTTTGGGGCCCAATCACTGACTTATCTGCTTGGTGTGTATGCTGATGTTCTAGTTCTGGGTACATGCATCTCCTCCAGAAACATGCACTATGGATTAGCTAGCAGACTGTCTGCAGCTAGTATGTGTCTGGATGGAACATCTTGCAGGGTGCAGCAGCTGGAGGCTTGTTGCTGGAGAATGTCAGATAGTGGTAGGGGGCAGCTGTGCGTTTCCAGGCCATCTGTCTGCCTTGCCTTATGGATGTGTACAGATCTGCATTGCCTGCCCTGTATGGTGTCTGTTCCCCAGCAGGATAGGGGTTGATGGTCCTCTCTACTGCCACTAGTGGGGGGAGGTAGAGTGCGGCTCTGTTGGTGGGAGATCCTGTTTCCCACCCTGAGCCACAAAGAGTGGGTTGGGTGGTGGTACATAATCCACCTATGGGTCCAAATACCCCTACCCCCCTTTCACCTACATCATGTGACCATGGTACCAACACAGAATATGCACTATTTTGGGTGCATCATAGCCCATAAGAGCTAGACATGACTAAGAAACACAGATGTGTCTGCAGGAACTACCTATCATACACACTAGTACTGATGGGGACCTGCAGCATAGCCTATTTCAGCCATGAAAGGTGTTGTGGACCTGGTGCTGGGTGCCCCACCTCACCCTCAGGGTGAGCACAGTACCCGCACAATGTGACGGTCTGTAGCTACTCTGTGCCAGTAACATACACGGTCAGTACCCCCTACCAGACTGAGGTGCTGTGGGGGTGCACACGGTCAGTTCCCCCTACCAGGCCGAGGTGCTGTGGGGTGCATACCCCATCTTGTGATCATCTGTAGACTGCTGATTTGCATGTGCAGTGCATCATGGGTACGGGTGGGTTAACCCTATCCTGGTAACCACAGCAGACTGTTTGTGTGGTGACATGCAGTCCTTCTGTAGCCAGCCAGGGGCTTGTTAATAGCTGTAGCCCACTGGTTACTTCACTGCCTGTAGAACCAGCGGTCATGGGTTCAAACCCACAGTGGGGCTATTTGATAGGGCTATTCAGAGCATTGTCAATTTTTAATGTACATTAGTGCTGCCAGCAAAAACACCCTCAGAGTACTGTAACCATAAGGTGCCTCAGAAGGCGCTTTATAGGGTGCCCTATAAAGCACCTTCTGAGGCACCTTATGGTTACACTCCATATAAGGTGCCTTATAAGTTGTCCTATGGAGCACCTTATAGGGTGCCCTATAGGGGATATTATAGGGTGCCGTGGCAGACAGTGCACTTTATAATGTGCCCTATGGAGTGCCTTATAGGGTGCCTTATGTGGCACCTTAGGTTATGGCACGTGAGGGTGTGTTTGCTGGCAGCAATAATTAAAATAAAAATAAAATGCCTCAAGAAACAATACTTACATGTCAAAGCTGATGCCTCAGCCAGCTTTATGCATTAGGCACACTGGGGGATAAAACTCATGACCCCTGTATCATCAGTCAGTGTATTAACCATTGTATTACACCTCTGTTTCTTTGTTTGCATGTCTGGGCGCCTACTTAAGATTACCTGATGTATCCCGTAGCACTCAGATGCGTCGCCGACAATTTCTATCCTTAAAGTCGCGCGTCTTAGCTCTGGGTGCTACATTTTTCCTAAAATTTCCCTGTAAGTGCCTGATTTTTTATGAGGGCAATTCCTATGTTTTTTTTGAGGTATCACATTTGGAAAGATTTTTGCTTGACAAGCAGGTTGCCACTGGGTCTCATAGTGTAGTTGGTTCCTCCTAATATGTAGTCAATTGACTTGGTTTCTATAGTTTGTATTCTTTCTGTTAGTTTATCAACGGTTAGCTCCCGTGATGTGGACTGTAACATCTGTTGTATTACATTTTGCCTTGTTTATTTTGTATTGAGTATGCTCTTATTATGTACAACATCAGAAATTTGTCTTATTCTGATTTGGTTATTGTATATGACTAAAAGACCTTAAATAAAAAAAAAAAAAAAAAAAGATTACCACGCGTTAATGCGCTTAGGGGCACTTAGCCTGTTAATGTGCGCAGCAGCGCGCTTTATCGCGCGATAATCCCATTTTGCTACTTTAAGACTGAAACGCCCACTCCTTTTATGGCACCCTGCACACTATCGCCGGGCGCACATTAAGACGGTTTAGTAAACATACCCCTATGTTACTGTTGAGTCTATACTTATCTTGACATTGTATTAGAACTTCTTTTCCCTTAGGAAAATGATTGATACTGGTGCCTTATTTATATATATACAATTTTTGGTATTTGAATAACTTTATCTACCCACCTTATGCTTGTTCAGTTTATTAAGGTGTGTGTGTGTGTGTACCTTTTGTTGTCCTCTTGCACCTACCTCTTGTTCCTCCCACCCTTTTGCAGTATTCCCCATTTCTATTTTTCACTGCTCTCTCTTGTAATCCTTACTCTTTACCCTCCACCCACCCACCCTGTGCACTTTTCTTCCCCTGCTACCCAACCTTGAATTTTCTTAGGCCTTTCACTCCTTCCCATCCTCCCTTTCCTTCTCCCTTAATGCATGTGCTGTCTTTTCTCTCCTTTAACCCTGCCTCTTCCCATGTGCTCCACCCCTAAAACGAGCCCTTCTTTTATGTCCTGCCCCTTTCCTTCTAACCCTTCTAACTCTTTTTCCTTCTAACCATGTTCCTTCCCTTAGACTTCACCCCTCACCTCTTCTCTTCAGGACATAGACCTTCTTCTTCTAGCCAGCGAGATCCAGAGCTTCTTGCTGGCCAGTTCAGGTCACAGCCCCTCTCTTCTGTCTGCTGGGACCCAGGCCTCTCACTGTCCTTTTTAGACCACAGCCCCAGCTCTTCATGCTGATTGGACCAAGGATCTCATTGGATCTTCATCCTGAAGCTTTGGGCAGTGGGAAGAGCATATGCCTGTTTGTTTGTGCATTCTCACATAAAGGCAAACAAACATATGTAAGGACATACAAAAATTCTTCTGGCTTGACCCTCGAAAATAGATGCTACACTCAAGAAAAAAAAGCTTCAGCTGTTACAAAATACAACTGTCCAGTCACTTTATATACAAAAGAAATGTGAGCATGTGGGCCCTCATTATAAATAGCAGAATATTGATGCCCTCTACTCAAAATCTTAATTCTTACATTTAAGACACTATAAACCCTGGAATTACCGAGAATTTTTGCACACACTGAATACCGTTGGGGTCATAAATGACCCCACGACGAATTTTAATTGTTAACCATGAAAAATTTAAACTAAACAGACAAAATATTATTCTGAATTAATTATTTATTATATGAAGGTTAAATGTTTTGAAATTTAATGCTTTATCATAAAATTACATGAAGAAGAGTTGCCATGAAAGCAGTTTTTGCATGCACTTGATGAACACAGTAAAGAACTACAGTCATTTGCATGAGACACAGACAATTTCTGAATGTTCTTTGCAAACATTGCGCTTGCAGGAGGTGCAAACTATGTTGCTTTTCTTGTCTTTTTCTCTGGAACAGCAGTGACACCTTGTCCTTTTCTTTGGGATCCCGACATTGCAAACAGCATCAGTGGCTTCTTCAATGCTGGAAGAAGTCTCGCTGCAATTACTCTGAAGCAGCTGCTTTCCTAATTCCAAGAGGAATAGACGACATCTGTGATTTGACTTGGACTGCCATTCTGGATTTAGTGACATCCAAACAATGAAGGCGTTCAAAGCACTGATGTCCAAGATGTTGTAGAAGATTGTCACTGGCCAGCGTCTTGTCATTCGTTTTGTGGTATACGTGCGCAACATTTGATCTGCCGTATCTACTCCACCTTTACTAGAATTATAGTCCAAGATCATGCGTGGTTTTTTGTATGGACGTGTGTTATCTACTTCTTCTTGATCATGCAAACTGCTCAGAAGAACAACCACTTTTCCTTTCTTCGGGCAATAGGAAGCCAGGGTGGTGTCATCGCAAAAGGCAAACAGTGAAGTGAATACCTCTCGGCCCTTTGCTGTTACAAATTCTGGAGGTAATTCTTTTCTGTTCTTTCAAATTGTCCCCAAAAGTGTCATTTTATTTTCTAGCAATTTCCGTGACAGGGATAAACTGCAGAAGAAATTGTCAACAGTAACATTTCTGCCAGATCGCATCAATCCTTCAGTGAGTTGCAGCACAACCTTTTCACCCTGATTCTGTTCCCTGTTTTGTCCGAGTTCCCTTCCTGTATATACTTGAAGACGCAGAACATATGACATTGCACTGTCACACAACATCCATAGCTTTATGCCATATTTCCCAGGTTTGCTGGGAATATATTGTCTGAACAGAACACGGCCATGAAATGTAAGCAGTTGCTCATCCACGGTAACATTTTCACCAGGAACAAAGGCGTCACTTAGAGCTGCTTTCCAGGTATCAAAAACGTGTCTGATTGGAGCAAGCTTATCCATGCCTTGTTCACATCTGTTGGTTGCATCATCAAACCTGAGAGCACAAGAAATTTGATGAAAACGGTTACGGGCCATATTTTTGCCAAAAACAGAACGACCATCTTAAAGGTTCCACAACTGAACTATGGATTCATTTTGTGATTTGTACATGCCTGAGAGGATCAGAAGTCCAAGAAAACGTTAAAATTCTCCATCTGTCAAATCTTTCCAGGTGTCGTCATAAATGTGTCTTCCTTGTTTGCTCGTCCACGTCATGATTTCATTCAATAAGTTCTTCCTCAAGAACAAGTGGAATGCTGCGAGAGGGCCATCAACATTTCGTACAGCATACCTTGTTGGACCTTGTTGTACGGGCATGACATTAGCGCTGGCTTATCTTCCAGCAGCTTGCTTTATAGGTTTCCTGTTCCATGATGTGGCATCCTTAGATACATAGACTTCAATGGCAACATTTGTGCTTATAGTTGATGACCTCTTAGCTCCTCTACGACTACAACTAAGATTTCTCACAGATGATACTGACACTGAGGACTCCTGCCTTCTTCCCTGTCCAGAACAGCCTCGACCTTTGCCTCGACTTGTAAGTTGACTCCTTGCTGCAGGCGATGTTACCGGCTCAACATCAGTCTCATATTCACTTGGTGACCAACTGTTGTAGCCATCTGAATCATGACTGTCATCATCAAATTTATCGCCCGAACTTGACTGATATGCTTCTTCGCTTGCTGAATATGCTGCATCATCAGACGACTCAGAGCCGTCACTGTCAGCATCTCGTTGCAATATTTCTCTTACTTGGGCAGCTGAATATTTTTATTTTGACATCATAAACAATAACCTAAAATAAATAAACAAAGATAAAGTTGAATAAAATGCAAAGCAGTTTTACTATAGGTGTACAATAATCGTGATGATCGAGCTGAAAGCCTTTAGATTTCATCAGAAATAATGAGAGAACGTATGATATCAATTACAGAAAATGTGTAATTTTCATAAAATAAGAGTACAAAAAATAAATGATACATAATTAATGATAAATACCTTTGTCAGATCAAAAAATTCACAAAACTGCAAATTGTATCACGATCTAAACCGGACGTAAGCAACTGGGATCAAAAATGACCCCACTGGTACTCTGTGCTGCAATTCATCACTAGCGTCACCTAGCAGATGAAAATTATTCCTCTCATGGCGCAATATAAAGAGAATATTGACATGCGAAAAGTCATAAAAAGACTGCATTCTTGAACAACTAGTTTCCGAGATACGCGTTGTGAAACTTGCAATGGGGTCACTTTTGACCCCATCAGTACTCCCAGGGTTAAAAGGCACCCCAGAATATCTTTTTAAATTATTGAAACCACATGCGTCATTTGGAAGCCTTATTCATGCTTTGACATCTAAAGCACAGAGACTGTCTCCAGAGCCATTTTAGAAGCCCGCTGTGGGAACGTCTGAATCCGAATGGGGGCATGGAGGAGACATAGCCAGAGCATTCTGGGGAACCTGGAGGCGTGGTTAGGGTGTTCCCAGAATCAGGATGCTCTGGCCAAAAATGCAATGGATGTCCGTTATCATGTCTTACTTTAGACCTGCTCCAAGGTACAAATAGCGATGGCAAAGCATCTGAAAAGTTTTGTGAGCAAGTATATGAAAAGGGCTGGTTTTAGCTGAAATGCATCAAGGGCATAGAGAAGAAAGTACTCTCTTATCCCCAGTACTCGGCACAATTTCAACTACAACAGGATTGGAAGCCTGGCTGCCCAGTTCCTAAACCACTACTATAACCATAATGCTAACCTAGACACCTGGGCCCTGAAATACAGTTCTTGGGATGTCTAAGGAGATATCCCTGAAGACATCCCTATCAGGCATGTCCAGATTTGAGAAATCACGTTTATACCTGGACATGCCTGCATTTTATTTTTCAAAAGTTCTGGCTTAGATGTCCCAGATAGCAGTTGGATGGATCTTCTCAAGTTCCTCTCCATATGTTCCATCTAAGATCCTACATTCCTTAAATGATAGCCTAGTCTATCCTAATTCTAGTGCATCACAAATTTGATATGAGACAATCTACCACTCTGCTTTTTTTTTGTCTGACTTTGGCTTTATAGAATGCTCTATTTCATTACCTCATTAGAAAGTGATCAGTTTAAAACAGGGCTAAAGACTTTTTACTTTGCACTGGGATTTAGTGCTGGTGAAGAATACTGTGTATACCATGGATTACCTGAAGAGCAAATCAAACAATAATAGAGGAGATCAAACCTAAATCTTTCCTTAGAAGCTCAAATGACAAGACTTACATTTTCATAATTTGAACACATCGTGCGAAGAGAAAGATCATTAGAGAAAGACATCATGCTTGTCAAGGTTGAAGATTGACACAAAAGAGAAAGACTAGTAATGTGATGGATCAATGCAATAACAGCAGCTATGAATGCCACTCTATCAACAATTAGCTGCCTGACTGAAGATCAAACAAAGTTTAGGACAACTATCCATAAGGTCAACATGAGTCAATGTTGACTTGACCGCATTTAACAGCATTCAATGACATGCTGGATTGAGAGCAACGTATAAGTGCACCTACTCAGTATTATTTAATTGCTTGCTTTTAAATCTCTCTTACAGTCATTCTCCTTTTTTTATTTTTGTAAGGATCTACCCCACTTTATTATGCTATCAAAAGGTGGGTAATCAAATGCAATAAATATAAATGTAAATATACTGAATTGCTTTTGCTGCTACTGGACTCAGAATTTTCAAAGGAAAATTGTGGGGCGCTTTCCTTTGAAAATTTACTTGAAGGTCTAGGGACAAAAAGTATAAAATTGGATGGTGTGGGGTGTGGGGGAACGGAGCTGTTGGAGAAGAACTAGGCAGAAGAGCGAAGAGTTCTTGCCTTTCAGAGAATGAGTCTGATCTCAAGAGGTTAGAGTAGTGAAGGAGTGAAGGCAGACAGACAGGTATACAGAAGAGACCTTACAGGGACATCGTTGAGAAGTCCCACTTGTGTTTCTGGCAGCCTTTGTGCTGCCTTGGAGGAAAATGGTCATCAGGAAAGAGAATATCACCTTGGTGTGGCAGAAAATTATCTTGTAGGCAGGACTTGTCTTCCAGGGAATGTGATATCCTCTCATTCTGAGGATATCTCGCCAAGAACAATTGCCCAGGAGGGAAGGATTAGGACGGATGTTGTAATTGGTGATTCAGTCATTAAACATGCAGGTAGATGGATGGATAGTGGATGCGAGGATATTCTGGTAACTTGCCTGCCTGGTACGGAGGTGGTAAACCCCATTTGCCATCTAGATACGATTTTAGACAGTGCTACAGAGGAGCTGGCTATCTTGGCACATGTGGGTTCCAATGACATAAAAAAACATAGGAGGAAGGTTCTGAAAGTCAAATTTAGGCTTTTAGGTAGAAAGTTCAAATCTAGGACCTCCAGGTAGCATTCTCAGAATTCCTCCCGGTTTCATGTGCAGGACCCAAGAGACAGGCAGAACTCCAGAGTCTCAGTACACGAATAAGAACAGAAGATTTGCCATACTGGGTCAAACCAATGGTCCATCAAGCCAGTATCATGTTTCCAACAGTGACAAATCCAGGTCACACATATCTGGCAGGATCCCAAAAGGTAGACAGATTCCATATGACTTAATCCAGGAATAAGCAATGGATTTACCCCAGTCCACTTTAATAATGGCTTATGGACTGCTCCTCCAAGAATTTCTCCAAACTTTTTTTTTTTAACTCAGCTATACTAACAGCTTTTACTACATTCTCTGGCAATAAATTCCAGAGCTTAATGATGTACTGAATGAAGAATTATTTTCTCTGATTAGTCTTAAATGTATTACTTTGTTACTTCATTGCATGTCCCCTAGTCTTTATACTTTTGAAGGAATAACCAATTCATGTTTACTCGTTCTTCTCTGCTCATTATTTTATAGACCTCTATCATGTCTCCCCTCAGCTATATCTTCTCTACGCTGACGAGCCCTAACCTTTTAAACCTTTCATCATAGGTATTCCTCAGTCTCCTTTATTTTTTTATCACCTTTTCTGTACCTTTTCCAAAACTGCTATTTTTTTTAGATGCGACGGCCAGGACTGCATGTGAAACTCAATGTGTGGTTGTATCATGGAGCAATACAGAGGCATTACGATGTCTCTTGTTATATTATTGTTTGTAGTGTGGCATGCAGTGGGAAGGAGTTTTCTTTAAAACACAAGCTGGAGAGCAGTTCAGGGTAAACAAAAGCAGTTTTTATTCTGTCCCAGCTTGTTATTTTATTTATTTAACAGGTTTTTTATACTGCTTTATCATTTCAGTCATAACAGTTTACATTATAACTTATACTTGGTAATTAAACAGAGACATTGATAACTTACATTTTTCTGAGGCAATGGAGGGTTAAGCAAAACCCAGAACAGACAGCAGTTCTTAGAAAACAAAATCAGCTATACTTCTCTCCCAGTTTGTTAAACCTCCACAAGCTGGTTTTCCCAGCCCTTCCTCCAGCCCCAGTTAAAGCTCCTACCTCAGAACTTTGCATGGCTTGCCCTGAAAGGACTTCTGGCTCCACAGGCCTCTCTCTCTCTTAACCTCTCCTTATGAGCCACACCCTCCCAGCCCTGAACTCTGGGCTGCAGATTCTCTTAAAGGGGACTGTTGTTACTCCCTTTTGAAAGGGATGGGTAACATTCTATAGACTCCCATCACAATTCTCCATTTTTTCCATATAATTCCTAGCATTCTATTTTCTTTCTTTATCACTGTAATTTTATACCATTCATTTATTACAGATTGTTCTATGTTTTTTACATTTTATATGATTATGTCATCTTTTAGTAAGCATTTTGCATCATTTTTAATCTTCCTCCTTGTCTTTATTTACAAAACCTTCCTTTTAATGTTCTGTCATCCAGTTTATTATAGATTACTAATATTCTCCGCTTTTTGATTTTTTAATCAATATATATTATTTATTCATGTTTTTAGATGTCTTGATTCTATTGGTATTTATTTCTAGTTATATGTTTACTATTATTATCATCATTATTATTATTGGGCCCAATATTCTAAAGGCATTTGCACAGTTTACAGACCTGTAAACCATGTAGATGCCACTGAACGGGATATTCAATGGCACTAACACAGTTAGACCTCTAGTGGCACTGAATATCCCCATCTAATGCCACTATGGGGTATGTTTACTAAACTGCGTTAGTGCAAATCGCATTAGGAGCCGCGTTAGTGAAAGGAAAGCCAAAAAAGGACATGGGCGGGATATCGTAACCACTAACGCGCGTTCCAAAAACTAACGAGCGTTACAGGGCGCCGTGGCGCGTTACTGCGCGTTAATCGTATGAAGGCATACAGACACAAATCACTGAAACAGAGCTGTAGCACAATGGTTAGTGTACTCACCGCTGTTACAGGCAGCATGGGTTCGAGTCCCCAGTATGCAGAATGCTGTCCCAGGCAGCCCCCTGTACATTACATAGGGAATGAGGAGGCATGTTTTTCTTTACATTCAGTAGTGGTTACTGAAACATACTCTCACAGTGCGCGTAGCCATGTACGTTGGTACGTGCGTGGCTGCGTGCATTGTTACGGGCGTAGCCCCGTGCGTTGGTACGTGTGTACAATCGTGCGTGGGTACGTGTGTTTTTACCAGCGTGGGCACCTTATAGTACAGACACTTTAGGGTGTCTTGCACCTATGCACTATGCTAACAGATGTACGTGTGATGGCCTATGGTTTATCAGAGCCTGTGAGCAGGCGCTGGATCTTCCCAGGGTTGCATTGTGCCAGTCATACCCATGATGCACTGCACATGCAAATCAGCTGTCCACAGATACACACCATGGGGAATGCACCCCCACAGCACCTCGGCCTGGTAGGGGGGTACTGACCGTGTGTTGTACTGGCACAGAGTAGCTACACACCGTCACATTGTGCGGGTACTGTGCTCACCCTGAGGGTGCAGTGAAGTGCCCAGCACCGTCCATGGCTGAAAGAGGCCATGGGGCAGGTCCAAAGCAGTGTTAATGTGCAAGATAGATAGTTTCTGCACAAACACCTTGCAGTCAGGTGCAGCCCCCATGGACCCCCCCCCCCCAGCACAGCAAACAGGGTCCCCCAACAATAGATCCACCTTCTACCTCCCTGCAAAGGTGGCAGTAGAGAGGAACATCAACCCCAGTTCTGGTGAGAAACAGATACCCCACAGGGCAGGCACTGCAGCTCTGTACACAGACAGACATTAGGCCTGGAAATGGTAAGCTGCACACCACCACTATCTGATATTTTCCTGCAGCAAGCCATCAGCCACTGCACCCTGCAAGCCACTCCATCAAGACACATACCAGCTGCAAACAGTGTGCTAGTTAGTCCATAATGCATGCACCCAGAACTGGGATGTCAGCATACACAGCAAGCAGATAAATCAGTGACTGGGCCCCAAAGGAAACCCATATCTATCACATGAGAGAAATACTATATAGCACTATGGGGGTGCCTAGCAATGCTGTGGTCACTGCACAGTCAGGGTGAGAGTGATCTCTCAGCAGGACATACTGAGGTCACCCTGTCTGTGTAGGTGGTGGCTGGGCACTAAAATGTCCCAGTCAGTGCCCTATGCCCTGTGCAGATGCACCCTGGCCAGGCCAGCCTGTCCGGCCTATACCCATGGTACCTTGCTTCTCATTATGCACATTGGCAGCCCAATACTGGCAACATTGCTGGCAGTGTGGGCTGTGGAAGGTGTTTGCAGCCACCACACACTGGATAGGCAGACAGCCACCCCCACACCTATGCCAGCATTGTGCTACTATAGAGGAGTCCAGCAGCCATACCCACCACACCAGTCCTGGGCACAGTTCAGGCATGGATATGGTACGCCAGACTGTTGGGGGTCACTCCCCAGGGTGGTAAGCACTGTCAGAGACCAGACCTGCAGCACACACCGCAGACATCAGAATGCCTGTTTTGGTGGAGCTCACTGAGCAAACTGTGCTTAACGTAGGAATTGATATCTGCCAGTTATCACAGGAAATGTTTGAGAGCTGTGTACCACATACCCAGGTGTAGGGTGGCATTGCTAAGGTATACAACTGCTAGTATTGGGAGATACAGGCAGGGCCCAATGTCCTGCTTCTCCAGGAGGCATTGGCCAATGGGGCCTGTGGTTGTGTTTGTGGGTGTGTCTGGCCCTGTTGGCTGCTGCTTTACGGCAGAGTTCCCCAACTCCAGTCCTGGTGTTCCAAACACTGTTTGGGTTTTCCTGCTGTCACTCATAAATATGCATGAGCTACATCTGCATACCATGGGGGTGGTGCATAGATATGCAGCACAGGCATCTTTATTAGAGGCAGCATGGAACCTGAATGGTGTGGGGCCCTCCAGGACTGCATTTGCGAGACTCTGCTCTGGGTAATGCGCCTGTTTCTGGTGTCTGTGTTTGGTGTGGTAAAATATAGGTGTATGAACCATGCGTATGTTCTATGCAATAAAGGGGTGTCTTTACTATCACTGTTTAGTGGTGGGTAAAACTATGGGGACTGGGTTGGCAGGAGCCCCAGCTGGGATTTGAACCTGTGACCCTCTGGTCTTACAGGCACTGGCTGTGTCTGTTGCACCACACTGTGGCCACAGAGATGCTGCAGTCCCTGGAGTTAGTTAAACTGGTCTGACGAGTCAGAAACCCTGCTCTGCACAAGTTTACTGTGGGCTCATTTACCTTGTATGGAGACAAAGGTGCACATAAACCTCAAAACAGACCTCAAAAAAAGCTGGGCAACAATGATATCATTGGGCAACATTACACAACACTCCCAGGAAAGCTCCATCACAATGAAATGATCTTTGAAAGGGTCTTTCTTTGGTGCTTTCCAGGGAGTGTTGTTCATTGTTGCCCATTGCTATCACTGTTGCCCAGTTGAATTATGCTTTTTACAATGTTTCTTGTGGTCATTCTTAAGGTTTTATGTGAACTTTTGGTCTTAGCACGTGTATCACACTGCTCACGTTTGTAGGTTTCCCCGGTTTTGCTGTACATTGCTGACGGAAATGGTTTCTCTTCCCTTTAATATGCCTTTAACGACAGGTTTTCATTCGCGTTGGAATTGAGCTCAGAAATTCAGCGCGTTAGTATGAGGGGAGCCTCTCCCCGCCCACTCTCCGCCCATTGACCCCTTCTCTCCGCCCACTCTCCACCTTCTGCGCTGTTTTAACGTGCCGCGGAGCTTTACGATCGTTAACTGCGGTTAACGCGCGTAGTATGACGTTAACGGTCGTTGGCACATGATTACGCGCGTTATAATGCACTTACGGTCGTTAACGTCATACAACACGCGCTATTCACTTTTACCGCATTTTAGTAAACATCCCCCTATATGCCCCAATGCTAACCGCCTAGCATCAGGGCATGTCATGGGCGGTGAAAGTTGCTAACCAGGTAGTGGCAATATTGTACCACGACCCGGTCAGTGACCTGTGGGTAAAACTAGGCAAAGCAAAAGCTGGCCTAGTTTTACCCACGGGAGTTAATCATGTAGCAGTGCAATATCGCCACTACCCAGTTACCTTCTACAGTATTGGAGGCTGTGGGTGACCCTGGATATTCAATGCCAGGGCTGCATATGATCCCGGCATTGAATATCCAGGGTTAGAGGTCAGCATTGACGGCTATGCGTCATAGCAGTGCATAGCCATCCCAATTGAATATCAGGCTCATTATCTTTTTATGGTGTTTATATATGTGTTTTATCTTGCAGTCTTTGCCATTACTCCTGATGAAAGCTCAGCCAAAACACATCAGTGTTGGGTAATTGCTTCTCTTGTGTACATTCCAACAAATTTTATCTTGTGCGTACCACCTCACTTTAGACTTGTATAACTTTGCACTACATTTCATCTGCCATTTGAATGCACAGTTTCCCAAGTTTTCAAGATCCTCTTGTAGTGTTACACAATCCGTTTGTTATTTAACAACTTTGAATAATTTTGTCTCATTTATTTATTTATTTAGCTGTATTTATATCCTGCTTTTCACCAGGTCAAAGCGGTCAATTGGGGGATACATTTAACAAGAGGGGATATGAGACACATACGCTAATACTTACAGGGAACATGGGCAATGGAGAGTTAAGTGGCTTGCCCAAGATCACAAGGAGTGCCTATAGGACTAGAAATCCCAGTCCCTCCAGTCTGAGATTGCTGTCCCCAGGTGGGACTTGAACCCCCGGCCCTCCAGCCTGAAATACCTTGTCCTAACCACTAGACCACTCCCCCTGTCATCTGTGAATGTGATCACCTCATTTATTGTTCTTATTTCCAGGTCATTTATAATTATGTTAAAAAATAGCGGGCCTAGCACTGATTCCTAGGATACTCCACTATTTAACATTCTCCATTGAGATAATTGACCATTTAGCCCTACTATAGGTTTCTATCTTTTAACCAGTTTCAAATACACAATAGGTCATTGCCTCCTATCCTATGACTTTAATATCCTCAAGTGTCTCTCATGAGGGACCTTGTCAAAGGTTTTCTAAAAATTCAGATACACTATGTCCACCACTCACCTTTATCTACTTGTTTATTCGCATCTTCAAAAATACGGTTGGTGAGGCAAGACTTCCCTTTGCTAAATCCATGCTGGCTTTGTCCCATAAAACCATGACCAATGTTCCCTCTAATTTTCTGTAGGCTGTGTGCGCATAAAATATCAGCTGTGTGCAGCTTTTGAAGGAAGGTTAAATTTTTGTGCGCCACATAACGACACTCGGAGTTATATACTTTAAAATTTGACTACATGTCAAAATACAGTATGTACACCACATTGATTTTAATCAAATTAAATGAAAATAGATGATTACTAAATGAAGCAGGAAATTTCTAGTAATTACAATCATAACTTTTAAATTTTAAGACATCTGTGTTGTTTTCTATCAGAATCAGAGCTGTAATTTTTGTGCGCTCTGTTGTAAAGTATGTGTGCTCGCTCGGCAAGGTGTGTGCGCGCGCACATGCGCACAGCTTAGAGGGAACAGTGACCATGACTATCGAAATATTCGGTAATCGTTTCTACCATTTTGCCTGGTACTGACATCAGGCTCACTGATCTTTAGTTTACTAGCCCCCCCCCCCCAGAACCCTTTTTCAAAATTGACATTACATTGACTACTCTTAGGTGCTATAGATAATTTCATTGATAGCTTACAATTGCTAAAAGTCTACAATTTCATTTCTGAGTTCTTTCAGCACCCTGGGGTGTATGTCGTCCAGTCTATGTAATTTTCTACTGTTTAATTTGTCAAATTATCCTATTACATTTTCCAGGTTTATCAAGAGTTGTTTCAGTTCCTCTGATTCATTACCTTTAAATGTTATTTCTATCAAGGATATCTTCCCTATAACTTTTTCAGTATAGACTGAAGCAAAAAATTCATTAAGGGCCTGATATTCAAAGGGCATTTACACAGTTAATAGCCATTTAACTGTATAAATGCTGGCTAACCAAATATTTGACGGCACACGGGTAGTGCCATTGAATATCCCAACTAAGTCCCCTACGTGTCCCGATGCTAGACAGCTAGCATTGGGGTGTGCCAGGGGAGTTCCATGGTGGAGCAGAGGTGGGGACCGGCGTTAACCGTGCAGCACCAATATTGGAAGCTGCACAGTTAGTGTTCAGCACCTATAAGATAGGCAAGGAAAAACTTTGCCTATCTTTTAGGCACCGAGCACTAACAGTGTAGCATCCAATATCGACGCTCCACGGTTACCCTCCGCGGCTACCGGTCAGTGCAGCCAGACCCAGATATTCACTTCCTTTGCTGCAGAAATGAATATCTGGGTTTAAGGGGTTGGTGGGCAGGGCTAAGCAACTATGGCGCTTAGCCCTGCCCAGATGAATATCAGACCCTAAGGGGCATGTTTACTAAACTGCCGTAATGTTACAGACCATGTGTTAGGTAACGTTAACGATTGTTAGGTAACGTTAACGTGTGGTATGTAACGTTAACGCTCGTTAAAGTTACCTAACAATTGTTAACGTTCCTGGCCGTGGTAAACACCGCAGAGGGTGGAGAGAGGGCAGGGGGAAGGGGTAATTGGGTGGGGAGTGGGGAGTGGGCGGGGAGAGGCTCCCTGCACACTAACGCGCTGAACTGAAGAGCTGAATCCTACCGCGAATGAAAACCTGACGTTAGATGCACATTTGCAGGAGAGAGAAATGACCGCTGCACAACTCTTCAGCGTAAAGTCTGATATCTCCCTCCCTCCCTATGTGATTGACCACCTAAACCACCATCAACACATCTACTTCTGGAACCATACCCAGTACGTCAGACCTGTGACTCAACTCATCGAACACTCTCCTGCTTGAACAACGGAGCAGAGGACACCACCCCACACCCAGACTCGGCAGTAACAACACCTAATCGGCACCCCGAGTCATAATAGGTGCGGACCGGAGGGAAGAGCTTTGAAAAATGCCGACAGCCCCTGCTGTCCAACCGAACCATCCACCCAACCCTTCTCGCCTTCACCAGAACTGTAAGTCTTTCCGGCTTCCTTTCAGTCCACAACGAAATAATACACTCTAAGCCTGGTACGTCAATAAACTAGCTCTCCTGTAACAGGACTTTAACTCAGGAGCTAGTCTTTACCATTTGCTGATTTGCTCTTCTGCAACCTGTAATTCATTTGTCTATTATTGAACTGTGTACCTTCACCCTACTTCCTACCAGAAGCATTCTCTCCAACATAAATCATTACCGCTCACCTAAAGGTAACCCATTAAACCAATATAAATGGCCTACTCATTAACCACTCTTGCCCTGATCTATACTTTTGTCAGTAATTTCCATTACTCTGCTGCATTTACAAATCATCATAGCCCTATCCAGCCAATCCACAATACAAGCAGGAAACACTCCAATAACCAACACCAGCCACCCCCAAACCCCTACAATAAGAGACATTCACACTTACTTTATGAATCCCTGGAGCTCACTATTACCATAAATGACAAGAAATCAAAGACACAGAGAACCCTTAGATGTGCTCTTGCCAATGCACGCTCGGCCCGCAATAAATGGCCGGTGATCACCGATCTAATAGCCAAACACAATCTTGATATACTATTTGTCACCGAAACTTGGCTCTCTGACACAGACAATGTCATATTAAACCACCTTACTCCACCTAACTTCTCAATCTATACCTGTAATAGGGAACACAGAAGGGGTAGTGGAGTCCTCATACTTGCAAAAACAGCGCTACAGTATCGCACAGAACTAACCAAAAGTACACAGCACCTGAATACACTAACTATTACCAACAAAACCAACTCTATTAACCTCATCTATAGGGCTCCAAGTGCTCAGTTGGATGAACTCTCAGACATCATAGACCTAGCCTGTAATCCTGTAAACCCCTCCAAGCCAAACTGGTGGTTGGGTGACTTTAATCTGGCCTCTACTCAACCTACCTTTGCCAATACTTTCTTAGAAGCAATGACTAACCTCAACTACAAGCAAGTAGTTAGGGGCCCTAACCATCAACACGGGAACCTCCTGGACTTAGGGGCATGTTTACTAAAGTCCGCAAATTTGCGCGCCGCAAAATAGCGCACGGCAACGCGCCACTGAAACGCACATAAACGCGTTTAAACGCCCCGCACACGTGCGTGTCACCCCCGCACAGGTACGCGGCACACCAACGGGCCCCGTACAAGTGCGGGCACGCAAATGTCCGATAGAGGTGTGGAACGGCTAAAGGACGGCGGAGGAAGGCTCCGCAGGGGCGGAGGGACGGGGTCAATGGGTGGAGAGTGGGAGGGGAGAGGGTCCCCGCACAGTATCGGGCCCGAATTTGCATGTAAAAACTTTTAAAGGGAAGAGAAACCATTTCCGTCAGCAATGTACAGGAAAACTGGGGAAACCAGCAAAACGTGAGCAGTGTGATACATGTGCACAGCACAAAAGTGCACATAAAAATAGGAAATGACCACAACAGAACTATTAAAAATAGTAATTCAGCTGGGGAACAGTTATAGAGATGGGCAAATACAGAAAACACACCCAACAAAGCTCCAGAAAAAAGAAATGAATTTTGGAAGGGTTTACGGAGCGGAGACTCTTCCAAACAACATTTCCTGTTGTGGAGCTGTCCTGGGAGTGTTTGCTATGGTTGCCCATTAATATCACTGTTGCCCAGCGTGGTGATATTGTTTCGCCCAGTTCCCGTGGTCATTTCCGTGGTTTATGTGCACATTTGTCATCAGACAGGGTGCATATGCCCACAGTAAAATTGCGTAGAGCAGGCTTTGTGACTCCATCCTGCCAGGCTTACTACCTCCAGGGGCTGCACTGTCTCTGTGGCTATAGTGTGGTGCAGCGGACAGAGACAGTACCTCTAGGGTCAGAGGTTCAAAGCCCAGCTGGGGCACTTGCCAGCCCAGTCCCTATATTTTACCCACTACTAAACACAGATAGCGCAGACACCCCTGTATTGCAGGGGACATAAGCATGGGGAAAGCACCCATATTTTACCCAACAACGCACACACACCACAACAATGGGCATTACCCACAGCCAAGTACCCCAAATGCAGTCCCGTACTGCCACATTCCAATCAGGTCACCTGCTTTTTATGGGAGGAGCTCATGCCAGCATGTTGGCGGACGAGTACATGTGGTGCAGGGGGCAGTGGCAGGGGGCAGTGGCTGCTAGCGACAGAAGACAGAGGCCTAGCCATGTGCAGGCTGCCACCGTCCACTGCAACAGACTGCAACAGACAGGCCCTGCCGGATCCACAGTCATGGACATGCCAGGGAAGCCACCCAATCTGTGGCTACACAGTGGTGCAGTGCACACAGACACTGCATGCAAGAGCAGAAGGTCACAGGTTCAAAGCCCAACTGGGGCAACTGCCAATCCTGCCCACATATTTTTCCCCCAAGTAAACAGTGATAGTAAGGGCACACCTTTCCTGGCGAGGACATATGCAATGGCAATACGTCTATCTTTTACCCCACTGAGCAAAGACACCATGAACAGGGCCAGTACCCAGAGCAGAATCACCCAAATGCAGTCCTGGTGGGGCACACACCAGTGAGGTTCCATGATGCCACTCATACAAATGCCTGTGCTGTATATCTATGCACCACACCCATGGTATGTAGATGTAGCTCATGCATATCCATGAGGGACAGCAGGAAAACCAGAACAGTGTGATGCAAACCTGGACTGGAGATGGGAATCTGTGCCGTAAAGCAGCAGCCATCAAGGGCAGACACACCCACACCCACAGGCCTCATTGGCCAATGTCTCCTGGAGAGGCAGACCATTGGACCCTGCATGCATCTCCCAAAACTAGCACTTGCATAACTTACCAATGTCACCCTACACCTGAGGTATATGGTACACAGCTCTGAGACGTTTGCTAGGAGCACAGGCAGCTAGATATCCATACGTTACGCACATACTGCTAGTTGACCCCATCCGAACAATCTGTTAGGTGTTTGCGGTGCGTGCTCCAGGCCTGGCCTCTGACGGTGTTTACCACCCTGGGGAGTGACCCCCAGCTGTACTGCGTACCATATCCATGCCTTGCCGTGCTCAGGACCGGTTTGGTGGGCAAGGCTAATTACGTCCTCAATAGTAGCACCTTGATGGCATAGGTGTGGAAGTGTGTGTCTGGCTATACAGTGGGTGTTGGCTGCAAGCCCCTTCCACAGCCCACACTGCCAGCACTGTTGCCAGTATTGGCCTGCCAATGTGCATAATGAGGTGCAAGGTACCATGGGTATAGCCAGGACAGGGTAGCCTGGCCAGGATGCATCTGCACCGGGCATAGGGCACTGGCAGGGACATTGTAGTGTCCGGCCACCACCTACACAGACAGGGTGGCCAAAGCATGTCCTTCTGGGAGATCACGCTCACCCTGACTGTGCAGTGACCACAGCATGGCTAGGCACCCCCATAGTGCTATACAGTGTTTCTCTCATGTGATAGATATGGGTTTCTATTTGGGGCCCAGTCACTGAGTTATCTGCTTGCTGTGTATGCTGGCAGACCAGTTCTGGGTGCATGTGTCTCCATTGGGAATATGCACTATGGACTATCCAGCAGACTGTTTGTAGCTGGTATGTGTCTTGCTGGAATGGCTTGCAGGGTGCAGTGGCTGTTGGCTTGCTGCAGGGGAATATCTGGTGGTGGGGTGCAGCTTACCTTATCCTATGTCTGTCTGCTATTGTGTTGTGGGGGGGTGGTGTTTATTCCTCAGCAGGGGTGGGGTTGATGTTGCCCTCTACTGCCACCTTTGCAGGGAGGTACAGTGTGGATCTCTTGATGGGGGAGCCCTGGTGAGGGTTCTCAGGGGGTGCTGAGCCTGACTGGGATATCCATGGGGTTTGTGCAGAAACTAGCTATCTTACACATTAACACTGCTTTGAAACTCCCGCTTGGCCTCCATCAGCCATGGAAGGTGTTGTGGACCTGGTCCTGGGCGCCTCATTGCACACTCAGGGTGAGCACAGAACCCGCACGATGTAACAGTGTGTAGCTACTCTGTGCCAGTAAAACACCCGGTCAGTGCCCCCTACCAGGCCGAGGTGCTGTGTGGGTGCACCCGGTCACTCCCCCCAACAGGGCCGAGGTGCTGTGGGGGTGCATTACCCATCTTGTGTCCATCTGTGGACAGCTAATTTGCATGTGCAGTGCATCATGGGTACGTGTGGCCTAACCCTATCCTGTTTACACCGGCAGACTGTCTGTGAGGTGACGTGCAGGCTATCTGCAGCCAGCTATGGAGTTGTAGCCCAATGGTTACATCACTCCCTGTGTAGCCAGAGGTCATTGGTTCAAACCCACAGTGGGGTTCTGTGATAGGGGTGTCCACAGCATCTTTTTAATTTACTGTACATATGTTGCTGCCAGCAATAACACCCTAAGCGTACTGTACCCATAAGGTGCCTCTGAGGGCGCTTTATGGGGCGCCGTATACGGCACTTTATGGTTGCCATCCATATAGGGTGCACTATACATTATCCTGTGTCGCAACATACATGCTGCCCTATAGGGGACATTCTAGGGTGCCTTGGCGGATGGTGCACTGTCACATGTGCCTTATGGGCTGCCTTATGTTAACATGCTGTGAGCATGCGTTTTCTAGTTGTTATCACAAAATAAAATTAGTGGGCCTCCTACAGCACTCCACAACATAAAACATACTGCCTCTGCTAGTCTTTTTCAATGGGCATTGTGAGGGATTGAACCCCTGGTCCCTGCACTATTGGCCAGTGTCACAACCATTGTGCTGTGGCTCTGTTACTGTGCTTGAGCAGCAGCGCGCAGCCTTGTAGCCATCGGCGCGCCGTCTTGTGGCGCACAAAATTAGCAGTGTGCCACCTTCTGCTGCCCAACATGGGCATGCCCCTTAAAATAATGCCTCAGCCAGCTGTCTTGAATGGGCACGTTGGGGAATTGAACCCATGATGCCTGCACGAGTGGTCAGTGTCTTAACCATTGTGCTATGGCTCCATTCCTGCTATTTGCACATCAGCGCGCCACTTATCCCTCCCACTATTGGGCTGCCCCCTCACACATCAGCCCGACGCCTTCTGCCCACAGGCTCGCCGCCTTCTGTTGCCCCATTTTATCAGCGCGCCGCCATCTGCCGCCCACAATGAACAGTGCGCCGCCTCATGCCGTATAAAAAAAGAGTGCGCCGCCTTCTGCCGCCCATAATCAATATACCTCCTACACCACTTTTGCCCATAAAAGTTGATGCCTCAGCTGGTCTTTTTCATTGAGCGCAATGGGGGTTTGAACCCCTGGCCCCTGCACCATAGGTCAGTGTCTTCACCGTTGTACTACGGCTCTGTTGTTTGGTTGTGCAGCAGCGCCCCACTTAGCCTTTCCACGCGCTAATGTGGGCCCCGCACATTAGCGCGACGCACACATGTACGGTCTGGTTTTTTTCTTTTTTCTGCCTGGCCCGCCCACTCCTTATATGGCACCAGCACACTAACGGGAACCCGCACAGCAACGGTGTTTAGTAAACATGCCCCTTAGTCTTCATCCCTCAACCAGAGGCGATTAACCTGAACCAGATTGAGCTCTCTAGCACCCCTGTCCCCTGGTCAGACCATAATCTGATAACATTTCAGATTCCAGCATTTCAAACTACAGACAGCTGCTCAAACTCAACCAAATGTTCAAGACCTACCAGATTCAAATAACTTGACAGAGAGAAGTTTACAACTCACGCACTTCCTAAGCTCGTCCAACCAACAGGCAACCTCAATGAAATGGTAAGCAACTGGAATGAAACCCTCTCCTCATACGCGCAACACCCAGTCACTGTCAAGAAACCAACTCCTGACAACCTAACCACTAAAAAACAATCTGCTCCATGGTTCTCCCCTGAGCTGCGTACTTCACTTATCCACCTCAGAAAACTAGAGAGAAAATGGAGAACTACACGTAATTCCTCCGACCAAGTCACCTATTTAGAACTTCTTAAATGACATCTGAATTAACTTGGGCCAGAAGGAAGGAATTCCATGCCGAGATCCTCAACCGCTCATTGAACAAGCCAAGGGAACTACTCAACTTAGTAAAATCCTACAACAGCCAACCATCACCACCACAACAAGATTCTATTCAGCCCCAGGCTTATGCGAACTATATTCAGTCAAAAGCAATAAAAACAACAACTGCAACACCACAAGAACTCTCCCAGTCTTCACAACCGCAGTTCCCAATCACCAAATTTGTCCCGCCCTCTGCAAAGACCATAGAGGATGTAATTGCCTCCATCAACATGACAACGGCCCCATCTGACCCATGCCCAGCGCACTGGATTAGGACCATGTGTGCAGAACTCAGTCCATTCATAGCCAACATCGTGAAGGTATCATTTGAATCTGGTGTCTTCCCAGACGCTCTCAAGCAAACTTCCATCCGTCCACTTCTAAAAAACAATCAGCTGGACTCAAAGAGAGAGGACTCTTACCGACCAATTTCTAATATCCCATTACTAGCTAAAATTCTCCAGAAGCTAACCCAGAGACAGATTCAGCAGCATATAGACTCCTCTTCCCCATTAGATCCTTGTCAACATGGATTCAGGGAGGCCCACGGTGTAGAAACTCTACTAACAACTCTAATTAACACACTTATCAAAGGCATTGACAACCTCAAGATGGGCTTCGCTTTAATCTTTTTGGATATAGCGGCTGCGTTTGACTCCGTAGATCACACACAGCTTCTGAAGCGTCTTCACGAGAAAGGAATCCATGACTGAGCATGGGACTGGTGCAAATCTTACCTGGAAGGCCGGCTGCAACACGTACGCATTGGTAACGCTACATCTGATCCCTTCCAGCAGACAATGAGTGTGCCCCAAGGCTCCTCCCTGTCCGCGCTTCTGTTCAATATCTACATGCAGCCAATTTGCGACATCACACGCTCCTTCGGTATATCCTGCCTCATGTATGTAGACCAGGGGTCTCAAACTCAAATTGCTTTGAGGGCCAAATGAGGACTTGTAGAGTAACCCGGGGGCCGCACAAGACGCAGGCCTCATTTGCATAAGGGCATCATTTGCATAAGGGCATCATTTGCATAAATATTTGCATAATGTTACCATACACTAACTTTTAGTAAACATGCCTCTTAATGAGTGTATGGATAAAGAAAGACTAAAAGATTTCTACATTACTATAAACCAGTGCCAACCGCCAGGCACATTAGGAACTACTAGAAACACTGCCCATTTAGAACCCATAGCAAACCTGCCGTGTCCTAACAGCACTACCAGGACTCACAGAGCACCATACCCTAACTATCAAAAGGCAACACTGCAAATATTAAATCAACACATTTCAGAGAATAACAATACATGACCTACTCGGGAAAGAGAACAAGTGGCAATGTCAAATAGGAATTACATAAACAGAATACCTCAGCTCAGTTACACATGCAGAACATACACCATCACCAAACAAGGAATCACAATTTAGAAACAGGAAGACAATTAAACTGGGAACCCCAAAAGCCAAACTTAGAATGTACAACACTGTAGAAATAAAACTATACATTGATTTCCTCTTGTATTAAATAAAGTGCAGACGTTAAAGATGCACATTTCCGAGAGCTGACATATTTTAGTTAATAAATTCAAAATAAAGAGATATTTTTCTACCTTTTGTGCATTTTTTTTTCAGTTGCAATTGTTCCAGTCACTTTCTTCTGGTTTCTTTGTGTCTTCTGCTAACTCTCCATCGTCTGCTGTCCATTTCTCCTTTCTTCTTTCCTAGTTTTTTTCCATTCTCTCTACATCTGCTTTAACATACTAATCATTCTCCTTTTGCTCTTTCCTCATTCCTATTTCATCCACTCAAATTTTACCCCTCCATCCTCAATCCCCACTTACTCTCCCAATACCCGGCCAATTGTAGATTTTTCTTCCCTCCCACACAAAATATATTTCCCCTCTCCATTTCACTCTCCCAGCCCCATCCCATTCTAATCGTCCCCCAACATCAACTCCCTTCTAGCTCCTGCCCAACCCAGCATCCGCTCCCTTCTAGTCCCCGCATCATCAGCCCATTTCCAGTCCTAGCTCCCTCCCCTCACAGCCCATTTCCTTTCCAAGCCCCCCTCCCCATCAGCCCATTTCCATTCCAAGCCCCCTTCCACTCAGCCCATTACCATTCCAAGACCCTGTTCCCATCAGCTATTTGCAGTTCAAGCTCCCCCTTCTACTAGGCCCATTTCCAGTCATAGCACCCCCCCCCAGTCCATTACCAGTTCTAGCCCCCCCCTAGCCCATTATCGGTCCTAAGCCCCCCAACAGCCCACTTCCAGGCCTAACCCTTCCATCGCCCCATCTTCATTCTTAGCCCCCCCATAACCCCATTTTCAGTCTTAGGCCCCCAGTCAGACCACCTCCAGTCCTAACCCCCATCTGTCCATTACCAGTCCTAACCCCCATCACCCCATTTTCAGTACTACCCCCCCCCCAGCCCACATCAAGTCCTGCTCCCCCCCTACATCAAGTCCTGCTCCCCCCCATCAAGTCCTGCTCCCCCCCTACATCAAGTCCTGCTCCCCCCCCACATCAAGTCCTGCTCCCCCCCAGCCACACATCAAGTCCTGCTCCCCCCCCATCAAGTCCTGCTCCCTCCCCCCCCCCGGGAAAATTAACCTTAAAAAAAAACCCGGCTTCTGCTGCTGCTGCTGCCGCCGCTGCCGTGGCCGGCAATAGCAGCAATATCGCAAGTCCCGCGGGCTCCCCCCCACCCGGCAGATCCCTTCCTGCTTGCCTGCCAGTTCTCCGCTTCGGCTTTCAGAGCCGCGAAGGGAGAACTTCTCCCTCGTGACTCTGTTAAGCCCGCTGGGGCAGATGGGAAATTTCCCATCTGCCCCGGCGAGCTTAACAGAGTCGCGAGGGAGAAGTTCTCCCTTCGCGGCTCTGAAAGCCGAAGCGGAGAACTGGCAGCATTGGCAGGCAAGCAGGAAGGGATCTGCCGGGTGGGGGGGAGCCCGCGGGACTTGCGATATTGCTGCTATTGCCGGCCACGGCAGCGGCGGCAGCAGCAGCAGAAGCCGGTTTTTTTTTTTCCCCCCAATGCTTCGCGGGCCGCACAAGGGTCTCTCGCAGGCCGCATGCGGCCCGTGGGCCGCGTGTTTGAGACCCCTGATGTAGACGATGTACTGCTATTCTCACCCATATCTGTCGCTTGCCCAGACTACACAGTGTTAATCAACTGTTTTAATGCAATAAAGGATTGGCTACTTACTCAGAACCTCCGAATCAACTTCAAACAGATGGAAGTCCTAATAATTACAAGAAACAAATGTTTCTCTCCCCCACCTTCTCTAAAAGTCAGAGATGCCGATCTCCCAGTCAAATCCAATATACGCTACCTGGGAGTGATATTGGATCAACAATTAGACTTCAAGGAACATATAAGGTGCACCGTAAAATCAATATACTTCAAGATTAAAACCCTGAGGCACTTGAAACCTATGTTGGAACCTGACGACTTCCGAACTATCTTCCAAGCGATAGTCACACCGCACTTTGATTATGCTAATATAATACTGCATGGCCTCCCTAAGATCACCATCAACCCCCTACAGTTAGCCATGAATGCAACAGCCCGTATCCTCTACGGAGCCTCAAGGAGTGACCACATCTCCCCCATTCTAAAAGAACTTCATTGGCTTCCAATAAGCTGTAGGATCCTATATAAGGCCCTCCTTATTACCTTCAAGGCCTTCAATAAACTATCTCCTGCAGCCATCTCGGATCTCAGCACACACAGAGAACAACAGGCCTAGAAGAACTTCCGCTGTGGACATGCTAATCATACCGAGCGAATCCATAAAGTCTAACCAATCAACTATAAACAGAGCTTTCGCTAACTTCGCCCCCAGATGCTGGAATAAACTCCCTCCCGGCATTAGAGCAATCAGGGACCTGAGACAGTTTAGAAAAGCCCTCAAGCACCACCTTTTTACCACACACTTCAAGCTTCTGGATACACCTTCCCCTCTCCCACCCTTCCCCTCACAACCCCATACCTATCCTATATGAATGCATAGAACTGACATATGTACCAACAGGTAGTTTCAAAGATTGTATATAGTTCCCCTGGTTTACCTCCATGTTAATTCCCCTGTTATCTGTAAATGAAGACCAATTTATCTGGCCAATGTGTTTTATTGTTACAATGTAAACCGCACTGATGACAAATAGCACGGTATATAAGAAATGTTAAATAAATAAATAAATAAAATAAATTTCAGTGTCAGCAATGTACAGCATAGACAGGGAGCCCAAGAATTGTGGTAGTAGTGCTCCATTTCCAGCAACACCATAGTGCCCAAGTATGAAAGGCCACTATGGCGACGGTGCAAGTGGGGCATAGGGGGCTGCAGGTGGGACATGTAGCTGGGGCAGCTGAGGCAAAGGGTGGACTAGGCGAGCACCTAGGTGGCACATAGGAACATGGAAACCAGAAATCAGCATGACAGCAGCTGACAAAGGCCAAACACAATCCACCTACATCTATCTGGTCCACCTGAGCTAACAGTTGCCAGGGCATTGACCTGAAATCCCCCCCAGCCAACCCTCCCCCAAGCGGAAGGGACAGACTATTGGTAGGCGGTGATGGGGGGGATGTGAGGATGCTCATGTATGCCCCATGCCCCAGACCCCATTCCCTAGGCGACCACCTACCCATACAGTGGATGGCCTGGGACTGCCCACTACCAGCACCGACAGCATATGGTCATGTCAGCATGGCAGGGGGGGGGGTGTCCGTGCTGGAGGGGGCAGTGGAGCCTGCCTGCAGTGGACCTAGGCCATGCCCTGTACCAGTACCTTGTGTGCAGTGAAACATAAAAGGTCTGGCTGAGAAAAAGTACAGGTAGCCCCAGGGACCACAATACATCTGTGGCAACAGTGTGGTGCAGTCCACCCAGACAGTGTGTCCAAAAGCAGAGGGTCACAGGCTCAAGCCCCAGCTGTGGTTCCCACAGAGCATGTCCTTTTGGTTTATCCTACAATGCAGATACAACAGCAACATGTGCAAAGCCCAAAGCAGCGGCAAACAGGGGTACAAACACCCACTAACACAGGCTCCACAATCCAAAGATGCATGGAGAGTCAGGCTGTTAGCCCCATCATTGAGCTGCAGTTATCACCAGAGCACTACTACTACCTCCTGCACAGTTTAGCAATGTTGGCACTGTGATCAGGACCAGTGTGGCGGGCAGGGTTGCCAACCACCCCTATCTTTGCACAATGCTGCAATAGGAGTGTGTGTGTGTATATATCTATCCATTGTTTTGTGGCTGCCCACACCTCACTGGGCCCACAATTTCCCACTGTTAACAGAATTAGTCTGAATATGTGCATAATGAGGAGCAAGGTGTTGTTGATATATCCCAGACAGGGCAGATTGGTCAGGATGCATCTTCACAGGTTGTGGGGCAATGGCTGGGACACTGTAGTTCCCAACCACCGCCTGCATGGACAGGGTGGCCACAGCATGGCATGCTGGGAGGGCACTCACTCTGACCGAGCAGTGACCATGGCATGTCTAGGTTCCCACATAGCGCTCTGCCCTATCTGCCTCCAGTAATACTTTTGTGTTCCAAGTGCTGGGCTCTCAATCACTTAGATGCCTGTTTGGTGTACATAGTTACTCTGTGAGCATGCCTTATGGACTGGCTGGTGGATTATCTGCAGTTAGACTGTGCATGGTTGGAACATCTATAAGATGCTGTCTGCTGGTGACTGGCAGACAGTGGTGTGAGGCAGTTGGGGATTTTCAGAACTAACCCCATCATTGCTGCTGGTGTGCCCCAGCCACAGGTATGGCTCTGGCCCACCAACCCTGGAGGACTGTCTTATACCAGCAGGATGGAGGTTGCTTCACAGGGGCTGGAGCACCTGTCCCATACCTACAAAAAGGATGATGTGAGCCCTTTGGGGTATGTAGTGTATACCACTTTGACTATAAAGGCACTGCTAAACAAACCTCATGCAAGTCTGGAAACCCCTCTACCATGATGACAGGTGCCCAAGTCAGCCAGACCCTAACACTGGGTACGCACTAATCTGGGTGGTGTCTGGTTCCAGAGGACCACATGTGACTGCAGAATCAAGATGGACACTCAACTACCTTCAGCTGCACTGCAAGGAACACCTATCATATACTAGTAGTGATGGGGATGTACAGCAGGGCCTATCTCTAGTACCACATGTACTGCGGACCTAGTGCTGGGCACTCATTCTATCCCTCAGGGAGAACACAGAACCTGCACAATGGCATGGTCTGTAGCTACTCTGTGCCAGTATCATGCACTGTCACTTCGTCTTTCCAAGCTGAGGTACCGGAGAGGTGCAGACCCCATTTGCTTATCAGCTGTAGACAGCTATTCAGCATGTGCATTGCATCATGGGTATTGGTGGGGTTACCCCATCCTGGCACTCAGAACAGACAGTTTGTGCAGTGACCTGCAGTCCTTCTGTACCCAGCCATTGCTGTGACATACTCCACAGAGTGTGCATGCCTGTAACAGTTGTGACTACTTGCCGGTCCTAGGCGGCTGCTTAGAGCCGGGTAGCATTGTGTTGTGGAAGAAAATAAGGACTCTGTAGTTGTGGTCCAAATGAAAAGATGGGTTTTAATTCCCCTTCCCTTTAGGATGTTACAGCATGCGGGACAACATAAATGAAACGGTTGAATTCACCAGGTAAAAAGGGTTTTTAAACCAGAAAGGATAATACTGCTTTCTCTCAGCAATACAGTCCAGTATTTACACGGTGCACAATATCTCTTAGTGATACAGTCCAGTATTTCCCTGTGCACAATTATCCTCAGCAATACAGTCCAGTATTTCACTGTGCACAATATCTTTTAGCAATATTTTCAGTATTTTCAATGTGCACAAAATACTCCTTCTTGTTGGGTTTCAATAGAGATTCTCCCAATCATCGGGTACCTCCTCCTCACCTTCTGTTATTACAGGAATATCCACTGTGTTACAGTTCTCCCTATGCCTGGGGCTATCACTTATTCCTGTGTAAGGACTGGGAGTCTTTATTAAACTGTACTCTGTATCTTGCCCTAGGTAACCCTCAGTAATTACCCTTGAGAGCTGCTTTTGAGAGTCCCTGGTATTAGGAGCTGCTCTGGGGATTTCTTCCCTTGGCTTGGCTATATGAGAGACCCTTTGTTGGTTGTCTGCATGGCCTTTAGCCCTGGGATTCCTTTTCCTCCCGTTTGCATAAGCAGAGTAATTATCTTCTATTCTGCCAAAGATAAGTTCCAATCCGTCTGCCTCCAACCAAGGCTTTCTCTCTGCCCTGTATTTTTCTGTGAGGAAAAGCTGTTTGTGAGGCCTGGCTGATGGCCTCTCACTCCCTCTTCCCTGGGTGCTCCTCTGTTCGGGATCTCTACTTCCTATTAGCTGAGCAGTTTGCTTTGTTATGAGGACCTCTCTGGCTGGGGAGACCTGGCTGCAGCTTTGCTTAAGCCTCTTGGATTGATCAGCCTTCCTCCCCCCAGCAGTGGTTCCCTCACGTACCGTATCTTGTGGCAAGTGCTTGGGATCTTCTCTCTCAACTTTTCTCTCAATTTGTCTGAAACAGCAATCAGAGGTCCCTGGAGCTCCGCTCTCCACCTGGCACTTAAGCTCTGGTCTCACCTCTAACTCAGGCTCCAGCTCACTCTGCCAGTGTTCCTCCTGCTGCTTCCCATTCTCTGTCTTAGTTGCAAACTCTTGCTCAAACTCCAATGCTCCAGCTATCAGCTTATCCTCCAACGCTCCAGCTACCAGCTCAGCAGGCAATGCTTCATCTCCAAGCTCAGCCTCAGTCTGCCTGTGTGAGATTTCACAGCTGCTTTTATCTCCCAACTCACTCAACGTGGAACGTGACTCTGAGCTCAGGTGGGCCTGATTAGCATTTCCAATTCTCACTACGTCACACAGACTCTGTGGAATGTTTGCTTTCCCCTTTCCTGCCTCACTGCTCCGGGCCTGCAGCAACTGCCCCTGAGGCTGCCAGGTAAGCTCTTCTTCTATTTTATTTCCTAATGTTTCATAGTCTGTGTTTTGTAACTCTTGCCAGGTAAGCCCTTCCCCCACACTGTCCTTTACTATCTCAGGTTCAATGCTATCTGACTTCTGACAAGTGAGCTTCTCCTGTGTATTGTTTCTTAGTGTTTCAGGCTTAGTGCTCTCTATCTCCTGGCCAATAGGCTCATTCTCTGCACTAGCCTTTAGTATTTCACCTTTTATGCTGTCTACCCCATGACACAGTCATATTGTTACAGATTTGTGCTGCCAGCCCATAATACCCTCGCCACAATTGCCAACATTCCCTCGGTCCGTCTATCTGCGTCTGTCAGCTGTGTAGAGTCCTGTCTGCCTGTGCAGGCTGTCACCCCATGTCCTGCACTGCTACCCTTTCCTGCATTGCGCCTCTTCATGCTTGCCTCGCCTGTGCCTGATCTGCATGGCACCGCCACTCCTCTGTCCACCCATGATTGTAACTATCCTGACACCTCCACCTCCACTGGGGGACACGTATTCCCATCGTCTGCCACCAACTGTCTTTCCAGTACTTTACATTGCCAACACCCTGTGCTGTGGTACAGTTGCCCCCACCATGTTTGTCATCAGTACTGGCAGCCACATGGGATGCCCGCAGATATGGCGGGTCCAGTGGCTCCCAGCTCTCCCTCCTTCACTCACCTGTTCATTGCCTTTCCTGAGTGCTCTATCTAGTGTTGGGGCTACATCTGTCTCTGTTCCTCACAGGTCATGCATGTCATCCTGCAGCACCTTGCAGCCCTTAGGGCACACTAACCTAGGGCACCATAACCTTGTTAGGCCACCTTAACCTATGCTTCCATAGCCCAGGGTGCCTTCTAGAGTGCCTTGTCCAGGGGTGCCTAATACGGCGCTTAGCCTAAGGAGCCCTATAGTGCCTTGTAATATGCCTTGTAAGGTGCCTTACAAGGCACCTTGTAATGTGCCTTGTAAGGTGCCTTATGAGGCGCCTTGTAACACACATTAGTTTGTAACATGCGTTAGCTGATACGGCTTGCTGTAACAATGCACCGCCCATGCCTTTATATGGGCATATGTACCTTTACCGCGGAACCTAACGCGAGTGACATTACCACAGTTTAGTAAACATACCCCTTAGTCTCATTGCTATTGCCTTGACTACTCTTAATGCCCCTTTTAGTCCTCTAACATCTGATGGTCCAACAGACTCCTTCACAGGCATTTTGCTTCAATGTACTGTACTTGAAAAAGCTTTTCTTATGAATTTTTGCTTCAACAGCAAACATCTTTTCAAATTCTCTTTGCCTTATCAGTGCTTAGCATCTACCTTGACAGTGATTATGCTGTTTTCTGTTTTCTTCATTCAGATTTTTTTTCCATTTCTTTAAAGATGTTTTATTTCCTATCAGATGAAGGGAAGAGGACTATAGATTGGTCAGGAAATGGGCAATATTCTTGGAAGAAAGGGCCTTTCTCAGAAGGATGAGCTCCAACTTAACCATGGTAGAACAAGGCTTCTGGCACTAACTTTTAAAAAAGGAGATAGAGCAGCTTTTGAACTATATGATGGGGAATGCTGACAGTGAACCAGGAAATATGACAGGTCCATCAACTCCCACCTGTACTTCCTTCCATCACCTTTATACTGACATTCCTTGGTGCTCTATCCAGCGTTTGGGTTAGAGCCGTTTTCCTGTCTTTTTTTTAACGTCTTTATTTACATTTTCAAACAAATTATAACAAAACCAAAAATTACACTTAAAGTGATACTTCTCTTTAAACATAAGAGCAAAAACCAAGGCCTTAACAGCCTACCCCAACTTTAACCCTCCCTTCACCATGCAATCATCAAAGACTATGAAAAGTAAGCAAAGTAAGTCCTACAAGAGCTATGACACCCCAAGCAGCTCTCCACCATGTGAAAATATGATGGCTTGAATAATTACCCCTTAATTTACACCATGTCGTGCGTTTGAGATGTAAGTATGCAGGGGTTTCCATTTGAGGAAGGTGGAAGGCATAAGAGTTGTGCCATAACGTGGCATTTGTTCATATTTGAACAACCAAGACCCCACCCCCAGCGCGCCAAAGCCACTCGAGTCCAGCCCCACCCCCTAGCTCAACGACACACCCGATAAACTGAATGTGTATATAGTGATTTATTACTGTAAATATCGATGTAATACTGTAAAGATGATACCTGTAATAGATACCCAGTGTATATAACCTGTACATAGTTACCCTTGTTTGGTCCAAGTTATCACTCCCTGTTCATTGTAAGTTCAGTGTAAGCCTGCTTGCACTGTACAATTATTGTTGAATGTAAACCGCACTGATCCCAAAAAGTGCGGTATAGAAAAGACATTAAATAAATAAATAAATAAATATTTGGAGAATAAGCACAGACGATTCCACCATTTGTGCCAGCTAAGATCTGCTATATGTTTCCAGTTAGCAATAACGAGATGCAGAACCACTCCCATCATGAAGTCAAAGAAAAAATGGCAATACCTCTGTTACGACGAGATGCCAATTGTTGACTGAAAAACATTAACAAACCAGGAGAGAGTGGCTCTGAATTTTAAGGCCTCTTGGATACGGTTCCAGATCGAAATCCAATAGGACTGAACATTAGGGCAGTCATATACCACTTGTCTTAAAGTGCCAACATCACTCTGACAAGAACAACATTCATTTCCAACTGTTTTATCCCACTTAGCAGCCTTTATCGGGGTAAAGTAAGCTCTGTGTGCAAAAAATATAGGAGATAGAGGCAGACTGAGAGAGATTTCCTTACTAGGATGGCTACCCCGGTTTTTTTTGTGATTGGCAGCTGAAAAAGCCACTAGTGAAAAGGGTTTTATATCTAGTTTTAACGACTCCTTCACATTCAAATGTTTCTTCTGCAGCAGTAAGATGTCAGCACTTTCTTTGCGTCCATATAAAAATATTGTTTTCTTCTTAATGGGATTGTTAATACCCTTAACAATCAGTGAAACTATCTTAAAGAAAGACATATTGACAGTATAACACAAAATGATAGTCAAATGTTGCAGAAACATACCAAATTGTAGCATATGATTTAACATTGTTGATCCACATCTTAAAAGCCCTCAAAATGATAACTGCATTTATAGCCCTAGAGAAAAAACACAGAAAGGAAAGCCACTGCTTAGTCATAGCCCCTGTGGAAGATCGCGCAAAAGAAAACACATAATTCTAAATAACAAAGCCACCAAAAACCCCGGGGGACTATAACAACTCAGAACTTAGCGTGTGAGGCCAAAAGGACAAGGCAGACATGGAAGGTATAACTGACTAGTTCACTTCAACTCCTCTGCCACTTAAAACATTTTAAACTACACATTACCCATTCCAGAAACAGGAAACAGCATCCCCAAACCCAAAGCGCCAGAACATTATAGCAAAACTGCCCCCACCAAAACAACTTATGATCACAGAAGGCCACATGTAGATAAGCAAGGGCCGTCCCGCTCCTCCAAGCCCTGCTACCCTCCCAACCACAACAGACACCACAGACAACACAAAACACAAAAGAAGAGAGAAAGAAACAAAGAGTAGGACATTTTGACCAGGGCAATACCCTGGAGTTCCTCCAAGAGAGTCACATTGAATGCCACATTGAATGTCAACGTTGCATGATTGAATGTCAGCTCTGCATGATTTGAGTCTCTATTTCATGACCTCAGACCAGTCTAAACACACATTTAAGAAAGCGTTGAAGAACTTCTGCAAGCCACCGACTGCAAGGCAAGATTTCACCGCATCAACACCAGCTCCTTGTCCTCCAAGAACGCGTGCAACTCCCCTGGATCATCAAAAGTCCTAGTCTGGTTGTGCAGCATGACTCTCATGTGGGCAGGGTAAAGTAGCCCGAATAGGGCCTGCAGCTGCAATAAGCATGAACGTAGCACCAAAAACTTTTCCTCCAGTCTACCTTCGCCTTTGTGAAGTCAGGGAAGAATAGGAGTTTGTGCCCCTTATATTCCAAGGGAGACTGTGCTCTGGCTGCTTCCATTATTTGTGTGAATTGTTGAAAGGGCAAAACTTTTAGGATGATTGGATGTGGATGCTTGCCCACAACCATGGACTGCGTAGGCACTCGGTGGGTGTGCTCAATCTCAAAAGACATGGCAAACTTCACTTTCAACACACCCGGGATCATTGACTGTAAAAAATCTACCATATCAGGACCTTCAGCTCCCTCAGGAACTCCCAAAATTCTAATGTTGTTCCTTCGAGCGCGATTGTTACCTTCTTCCATCTCTCTTTGCAGTGACCGTATCTACTTTGCTTGCTTCTCAACGGCCCTGAACCGCTCCCCATGCATTACCACCTTCTCTAATCTCGCCATAATTGATTCCAAAGTATTTTTCAAGGCGCTGATATCCTTGTGCATTGTGCACAACGAGTCTCCGTTAGATTTGACCAAGTCTTTAACAGTGAGAATCTCTGCAAGAAGTTCCTGCAAGGCCTCTGGACAATCTCGCATGACCGCCATCTTGTGAGGTGAGAGAGGCTCCGTTTTGGTTTTCTTTGCGCTGGCATTTTGAGATATTTGGTAATCCAGACACGTCGGCTTGGGGCCAGACATATCCAAGATCGAATGGTATCAAAGTAGATAGTATCTACTTAGTTAAAGTCTGCAGAAGTCAGGATTCTTGACCATTGCCCTCTGGAGCACAGCTCTTACACGTCCATCTTGTCCAAAGCTAGGCTCCTCCCCCCCATTTTCTTGTCTTAAGGTGCATGCTTTTCACCTTAGGGCACCTTGTCTATCCTTAGGACTCCTTGTCTCATATTAGAGCACCTTATCACATATTAGGGCACCTTGTCTCTCTTTAGGATGCCTTGTCTCATGTTAGGGCACCTTATCACATATTACAGCAGCTTATCTCATGTTAGGGCACCTTATCACATATTAGGATGCCTTGTCTCTCCTTAGGACGTCTTGTCACCTTACTGCACTTGGTCCTGTTAGCTCATGTTAAATGGCTCACGGCATCCTAATGCCGGCATACCCCCTACCCACCCTCTGCTTTATATGGCTTCAGGCACCTTAAAGCTGCCCTTACCACCAGTGACTTTACTCTGGTTTAGTAAACATACCCCCCAGTCTTTAGTGGAACACATGAGGTAATGGTTTTGGAGCCACTTAGCAATAGCAATGATAACATGATCAAACTATATTTAATAAATGAGAACACCAAGGAAAGGGAGACTATGCTCAAATGAGCAAAAATTAAGAGTTTCATTATGTCTGAACATTGTCTAAAAATATCATCTTGAAAGCTCAGACCAGAAGGAAAGCCAAATGACTGAGGGCATGATTTAAAGATGAAGTGAGAAAGGCTGTTATAGCCAAAAACTATCTTTCAAAAATGAAAAAAGGATCCAAATGAAGAAAACAGGAAATAACAAAAGCACTGGCAAGTGAGATGCAAAGCATTGCTAAGACAGGTAAAGACAGAGTTTGAAAAGAAACTTGATGTGTAAGCAAAAACTCATAATAAACATGTTTTCAGGTACATTCAAAGCAAGTCAGTTAGATCATTAGATGACAGTGGCATCGCTAAGGGAGGACGAGGTCATAGCAGAGAGACTAAAGGGGTTAGCTACCTTCTTTTTTTCATACATTTTTCCTGATTTTTTTTTCAATGGATTCACAAATTTGTACATTCTAAATTTATTTAATATGTACTAATGATCTAAGATGTGCTAATGCTAACAAGCTTTAATTCACTGTAACTAGGTCCCATTGATTGATATGGATCTTACTAAGACCATCTCTGGTATCTAGGGGATATCAGGGCAGGAACAATCGCTCTACAGTCCTGCCTCAGCTGGCAAGGCATCCAATATGGCAGGCATATCCAACAGGTAGATCACGATCTACCTGTAGATCGCGGAGGGGTCAGAGGTAGATCGCCAGCCCCACTTGGCTCCATCTCTCCAGCAGCTTGCCCCGTCGCTAGGAGAGAGCTCGTGCCGGCAGGTCGCCTGCCAAGGGCTTGCCATCACTGCTGATCCTTTGCCTGTCTTTTTTCCCTGCCTGCAGGAATCTTGCCTGCGGGAGTATTGGGGTGCTTGTTGCTTTCGTGCCAATAGTTTGTGGGTACCCCAGGGGGCCGCTGCTCACGCCCTGTGATGAGATGTCACAGGCCCGGCATCATACCTGTTCTCCTGCCTCTCAGAATCACCCATTCCTGCCCCCGCCCCAACACCTCTTAGAAGTGTGCTATATACCGGGCGATATCCATTCGCCCGGGCTTTAGCTGAATACACTTACTGTATTAGTTGTGTCATGTGCTGGTCATTGGTCGCTTTATAGTTCGCTTTCATAAACGTTTTCGGGCAGACACAACAAAGTGTCAAGAATTTGGTGATTTTGGCGGGCTTTTCCAATTTTGTTCTAACTTGCCTATGCCTTGCCTTCGAATTGGTTCAAACCACTGTGACTTTTGCTTGCCTCTGCAATTTTATTTTGCATAGCCTTTGCGTTGATTCTACACTGCAATTTTATTTCGCCTTGCCTTTGCGTTGATTCTACACTGTGTGCAGAATTTATTAAATCGCTTGTGGTGGTATTTGAACTTGTTTGGCGGTATTTGATATTATCTGGTTTGCTGGACAGGTGTTTGAGTTTTTTTGATGATTGTTTGGTGGTATTTGATTATTGGAGCCAGTATGATGAATTCTTATTTTTACTTTTAGAACTGCATGTGTGGTTTTGGCATCTCCAGTCCTTGTATTGCACATCATCCAGAGGTCTTCAGTTCCTGTTGATCTTTAATACTTTGGGACAGTGACAGTTTTGGACCAGATTCAGCCAGTGTTTATGCTAACTTAGCAGATTTGGCCTTCTTACATCCAGTCACCCCAGTATAACGAAGATGAGTGTTCTAAAGAAGAGCAAAATGGGAAATGGACTACTTCTTCATCATGGTGAAAGACAAGTGTTGTTGTCTAATTTGTAATACCCCAGTATCCTTGCCCAAAAAGGGTAATCTGGAACATCATTATAAGGCTCTGCATAGCAATATGTTTGATGCTGATTTTCCACCCCAAAGTGAAATTTGTAAACTGAAGCTCAAAGAACTTAAATCAAAACTGGCTACTCAGCAACAGTTGATGGCGAAGCCAAGGTCACATTCGGTCAATGCAACCATAGCATCCTTCAAGGTCAGCAACCTGATCGCAAAGAAATGCAAGCCTTTCACTGATGGGGAATTTGTAAAAGATTGTTTTCTTGAAGCAGCTGACAATCTTTTTGAAGGATTTAAAAACAAGAAAGAGATCATAGCTGCTATTCAAGATGTACAATTGTCAAGAAACACCATTGTGCGGTGAATAGAAAAGATGTGTGGAGACACAACTGAACAATTGTTGGAGGATGTTTCAAATTGTGTTGCTTTCTCACTCCAACTGGATGAATCTACAGACCTAAGAGACATAGCCCAGTTACTAGTCTTTATCCAGATGGTTTTTGAAGACTTCAGTGTTAAAGAAGAACTACTTGGAATGATTTCTTTAAAAGGGAGAACTACCAGTCAGGAAATATTCAGTTCTTTGCATTCTTTTCTGACAAAGTGTAATCTTCCATTGCATAGACTTGTTTCCATCACTACTGATGGAGCAAGAGCAATAACAGGCGAGGTTAACGGTTTCATAGCCCTCTGTAGACAGCATGACGACTTCCCAGATTTCCTTTCTTACCACTGCATCATTCACCAGCAAGTTTTGGCAAGCAAGAGACTCAATACAAAGACTGTAATGGACATCACTTTCAAAATTGTAAATTCAGTTTGTGGAAGATCACTTCAAAGGCGGCTTTTCAATCTTACTCTTGATGAAGGGGCAGCGGAAATCATTTTGCACACAGATGTAAGGTGGCTAAGTAGGTACAAGTTTCTGCAAAAATTTTGTGATTTGCTGAAGGAGAGGGGAGATGACCAAGCAGAGTTGGAAGATGAGGAGTGGTTATGTGATCTGGCATTTCTCGCTGATTTTACAGGCAAACTAAGTGATATGAACCTTGAACTACAAGGTAAAAACAAATGCATTGGCGAAATGATGAGTACCGTTTCATCCTACAAGAACAAATTTGAGCTAATGATGAATAACCTTGCAAACAACACTTTTGATCATTTTCCTAATACGCAGGACCATCTGGGACAATATCCAAATTTTGTTTTTCAGAATGAGAAGTATGTGACAGAAATCTGTTCTGTTATCCAGGAATTCGAAAATAGATTCTGTGGCTTCCAAAAAATTGGAACAGTTGTGGAATACTTGTCATACCCAATCAAAGTAGATGTGGACATTAAAGAAACTGCAGCTACTATCAGTAAAAATTACTCATTGAACAAGCCATCTCTTGAAAACAAAATATTATCCCTTAAAAATGACATTTTTCTCAAGACCCGTGCTGAGCAAGAATCGTTTTGGATGCTAGTGCCTAGAGACAAATTTCCTAACTTGAGAAGATGCAGTAAAGCTGTACACTCCTGTTTCGGTTCAACTTATTTCTGTGAATCTGCGTTTTCCTATCTGAAAATGACAAACAGTACACAATGTTCCAACATGACAGATGAACATCTTCAGGATTTCCTGAGACTGGCCCTCACGCAATATTCACCCAACTTTAAAAAGCTGGTGGATGAAATGCAGGCTCAGATGTCTCACTAATGAGCAAGAGCGAAATATTAAAGATTGTGCAAGATCAGCCTGGATCAATACCCGACCTAAATTTAACACAAATTATTCAATAAAAGTTAAAGACAGTTATTAAGACAGTTAAAGAAAGTTATTACTCAATAAAACTTTAAGAAAAAATGTAATTTCCATTTTCCCTCGCAGTTCTTACTGGATCTTTGTTTCTCTGTTTTGTTTTTGCTTAATTTGCTTAACAGCTGATCACATCCAAGTAAATGACAGAAGGTTCATTAAAGGAGTGGAGGAGTGGCCTAGTGGTTGGGGCAAGGTACTTCAGGCCAGAAGGTCAGGGGTTCAAATCCCACTAGAGGACAGCAACCTTGGGCTGGAAGGACTGGGGTTTCTAGTCCCACAGGTGCTCCTTGTGGTCTTGGGCATGCCACTTAACCCTCCATAGCCCATGTTCCCTGTAAAATAGTTATCTCCAAGTTATAATGCCCTGTTCAATGTAATTTCAGTTTGTTCAATGTAAACCACACTGATGCAGAATAGCACAGTATATAAGAGAATGTAAATATAAATAAAAAAATGGGGGGAGAGGCATCCTCCAACTTTATTGGGTTAAAATTTAATTTGAAACTACCGGTAATTTGAAACTTAGGGGTATGTTTACTAAATCGCGTTAGTGCAGTTCGCGTTAGGAGCCGCGGTAGTGAAAGAAACCCCAAATAAGGACATGGGCGGTACATCGTTACCACTACCGCGCGTTAGAAAAATTAACGAGCGTTACCGGGCGCCGTGCCGCGTTACTGCGCGTTAATCGTAAGAAGACGTACAGACACAAAGCACTGAAACAGAGCTGTAGCACAATGGTTACGGTACTGACCTCTGTTACAGGCAGCATGGGTTCGAGCCCCCAGTGTGCCTAACGCAAAAGGCTGTCTCAGGCATCATCCTGTACATTACAGAAGGAAAGAGGAGGCATGTTTTTCGTTACGCTGAGTATTGGTGTCAGAAAAACACCCTCGGAGTGTGCCTAGCCACGTACGTTGGTGCGTGCATTGGTAAGTGCGTAGCCGCGCGCGTACATTCGTGCGTGGGTACGTGTGTTTTTACCAGTGTGGGCATCTTATATTACAGACTTTGTAGGGTGTCCTGCACCTATGCATTATGCTAACAGATGTACGTGTGATGGCCTATGGTTTAGCAGAGCCTGTGAGCAGGTGCTGGTGTTTCACAGGGTTGGATTGGGCCAGTCACACCCATGATGCACTGCACATGCAAATCAGCTGTCCACACATACACACCATGGGGAATACACCCCCACAGCACCTCGGCCTGATAGGGGGTACCGACCGTGTGTTGTACTGGCACAGAGTAGCTACACACCGTCACATTGTGCAGGTACTGTGCTCACCCTGAGGGTGCAGTGAGGCGCCCAGCACTAGGTCCACAGCACCGTCCCTGGCTGAAAGAGGCCATGGTGCAGGTCCACAGCAGTGTTATAGTGTGAGAGGTAGTTTCTGCAGAAACACCTTGGACATCTCTGTCTGTATCAGTCAGGTGTAGCCCCCATGGACCCATGCACCACCACCACCACCACCACCACCACCTCCCCCTCCCCCTCCCCCAGGGCAGCAAACAGGGTCTCCTATCAAAAGATACAACATCTACCTCCCTGCAAGGTGGACGTAGAGGGGGAACATCAACCCCGGTCCTGCTGAGGGACACACACCCCACCGAGCAGTCAATGCAGCTCTGTACACATCCAGAACACAATAGCAGACAGACATTAGGCCTAGATATGGCATGCTGCACCCCACCACTATCTGATATTCCCCTGGTGCAAGCCATCAGCCACTGCACCCTGCAAGCCACTCCATCACAACACATACCAGCTGCAAATAGTCTGCTAGTGCCCAGTGGAGATGCCTGCACCCAGAACTGGGATGTCAGCATACACAGTTAAATCAGTGACAGGGCCCCAAAAGGCAACCCATATATATCACATGAGAGAAATACTAGATAGCACTATGGGGGTGCCTAGCCATGCTGTGGTCACTGCACAGTCAGGGTGAGAGTGATCTCTCAGCAGCACATACTGAGGTCACCCTGTCTGTGTAGGTGGTGGCCGGCCACTACAATGTGCCTGTCACTGCCCTATGCCCTGTGCAGATGCGCCCTGGCCAGGCCAACCTGTCCGGCCTCTACCCATGGTACCTTGCTCCTCATTATGCACATTGGCAGCCCAATTCTGGCAACATTGCTGGCATTGTGGCCTGTGGAAGGTGTTTGCAGCCACCACACACTGGATAGACAGACAACCACCCCCACACCGATGTCAGCATTGTGCTACTATAGAGGTGGTCAGCAGCCATACACACCACACCAGTCCTGGGCATAGTACAGGCATGGATATGGTACACAAGACTGTTGGGGGGTCACTCCCCAGGGTGGTGAACACTGTCAGAGACCAGACCTGCAGCACACACCGCAGACATCAGAATGATTGTTATGGTGGAGCTCAATGAGCAAAATTTATTTATTTATTTATTTAACAATTCTTTTATACCGCGCTATTACAATCAGTGCGGTGTACAATGAACAAGAACATACTACAATGCATACAAGTAACATTGAGTTTTACATTAAACAGGGAACTTCAACAATAGGACATCCGGGGGAACTATGTACAGATTAACTTAATGTACTATGTACAGATTAACTTAATGTTATATACAGTAATATGAAACTCGTTTGGATGTTGTAATGTGGTTCACTAATAGGACTAGAGAGAAGGTTGACCAGCTAGCCCTTTTCAGGTTGTATTGCGGAGCTAGTTTTGATAATGTCTAGGTTGACTTCTGGGTAGCATTTTGTAAACAAGTGGTATTTCAATGCCTTTCTAAATAGGATTAGGTTTTTGATAGCACGGATTTCGTGAGGTAGCGCATTCCAGTTTAGAGGTGCAAATAAGGAGAAGGCCCTGTTGGAGGTGGCCTTAGTGCACTTCGTTATTATTTTTGGGACTATTAAGGTGTTCATTGATGTGGTTCTCCTTTTTCTGTTTTCCAGGGTGACATGGATGAGCTTGCTGATTGGCGTAGGGGGGCAGTTATTTAGTGCCTTGAAAGTAAGGACTAAAGACTTATACTGGATTCTGGCATGTAATGGCAACCAATGCAGTTCTTTCATGATGGGTGTTATATGGTCAGATCTTGATGAGCCAGAAAGGACTCTGGCGGCTGTATTCATGGCTAGGCGGAGCGGGTTCAAAGTTGATTGAGGGAGGCCATGAAGGATGATGTTGGCAAAATCCAGGTGTGGGAGGATTAATGCCTGGAAGGTTGTTCGGAAGTCTGTGGGATCAAGTAGGGAGCGGAGGTGACGTAGCGATTTGATCTTATAATATATAGTTTTTGTGATGTTCTTGACATGCGTTGTCATATCCAAGTGCTGATCCAATGTGATGCCGAGGTAACGGATGGTGGCTTTTGATTTCAACTCTATGTTGTTGACGAGTAGAGATGGAGGAGGTATGAACTTACGGTTCCTTGTGACAAAAAGAACGTCAGTTTTGTTGTGGTTAATCCGAAGGTTTTGAGATAGTAACCATTCGGCTGCAGCTTCAAAACAGTTGATTATTGGGGAGAATACTGGGTGTTCAATTGTGAACGGCATATATAGGAGGATGTCGTCTGCGTATGCGAGACATTGTACATTAAAGGATCTGATCAAGTCACATATCGGCTGCATGTAGATATTAAACATTAGTGCCGATAGGGACGATCCTTGGGGTACTCCCTGTGATTGCAGGAATGGTTCTGAGGAATCGTGGCCTGTTTTTACTTGTTGCCACCTGTTAGATAAGTAGGATTTACACCACTCGAGTGCTGTGCTTTGAATCCCCTTATCTTTCAAGCGTTGTAGGAGTATGTCATGACTCACAGAGTCGAAAGCGGCGGAGATGTCCAGGAAAATGAGGACGAAACCCTGTTGTATGTTATTTATTCCTGATACCAGAACATTGAACAGGGTTGTAAGGACTGTGTCGACTCCATGCGCTTCCCTGAAGCCATGCTGAGATGGATCTAGTGGTGCTTCAGTGTCAATATGATGTTGGATTTGTTGTTGGGCAGCCTTCTCAATGATTTTTGCAAGCTGTGGGATGCTCGAAATAGGCCTGAAGGAATCAACTTTGGATGGGTCCAGTCTATTATTTTTCAGTAGGGGCTTGATGGAAGTGCGTTTTAGATTCTGCGGGAAGGAACCTGTTGAGAAGGACTGGTTCAGTATTTTGCTCAATATTTGACTGAGGTCATGTCGCATGTCCTTGATCCAGCTGGCTGGACACGGGTCGTTAGGAGCTGTACTGGGATTGATTGAGGCAATAATGTTCACAACCTCACTATTTGATACAGTGGAGAAGTTGTGTAGTGGCATTGCCTGGGATGCCTTGGGTGAAGTGGTGGCGTTATTGACATTTGTGTCTGTGTTGGTTTTAATCATCTTTGATTGCAGGTAGTTTGCGTAGTCCTGCGGCTGAGGCATAGGGGGTTGTGCTGAGACCGGTTCACCTGTTATGGACTTTACTATGCTGAACAATGCATGTGGTTTGTTGAAGGAGCGTTTTATTAAGTCTGTGTGGTAAGTTTTCCTGCTCTGTGCTATCTTTGCTCGGTGGGTAGTTAGGTATGAGCTATATGATACCAGCGCCTCAGGAGAATGAGTTCGTCGCCACTTTCGCTCAAGTTTGCGTAGATGGTGGAGGGATGTGCGAAGGTCTGTGGAGAACCATGGAGTATGTTCACGTTTTCGAATTCTCTTTTCGGTGAGTGATGGGCAGGAGGCAGCTCTCAGGTTTTCATCCCATTTAGATACGAGATCATCTAAGTCCATGGTAGTGTTGGCCATGAGAGGTCTGAGATTCTCTAGGACTACGCTCTGGTTGAGTGGTCTAAAGCGGGTTGTGTGGGATCCAGATGTGTTAGAAGACTTTCTGGTTTTGTGGGATGTATTAATGGGTATATTGAAACTGAGAAGACTGTGGTCCGACCAGGGTACTGGTATTACAGATAGTGCAAGAGTTAGGGGTGTTATGGCGTTGGAGAGAGGTGCGAAAATGAGATCTAGTTTGCCACCTTTAGTGTGGGTGGGGGAATCGACAAGCTGTTTGTAACCTAGATCCTCCAGGGCATCAAGGAATGCTGCTGAGTGGCTGTCTTGAAGAGATGGGAGATTGAAATCACCGATTAGCCAACTTGGTGAGCGTGAGGTGGATGTAGTACATGCATGCTCAATTATAGTTGGAAGATCATCTGGAGAGTGGGAGGGTGCCCGATAGAAAAGGTTGATTGTGTAGAGCTCGTTAGCTATAGTGAGGGAGTCAAGATGAGTTGAGCTATGTGCTTAACAGAGGAATTGATATCTGCCAGTTCTCATAGCAAACGTTTGATAGCTGTGTACCATATACCCAGGTGTAGGGTGGCATTGCTAAGGTATGCAACTGCTAGTATTGGGAGATACAGGCAGGACCCAATTTCTTGCCTCTCCAGGTGGCACTGGCCAATGGGGCCTGTGGGTGGGTGTGTGGCCCTGTTGGCTGCTGCTTTACGGCAGAGTTCCCCAACTCCAGTCCTGGTGTTCCAAACACTGTTCGGGTTTTCATGCTGTCCCTCATAAATATGCATGAGCTACATCTGCATAACATGGGGGTGGTGCATAGCTATGCAGCACAGGCATCTTTATTGGAGACAGCATGAAACCGGAATGTTGTGGGGCCCTCCAGGACTACATTTGCGAAACTCTGCTTTACGGTAATGTGCCTGTTTCTGGTGTGGTAAAATATAGGCCATGTGTATGTTCTCTGCAATAAAGGTGTGTCTTTACTATCAATGTTTAGTGGTGGGTAAAGCTATGGGGACTGGGTTGGCAGGACCCCCAGCTGGGATTTGAACCTGTGACCCTCTGGTTTTACAGACACTGGCTGTGTCTGTTGCACCACACTGTAGCCACAGAGACAGTGTAGTCCCTGGAGTTAGTTAAACCGGCCTGACAAGTCAGAAACCCTGCTCTGCAACAGGTTTATTGTGACCTCATTTACCTTGTATGCAGACAACGGTGCACATAAACCTCAGAGAATATCTCACAAAAGGGGCACACACCCATAACCAAGCTGGGCAACAATGATATCATTGGGAAACATTACACAACACTCCCAGGACAATCCATTACAATGAAATGATATTTAAAAGGGTCTGTGACGCGTAGACCCTTCCACACATCATTTCTTTTTTATTTGGTGCTTTCCAGGCAGTGTTGTTCCTTGTTGCCCATTGCTATCACTGTTGCAAAGCTGTATTATGCTTTTTAAAATGTTTCATGTGGTCATTTTTAACGTTTTATGTGCTATTTTGTTCAGTGCACATGTATCACACTGCTCACGTTTTGTGTGTTTCCCCGGTTTTGCTGTACATTGCTGACGGAAATGGTTTCTCTTCCCTTTAAAAGCCTTTAACGGCAGGTTTTCATTCGCGTTGGAATTGAGCTCAGAATTACAGCGCGTTAGTGAGGGGGAGCCTCTCCACGCCCCCTCTCCGCCCATTGACCCCTTCTCTCCGCCCACTCTCCACCTTCTGCACTGTTTTAACGCGCCGCGGGGCTTTACGATCGTTAAGCGCGGTTTCCGCGCGTAGTACGACGTTACTGGTCGTTGGCGCGTGTTTACGCGCGTTACACTGCACTTACGGTCGTTAACGTCATACTACGCGCGTTACTCACGTTTAGTAAACATACCCCTTAATTTTCATGGTGTTAGATCACCGGCACTTTTGGCCGGAAAAAGTAGATCATGACCTGTTTGAAGTTGGACATGCCTGCAATATGGCATCCTTCACCTCTAGTGGTAATCTCAAGTTACTACCACTTGGGTCAATCAATAGCAGTAGTACCATGAGACTACAGCTAGGGGTGAAAGTCACTATAGGGGAAGCCTTACCAGTTGGGTTAGAAGTAGAAGGCAACCCCTTCTGCCATAATGTCTGCTAGATACCGGTAATGGCACCAGTAAGAAAGTTGCTTGGTGGGCAGGGAATAGGTTTGGGATATGGTCATTAGTAAAACAGTTGTGCATGGGATCTTGTGGGGGTCTAGAGGGAGGATTTTGATTTGGCATTGTATGGCCTTTGGGGGGGATTGAGAAGGGATAGGTTTGCTTGGGCAGGGAATAAAGATTGGTAGGATTGTGATCACTAGGAAGGATGCTCATGGTGGAGGGGGGATGATCAAGAGGGAAAGCCTAGAATGGGGGTTTGTGTTAAGGGGGGATCCAAAAGGGGGACTAAAGATCACAGCTGCTGCTGATTTTTTTTCTGTGTCACTGAGACCATATTGTTTATGTCAGTAGATAGAGCAGATAGTGTGACTCCTTTATTATGCCTTCTGTGCAGCAAATAGAAGGCAGATACTGGTCCCTTTTAATAATGGTCCATAAACCGTTATTAAAAGGGACCTGGGATATCACTGCTTGACACTATACAAGCATTGTGTAACCTGTGTCTTTTGGGGAAACTGCTAGGTATTTATGACCTAGATTGGCCACTGTTGGAAACAGGATACTGGGCTTGATGGACCTTGGTCTGACCCAGTATGGCATATCTTATGTTCTTATGTTCATTTACCACACAGGCTTGGCTCCAGGGTCATAGCAAGGGCTCTATCAGTAGTTAGCCACACAGGACGCAAGTACAGAGGGGCGCTGATATCATCATTGGGGATTCCAAGAAGCCCAATAAGAGCAAGTTTCTGTGCATGGCTGGGTAGGGGGCAGAAGCTTCTCAAGTCATGCAGGACACATTTGTAGCTTTCTACAGCCCTGTTTTGCACTAATCACACCTAAACATTGCCAGTTAAAGTGTAATAAGTGCAAACACTTCCACACTTTAGTAAAAGGACTCCTTAAATTGACTTAATGCAGACTAATTGACTTAGCACACTTTAATTTACTAATTAGTACATATTCAATAAATTTAGAATGTACAAATGTATGACTCTAACCAAAAAGACACCCCAAAATCCAGAAAAATGTATGAAAAAATGAAAACTAATCAATGATTCTTGCCTGTACATATCCCTCTTATGGGCAAATTGGTAGAAAAGGTAGTTGGGAAACATTTTCAGTGGGGTGGGGTTTCACAAAAATTCTACAGAAATTGAAAGTTAAAGGGCAGGTATAATGATTTTGTGGATTGATCACAAATGTAACTGTCCTCTATGCAGCTACTCCAAAAATATCCAAGATTGAAGAAAGCGCTGCTCATTTATATGTTTGTTATGATGTCTTCAACACAAAGCGGAAGAAAAGGACTTCAGCTTCACTTGCGGGGCTAGTCATTCAAATGGCTTTTATAATCAGAGCCACTTAATCTACCCTGTTAAATACCATCATAAGCCCTTTCCTCCACCCCTTTCCTTCAACTGTGAACTTTAAACTTTAAACGCACTTATTTTCAAATGACGTCCTTTTCTTCCACTTTGTGTTGAAGACATCATAGCAAACATATAATTGAGCAGCGCTTTCTTCAATCTTGGATGTTTTGGATGAGGCATGCACATTTGACACCATGGACTACCTAATATTGATTGAAAGATCATTTGAGATAGGGTGATGTGCAACAATATTGGATTAGGTTTGACTTTGATGGCACTGAAGTCAGGGCCGGCCCGTCCATTGAGCGAGAATGTTTTTTGCACAGGGCCCCGCGTTTCAGGGGACCCCGCGCAAAAAACATTCTGATCCTAAAGTCAAATTTAAAATTTAAAAAAAAGCTGTCTTCTCCCGCTGCCGGGGCCGCCGCGGCAGAATCGAGTGTGCCGCGGGGCCCCCCCTGCCCAGCAGAGCCTGCCCTCCCCTGTATCCGCTCTCTCGTACAGCTGCCTGCAGTCTCACGCGCCGACTTTCAGAGCGCGAGGGGAGAGTTTCTCCCTCGCTGCTCTGTTAAGCCCGCGGGGGCTGATGGGAAGTTCCCATCAGCCCCGCGGGCTTAACAGAGCCGCGAAAGGGAAACTAGTCCTTTCGCGCTCTGAAAGCCGGCGCGTGAGACTGCAGGCAGCTGTATGAGAGAGCGGATACAGGGGAGGGCAGGCTCTGCTGGGCAGGGGGGACCCCGCGGCACACTCGATTCTGCCGCGGTGGCCCCGGCAGCGGGAGAAGACAGCTTTTAAAAAAAGAATTTGGGCTGGGCTGGGCTGAGCTGAGCTGGGCTGGGGGGGGGGTTAGGAGTGCTGATGGTCTGGCGGGGGGTTAGGAGTGCTGATGGGCTATGGGGGGCTGGGGGGGTTAGGAGTGCTGATGGGCGGGGGGGTCAGGAGTGCTGATGGGCTATGAGGGGCTATGGGGGGCTGGGGGGGGGTTAGGAGTGCTTATGGGCTATGGGGGGCTATGGGGGCTGGGGGGGTTAGGAGTGCTGATGGGCTGGGGGGGTTAGGAGTGGTGATGGGCTATGGGGAGGCTGGGGGGTTAGGAGTGGTGATGGGCTATGGGGAGGCTGGGGGGTAGGAGTGGTGATGGGCTATGGGGAGGCTGGAGGGGGTTAGGAGTGGTGATGGGCTATGGGGAGGCTGGGGGGGTAAGTAGTGGTGATGGGCTATGGGGAGGCTGGGGGGGTAGGAGTGGTAATGGGCTATGGGGAGGCTGGGGGGGTTAGGAGTGGTGATGGGCTATGGGGAGGCTGGGGGGGTTAGGAGTGGTGATGGGCTATGGGGGGGCTGGGGGGGTTAGGAGTGGTGATGGGCTATGGGGAGTGGGGGGGTTAGGAGTGGTGATGGGCTATGGGGGCTTGGGGGGTTAGGAATGGTGATGGGCTATGGGGGAGCTAAGTCTTTATATGGGCTGATGGGATTAGGACTGGAAGTGGGTTGATGGGGGGTTAGGACTGCTAATGGGCTATGGGGGGCATAAACTAAAAATTGGGTGATGGGGGATTAGGATGGGAAAGTGGCTGGTGGGATTAGGGCTGGGAGTGGGCTGATGGGGAGGTTAGGACTGGTACTGGGGTATGGGGGAGCTTAAACTGAAAATTGGGTGATGGGGATGAGGACGAAATGGGCTGATGGGGTGGGGTTTAACCCTGGAGGTGGCATTATGGGGTAAGGACTGGAAATGTGAGGTGGCATGATGGGGGGTTAGGACTGGTAATGGGCTATGGGGGGGCTAGGACAGGAAATGGGCTGATGGGGAGGGGTTAGGACTTGAGGTGGGCTGATGGGGGTAGGACTGGTAATGGTCTGTGGGCAGATGGGGGGGTAAGAACTGGTAATGGGCTATGGGGGATTTAAGACTGGTAATGGGCTGTTGGCTGATGGGGGCTGTCTGGTAATGGGCTATGGGGGGCTTAGGACTGATAATGGGCTATGGGGGGGCTAGGACAGGAAATGGGCTGATGGGGAGGGGTTAGGACTTGAGGTGGGCTGATGGGTTTAGGACTGGTAATGGGCTGTGGGCTGATGGGGGGTTAGGACTGGCAATGGGCTATGGGGGGCTGACTGGAAATGGGTTGATGGGGTTAGGACTGGAAGTGGGTTGATGGGGGGGCTAGGACTGGTATTGGGTTGGGGGGTTGCTAGGACTGGAAATGGGCTGATGGGGGGCTAGGACTGGAAATGGGCTGATGCAGGGACTAGAAGGGAAGGGATGCTGGGTGAGGCTGGAACTAGAAGGGAGCTGATGTTGGGGGAGGATTAGAATGGGATGGGGCTGGGAGAGTAAAATGGAGAGGGGAAAAATATTTTGTGTGGGAGGGATAAAAAATCTACAATTGGCCGGATATTGGGAGAGTAAGTGGGGATTGAGGATGGAGGGGTAAAATTTGAGTGGATGAAATAGGAATGAGGAAAGAGCAAAAGGAGAAAGATTAGTATGTTAAAGCAGATGTAGAGAGAGAGAATGGAAAAAAAAACTAGAAGAGAGAAGAAAGGACAAATGGACAGCAGATGATGGAGAGTTACCAGAAAACATGAAGAAACCAGAAGAAAGTGGCTGGAGCAATTGCAACTGAAAAAAAAATGCACAAAAGGTAGAAAGATATCTCTTTATTTTGAATTTATTTACTGGAATATGAAAGCTCTGGGAAAAGTGCATCATTAACGTCTGCACTTTGTTTGGTACAAGAGGAAATTAATTTATAGTTTTATTTCTACAGTGTTGTTGTACATTCCAAGTTTGGCTTTTGGGGTTCCCAGTGTAATTATTGCCTTCCTGTTTCTAAATTGTGATTCCTTGTTTGGTGATGGTCTGTGTTCTGCATGTGTAACTGAGCTGAGGTATTCTGTTTATGTAATTTCTATTTGACATTGCCACTTGTTCTCTTTCCCCAGTAGATCATGTATTGTTGTTCTCTGAAATGTATTGGTTTAATATTTGCAGTGTTGCCTTTTGATAGCTAGGGTATGGTGCTTTATGAGTCCTGGTAGTGCTGTTAGGATACGGTGGGTTTGCTATGGGTTCTAAATGGGCAGTGTTTGTAGTAGTTACTAATGTGCCTGGCGGTTGGCACTGGATTATAGTAATGTAGAAATCTTTTAGTCTGTCTTTATCCATACACTCATTAAGAGACATGTTTACTAAAAGTTAGTGTATGTTAGCATTATGCAAATATTTATGCAAATAAGGCCACTTATGCAAATGAGGCCCCACACCGAGTCTCCGCACATGGCCCTGCACCCCCCTTGGGCCGCCCCTGACTGAAGTTACAGTGAACAATTTGATGTCAGATTGGATTCATTTGAAAAAAGCAGTTCCAAAAGGTCATCATGTTCACCATTTTCATTTAATGTGAATATGTTGCCACTCTATTAGTTTCTGAATAGATTGGTGAGAGTTTGATATTCAGAGTGATTGATATTTAAATACCACAGCAGTAAGCTGTGGTGCTTAAATATCAGTGGGTAATTCAGAAGCAGTATCTGAAAAGGAGCTGCCGCTGAATATCCGGGCTGTGCAGCACTAGATAAGTCAGCCCGGATAGTCAGTGGGGACGTCTGCAGATAGCAACATAGGACAGCCTTTTAGATGTCCTGTGTTGCCCACAGAGGTCTCCACTGAATACATAGCTAACAGGATAAGTGCCTACCACAGACTGCCCTTGCACTAGCTGAATAGTGCTGGGGTGGTATGTGGAGATATTCAGAGATACTATCCAGATAGTACCACTGAATATCCCAATCAACACCCTTAGCCAGCTGGCCTCCCATTGGCTGATCAGCTTAGGGCTTTGAATATTGGGCCCATGATTTTTTTACAAACTGTATGCTGAAAATTTTATGATTTACTTTCATTTTCCAGTTGATGTTCTAGAATTTCTATTGTATATTTTGTTGGGGTAAAGACCAATTTTGAAATAGATGATGATTAATAAGCTGGTTTTAAATTGGAACATGTCTGAGGTCATAGTGGTTTTCTGTATTTCCATTTCATTAGAAACAGTGGAAGGGCAGAAAATCATTCTTCAATTGGATATTAAGGGGTATGTTTACTAAACCGTCTTAATGTGCGCCCAGCGACGTTATCGGGCGATAAGGTACCTTATCCCCCGATGAAGGCGTGTTACTGGGCGATAAGGTACCTTAGCGCGCAATAACGCGCGCAGCGGCGCAAATTAGCGCTGAGGGTGGAGAAAGGCGCCCAGAGGGCGGAGGAAGGCTCCCCAGGGGCGGAGAGAGAGGGTCAATGGGCAGAGAGTGGGAGGGAAGAGGCTCCCTGCACACTAACGCCGTGGAATCCGGGGCTGAAAACTAACGCCAGTGAAACCCTGGCGTTAGAGCAGATTTATAGGGAAAAGAAACCATTTCCGTCAGCAATGTACAGCAAAACCAGGGAAACCTACAAAATGTGATAAGTGTGATACATGTGCACGGAACAAAAGGGCAAATAAACAGTGAAAATGACCAAAAGAAAATATAAAAACAACATAACCAAGCTGGGAAATAGTGATATTAATGGGGAAACATCAAAAAATACTCCCGAGAAAACTCCAAAAAGAAAGATATGAATTTTGGAAGGGTCTGTGCTCTGTCCCCATACAAGGTGAATGAGCCCACATTGAAATTGCGCTGATCAGGGTTTTCCCTCTCCATTGGACAGGTTTCCTATGGCATGCACATGTTCTGCAACAGCAGGGCGGGCATGTCGGAATGGGCAACTGGACAGATGCTGGAAAAGGGGACACAGAGGGCTGCAGGCGGCACATGCTGTGGTGCAGCTGGGCCACAGTGCGGACTAGGGTGATGCCTAGGTGGCCCATAGGAATGCTGAAACAGTACAGCAGCCAGACAGCAACTGATGAGGGCCCAACATGGGCATGAGTGTGCTTCCCACAGTGTCACAGGGGATAGTACCCAGCAGGTACCCCCAAGGGCACAGAACATTGGCAGGCAGTGCTGGGGGGAAGCATGGACAGCTATGCAGGCACTCCTACCCCAGAACCCACACCATAGGCAGCCACCTACCCGCACACTGCATTAGCGATATCCTGCCAACCTGACTGGTTTGTGGCCCTCTAGGGCTGGATTCAGAGACCCCTGCCTTACATCTCTGTCATTTAAGAATGTGAGTGGGCAAGGTGCAGATCTCCAAGACATTAAAAAGCTTAGATAGAATTTGCCACATGCCTCATTGCATCTCACCACCACCAAAATATTGTCTATTAGACAACTTTTTGGTGGTGGTGAGAATTGAGGAGGCATGTGACACATTCTATCTACCCTTTTGATGTCTAGGACATCTGCACCTTGCCCACTCACAATCTTAAATGACAGAGGTGTAAGGCAGGGGTCTCCAAATCTGGCCCTAGAGGGCCACAAACCAGTCAGGTTGGCAGGATATCTCTAATGCATATATATCTCATGCATATTCATTAGGGCTATCCTGAACACCCGACTGGCCTAGGGGTTCAAGGAGGACTGGTTAAGAATCACTGCCTTAGGGATATGTACAGCTCTCTATTGGCCGGCATGTAGGGTGCTGCTCCCCAGCAAGACTGGGGTTGATGCCTCCTTCTACTGCCACCATTGTAGGGAGGTAGAATGTGGGTGTGTTGGTGGGGGACCCTGTCTCCCATCTGAGCCACAGAGGGTGGGTTGTACATAATCTGCCTATGGGTCCAAACACCCCCCTTCACCTACATTATGTTACCATAGCACAATACAGAATATGCGCTATTCTGGGGGCACCAAAGCCCATAAGGACTAGACCTGATTGATGACTACAAATGGACACTAAAAGCATCCTAGGTGTGTCTGCAAGAACTACCTATCACACATACTGGCACTGATGGATACCTGCAACATAGCCTATTTCAGACATGGAAGGTGCTGCGGACCTGGTGCTGGCCGCCCCACCTCACCCTCAGGGTGAGCACAATAACCACACAATGTGACGGTCTGTAGCTACTCTGTGCCACTAACACACACCGTCGGCACCCCCTACCAGGCTGAGGTGCTGTGGGGGTGCACTTGGTCAGTTCCCCTTACCAGGATGAGGTGCTGTGGGGTGCATACACCATCTTGTGATCATCTGTAGACTGATGATTTGCATGTGCTGTGCATCATGGGTACGGGTGGGTTGACCCTATCCTGGTAACCACAGCAGAATGTTTGTGTGGTGACGTGCAGTCCTTCTGTAGCCATCTAGGAGTTTGTTAGCAGCTGTAGCCCACTGGTTACTTCACTGCCTGTGACGCCAGAGGTCATGGGTTTAAACCCACCGTGGGGTCATTTGATAGGGCTGTTTGAGGCATTGTCTATTTTTAATGTACATTAGTGCTGCCAGCAAAAACACCCTCAGAGTACTGTAACCCTAAGGTGCCTAATAAGGCACCCCATAAGGCACTTTATAGGGTGCCCTATAAGGCGCCTTTAATGCGCCTTATAAGGTGTCCTACAGGGGACATTATAGGGTGCCTTGGCGGACAGTGCACTTTATAATGTGCCCTATGGATTACCCATAGGGTGCCTAATGTGGCACCTTAGGTTATGCCACTGTGAGGGTGTGTTTGCTGGCAGCACTAATTAAAATAAAAATAAAAGGCCTCAAAAAGCAATGCATATGTAAAAAGTAATGCCTCAATCAGCCTTATTCATCAGGAACACTGGGGGATCAAACCCATGACCCCATACCATCAGTCAGTGTATTAACCATTATGCTACACCTCTGCTGCTGTATTTATAGGTGAGTGCACCTACCGAAGACCAACGTGCATTAATGTGTCACGCCCCCCCCCCTCTATTGCTTGATAATGTGTGCCACGCACAATATTGCGGAATTTCCACGTTTACACCGGAACACCCACGCTCTGTATGGCATCCTGCACATTATTGCTGAGTGCACATTAAGACGGTTTAGTAAACATACCCCCTGGTGTAACTGTTTAGCCAGCCATTGCTATGTGAATAGGTATAGCACACTGGTTAATGCAATACCCTAAGAGCCAGGGGTGATGGGCTTGAGACCCAAGTGTGCCAACAACTATTGAAATGCATTATAAATTAATTTTGTTTAAAAAGGTCAGACACATCACTGCAATGTGTGTCAGCAGCATAGACCATCATAGATAGTATTTGCTGCACCAGATCCTGTGTAACAGCTGTGGCATAGGCAAGGGTACATTGCGAGCATGCCTCAATGATGCATGCTGTGCGCGTTGCGGCACATTGCATGCGTGGGAAAGGCATTCCACAAAATGGCTACCCGTTCCCGTAAGCCAGCGCTCACTCGCAGGGAGCTAAGGCACCTTGCAGGGCTCATCTGAACCAGGCAGAGCAAACTTTTTCCTGGCTCCTCAAGGCGACAGGACCTGGTGCGTGTACGCAGGTCCTGGGACCATGTCACAAGGCGCTATAATCGTGTTGCGGACTACCCACGAGAGGTAAGTGTATGGGGACAGGTCAGTATATGCACATACAGATCCAGTGTTGATTGTAGCTGTGCATGCTGCTGTACGTAGGTAGTCTAACTAATTTATGTCTAGTAGTTAAACACACGTGATATACCGTCTATGTATTACATCAGAGATCTTTGCCCTAACCCCAGGAGGCTAAGGCCTGATCAGAGAGTCCCAGATGTCATCCTGGTGTTATGGCATCTGCTGCTGTTGATGTGTTAAAACACACCGTAACACAAGGAGCCCATACATCTCACTAAAGAGGTGTGCCAAACATCATGCTGATATGGTAGGATCCGCATTTGCAGGGTCACACATCTGCTCCACACCTAGGGGTCCTAATACGTGCTCCAAATGGTCTGTCAGTCCCCCCCCCCAGTGATATGGTTGTGTGTGCCTTTGCAGTTTAAAACATCCTCCCTACCCCCAGGAGTCCTGAGAGCTCATCAAAGTGGGTTCCCAATCACCCTGGTGTTATGGTTGTGTATGCCTTTGCATTTTAAAATATCCTCCCTACCCCCAGAAGACCTGAGAGCCCATCAAAGTGGGCTGTCACTCACCCTGGTGATATGGTTGTGTGTGCCTTTGCAGTTTAAACCATCCCCCCTATCCCCAGGAGACCTGAGAGCCCATCAAAGTGGGCTGTCAGTCACCCTGGTGATATGGTTGTGTGTGCCTTTGCAGTTTAAACCATCCCCCCTATCCCCAGGAGACCTGAGAGCCCATCAAAGTGTGCTGTCAGTCACCCTGGTGATATTGTTGTGTGTGTCTTTGCAGTTTAAAACATTCTTCCTACCCCCAGGAGTCCTGAGAGCCCATCAAAGTGGGCTGACAGTCACCCTGGTAGTATGGTTGTGTGTGCCTTTGCAGTTTAAAACATCCTCCCTACCCCCAGGAGTCCTGAGAGCCCATCAAAGTGGGTTCCCAGTCACCCTGGTGATATGGTTGTGTGTGTCTGTGCAGTTTAAACCATCCTCCCTATCCCCAGGAGTCCTGAGAGCCCATCAAAGTGGGCTGTCACTCACCTTGGTGATATGGGTCTATGTGCCTTTGCAGTTTAAACCATCCCCCCCTATTCCCAGGAGACATGAGAGCCCATCAAAGTGGGCTGTCAGTCACCCTGATGATATGGTTGTGTGTGTCTTTGCAGTTTAAAGCATCCTCCCTACCCCCAGGAGTCCTGAGAGCCCATCAAAGTGGGTTCCCAGTCAACCTGGTGATATGGTTGTGTGTGTCTGTGCAGTTTAAACCATCACCCCTATCCCCAGGAGTCCTGAGAGCCCATCAAAGTGGGTTACCAGTCACCCTGGTGATATGGTTGTGTGTGCCTGTGCAGTTTAAACCATCCCCCTATCCCCAGGAGTCCTGAGAGCCCATCAAAGTGGATTCCCAGTAACCCTGGTGATATGGTTGTGTGTGCCTTTGCAGTATAAACCATCCCCCCTATCCCCAGGAGTCCTGAGGGCCCATCAAAGTGGGCTGTCACTCACCCTGGTGATATGGGTCTGTGTGCCTTTGCAGTTTAAAACCTCCTCCCTACCCCCAGGAGTCCTCAGAGTCCATCAAAGTGGGTTCCCAGTCACCCTGGTAGTATGGTTGTGTGTGCCTTTTCATTTTAAAACATCCTCCCTATCCCCAGGAGTCCTGAGAGCCCATCAAAGTGGTTTCCCAGTCACCCTGGTGATATGGTTGTGTGTGCCTTTGCAGTTTAAGCCATCCCCCCTATCCCCAGGAGTCCTGAGAGCCCATCAAAGTGGGCTGTCACTCACCCTGGTGATATGGGTCTGTGTGCCTTTGCAGTTTAAAACATCCTCCCTACCCCCAGGAGTCATGAGAGCCCATCAAAGTGGGTTCCCAGTCACCCTGGTGATATGGTTGTGTGTGCCTTTGCAGTTTAAACCATCCCCCCTATCCCCTGGAGTTCTGAGAGCCCATCAAAGTGGGTTCCCAGTCACCATGGTGATATGGTTGTGTGTGTCTTTGCAGTTTAAACCATTCCCCCCTATCCCCAGGAGTCCTGAGAGGCCATCAAAGTGGGCTGCCAGGCACCCTGGTGCTATGGTGTATGTTGCTGATGATGTGTGCCAGGAGATCCCACTCCCAGGAGGCCTGATACCTGATTGCAACGGTGGGTATGTCATCCAGATATGATGTTAGGTTATGCCGGGTAGGTTGCCCAGTCAGTGAGGGGCACACCTCATTACACATGTCTGTGATGTATCCAGATGGTATTGTAGGTGCAGCTGTGGATGTGCTTAACAGCACCCCACCCCCCTTAGCTATGAGATCTGATTACAAAGGCCTGTTACAATGCCATATATACAGAACTGTACACTAATTCAGGTCACACATCTGCCCACTCACAAGGATTTCTTCACCTGATTGCGGGGCACAAATGCTGTTGTATGGCTACATGCACCTGTCGGGGTTGCACAACACTGCCTGAACCCAAGACAGGAGCACAGATGTCAATAGCCTATTCCTGTGTGTTGGCCCCTGCTCCTGTTGTTGGTAGCCACAAAGGCCCTACTCACACGAGGCCATAGTCATGACCATAGAGGTATAGTAGACAGCCAAATGGCACGGTAGTGGCCCCTGGCAAGGTGCATAGGGCCACCCACCCTCCACTCCATGTATGGACACATCACCCATGCGTTTTAGGATATCATGTCGCCATTGGGGTTGGGTCGGATGATGTGTGCAGGTCAGGAAAACACAACTGTGTTTGCTAGACCACATAGGGGGTTGGGGGTCCCCTGGACACCAGCATGGCCAAACCACATGTGGCATGGTGCTGCCATGTCATGCAAGGGGAGCATGGGAACACAGAATGGTGTGTTCAGGGTGCTGCGCACATTACACATAGGTGTCACTGCACACATGCCAAGACCCACATGCAGGTGGCACTGGCAACAGTTAGTACATGACACACAGAGCAGTGGAGCAGGAGCAGCAAGATGCTGGCAACACAGATGTTTGACTTTTGTTGGTCACCCACCAGAGATATACAGTCACTGATGCTCCCACCCATTGTTTTCACCACCACAGGTAGAAGACCTGAGGAAAAAGGGGTGCGAGTTGCGGCTGCACCACAGAGACTACCTCGCCCGCCTCCAGAGGAAGGCGATGGGACAAGGTGGAGGTGAGTTTTGAGGGCTCTGCAGCATGGTAAACAATGTCTCAGTGGCCCACTAGCCTGTGTGGTGCCTACATATGTAAATGTGTTATGTGACTCACATGGTAGTGTGCTAATGACTGTCATCCTCCCTAGAGGGCGATGTCACCAGTGAGGGCCCATCTACATCAGGCCATTCCCTGAGGTGCCCCACTGCCTGCCGCACCACGGAGGAGGAGGTGGAGGAGGAAGGGGCAGAGGAGGAGGAGGAGGAGCCAGCGGAGGAGGCAGCGGATGCATCGGAGGAGGAGGAGGGGGCTGATGGGGGCATGGAAGGGGTGGAGGGTGGGGTGGCAGGGGAGGGAGAGGGTGTGGGTGATGGGGGAGGGGGGAGTGTAGAGGGTGGGTGGGAGGTGCCGGGGGGGAGGTGGGGGTGTTGGATGGGGGGAGGGTGTTAGCGAACACAGGGCAGCACAGGGCACTGTGGGTTCCCGCCAGCCAAAGCACATGGCTGCAGAGGATGGACGGCAGTGTGAGGAAACGCCATCCAGGGTCACACACAGGTTACATATGCATGCCACCACACAGACACCTGGCACCATGTGTGTGTGTGGTGGCAGATGCGTGCAGGACCTGTATGTGGCCCTGGATGGCGTGGAGCAATGCCTCCATTTTCTACAGCACACGTACCAGTGACTGGCGGGATCCATTCAGTGGATGGTCTCTGAGATGGAGCGGCTGCTCTGTCGGCAGCCATCCCCTGAAGGGCATTCCAGGAGTGTGTGATGGGTCCTGTGATGCCCACACATGTGCCCTGTGTTTATGTTTCATGACGTTTAATAATACAGTTCTTTGATAACATCATAATTGTCACATGTCACACTTTCAGATAGACTATGGATGTAAGCATGGGACATGTGTGTAGATAAGTATGTGTATGCAAGGTAGACATGGGTATCATACATGGACCGTCTCCACATGCTGTTGTGGGGGCTGGCCATGTGCGTAGGCATGTGAGTCCAAGGATGATCCTGAGATGTGGCAATGTGGAGCATTTCCTAAAATGCCTAGTCAAGTGCATGCTGTGTGCAATGTGTGGGAACCATATCTGATGCACCATGCCTGTGTGCCAAAAGCAGACACGGCAAACAGCAATTACCTTGCATGGAGGGTAGGATGCACTACTGAACCCAGGAGCTACTCAGGGGGATAGCTGTTGAGGGTGGCCTGGGACAATGCATGTCACAGGGATGGACGGTGGGTGATCATAAGCACATGCAGGAATGAGCAGCTGACCTAAGCAAGCCACCCTTCTCTGCCTGTGCCACATGCCAGTCTATGTGGGAGGGAAGCCACGTAGGCCGTGTTGCGGGCAGGGATGCTGGTCACACTTGTGTGTCCAATGTTTGGGGGTATAAGGGGTGGGAGATGGTGACAGATCCCAACACCAGACATGTAGCATCATGAAATTCCCCCTGTGCAACAGTGGAGGACGGGTAAACCCACACGCTGGGGCCCTGGGGCTGGGACCTTCCACAGTGCATGACACACACAGCAAGCTATGACCTCTGTGCATTGATAACTGGCAGTACAGACACCCCACTACTGAGGGGCATGGGTGCAGGACATGTGGTCAGGGTGAAAACATGCGGTCCAGGCAATGTAGGGGACCACAGAGCCACACATTGGAAACAAACACATAGGATGTACAGGTTAACATCTGTTTATTCCACAAACTCACATCCTGCGTGGTCTCCCACGCCGCCCACGCTTCCCACGGCCCAACCCACCCCTTAGTGCTGCCTCTGGTCCTGGAGCCTCCGGGACCGTTGCTGGTGCAGGCTGCCACATCTGGGCTGCCATGTCCTCTAGGGCAGCCGCAATGCAGAGGAACGCCCCCGTACCAATCTCAGTAGTGGCCCGCAGCAGCTGAAGCTCCCTTGTGTTCGCCACCATATTAAAGTATAGCTGATGGAGTGCCTGACAAGTGCCTGTGGGTGGGACAGAAGGTGATATGTGAGATACCTCTCCAGTAGCCAACCGTCACACATACACATGTCACGCATATTCCACCAGATCAGTCTGCAGACCATTCATGCATGCCACAACTACAAATGCATGACCATGGTTAGACCTGTGTGTCCCATGAGCATAAGAACATAAGAACATAAGATCATAAGATATGCCATACTGAGTCAGACCAAGGTCCATCAAGCCCAGTATTCTGTTTCCAACAGTGGCCAATCTAGGTCATACATACCTAGCAGTTTCCCCAAGGGACAGAGGTTCCACAATGCTTGTATTGGTTCAAGCATTGATATCCTGGGTCCCTTCTTAATAATGGTTTATGGCCCTTTCCTCCAGGAACTTGTCCAAACCTTTTTTAAACCCAGCTACACTAACAGCCTTTACTACATCTTCCGGTAACAAATTCCAGAGTTTGATTACACATTGAGTGAAAAAATATTTTCTTTTATTAGTCTTAAATAGTTTACCCTTTAGCTTTATTGCATGTCCCCTAGTCTTTCTATATTCTGATAAGGTAAACAATCAATCTACGTTTACCCGTTCCACTCCGTTCATTAATTTATAGACTTCTATCATATCTCCCCTCAGCCGTCTCTTTTCCAGGTTAAAGAGCCCCAACCTTTTTAGCCTTTCTTCATAGGAGTATCCTTCCATCCCCTTTACCATTTTGGTGGCTCTTATTTGAACCTTTTCTAATGACGCTATATCCTTTTTAAGATACGGTGATCAGAATTGCACACAATATTCAAGGTGCGGTCTCCCCATGGAACGATATAGAGGCATTATAATATCTTTTGTTTTATTTTCCATTCCTTTCCTTATCATACCTAGCATTCTATTTGCTCTCTTGGCCGCCGCTGCACACTGGGCCGAGGGTTTTCACATGGTATCCACAATGACACCTAAATCTTTTTCCTGGGTGGTAGTTCTTAATGTGGAACCTTGCATCGTGTAACCATAGTTTGGGTTGTTCTTCCCTAGGTGCATAACCTTGCACTTGTCCACATTAAATTTCATCTGCCATTTTGATGCCCAGTCTTCCAATTTATCAAGATCCTCTTGCAATTTTCCACAATCCTCTTGGGTTTTAATAACTTTAAATAGTTTTGTGTCATCTGCAAATTTGATAACCTCACTCGTTATTCCACTTTCCAGGTCATTTATGAATATGTCAAAAAGCAGCGGACCCAGCACAGATCCCTGGGGTATACCACTAGTCACCTTTCTCCATTGGGAAAATTGGCCATTTAGCCCTACCCTCTGCTTTCTATCTTTTAACCAGTTCCTGATCCACAATAGTACACTGCCTCCTATCCCATGATTCTTTAGTTTTGCCAAAAGTCTCTGATGAGGGACCTTGTCAAAGGCTTTCTGAAAGTCCAGATAAACAATATCAACCGACTCACCTTTGTCCACCTGATTATTCACTCCTTCAAAAAAACATAACAGATTAGTAAGACAAGATCTTCCTTGTCTAAAGCCATGTTGGCTGTCTCCCATTAGGTCATCGACTATTGATTTAAACCACGTTCATTCAAACCCAAATTCAGTAGAGCTGATCATTCCATGTTTCTATTCAAAAAGCTAGGTTCAGGTCTCAGACTTTAACTGCACTTTAATCAGGACTATGTCCTTTCATGTAGTGCTGTTGTTTTTGCATCAACGACCTTCCAATATTTTTATCTCTTTACGCTGCACCTTCAACTGCGCTTTCTTTATTATGTTTACTGTGTTATTTAAAAATTGTATAAATAGATCCCGACGCTCAAATTCGGCGCCACTATGGTGTTTCAACGTGAAATTTTCTTCAGGAGATCCTTTATTCAATCTACAAAACAAACAAAGTGAACATTCACTCTTCAACCAACACTATTGATAAATATTCACCACTAAAGTGCCGCTAATGTCCCTACCATTAAAACTTCCTTAAAATCACTACTACTTACAGATAATGCCGCTGCCCGTGTCTCCTTCCTTTTAATTTCAATATGAGAGACGCCGCGCATGCGAGATGGAAACTTCCCTCAACATTTAAAGCTCCCCTCCAAATCTTTCTATTCGCCACACCTGATTATCCCCCATTGGTTGCTGACTCTACTGTCGTCATCCATGTCATCTGATAGTCCACCAATGATATCTCATCCTATATATTAGGAATCTCGCCGAACTGTTTACTTTTAAAACAATTTAGAAACTATTTAAATATAGTTAATGCGGATGACGTCCCCAGATTTTTATTTCCAAAGTTGTAATACTATTAAATTCCTATCTTTATAACTTATGATCCATTATGTTATTAATCCATCTTGATTTTTGTTCTTTCTGAGTGATATTTTACTAACATCGGACACTGCAATATGTAAAGCAAAACAAAACGAAAGCCCCAATGGTAGACTAGAGATTTCAAATGCAGGATGCCCATTCTATAGCTACATTTAAACCCTCCGGAAAAACAGTATCCAACTTATGGATCCATCTTTGTTCGTGCAGTAGCAACGTCGCATCCAACGTTCTACCTCCCATTGTATGTGAGACTTGCTCAATAACAAAGCTACGGAGCTGTTCAAACGTATGCCCTTGAGATAGGCAATGTGTGACCATTGGGGCCTCCTGTCTACGACACTTTAATCGACTCCTATGTTCACGTAATCGGGTTCTCAAAGGACAAATCATTTTCCCTATATACCTAAGTCCACAGGGGCATATAATAATATAAACTACTGCCTCCGAAGCGCATGTAGTATTTGAACGGAGATGGAACGTCCTACCCTGATGACTAAATTGTGAAACCTCTAACATAATAGCACACATATCACAGGCACCACATTGTTTATGGCTGCCTGTCACATTCTGCCTTTCCACGGGTGGGAGCACCGTGGGACTAAGATACTCCTTTAAATTACGTCCCCATTGCCAAACACACCGTATGTGTCTTGTCTCCAAACCTGGAACCACTGTAAGAACATTTTTGTGTTTATTTAAAAGTTTTTGTATATGAAAACTCATGGGGGTATATGCCGTTATGAAGTTGATGTTATCCTCTTCCTTATAGCCTATTGGGGATGATGACCTCATTTTTATTAACTCAGCTCTGTGATTGTATAGAGCTCTACGATACGCTCTTTGTACTATCGATAAATTACGATAACGTAATTTAAAGGAGTATCTTAGTCCCACGGTGCTCCCACCCGTGGAAAGGCAGAATGTGACAGGCAGCCATAAACAATGTGGTGCCTGTGATATGTGTGCTATTATGTTAGAGGCCCCAATGGTCACACATTGCCTATCTCAAGGGCATACATTTGAACAGCTCCGTAGCTTTGTTATTGAGCAAGTCTCACATACAATGGGAGGTAGAACGTTGGATGAGACGTTGCTACTGCACGAACAAAGATGGATCCATAAGTTGGATACTGTTTTTCCGGAGGGTTTAAATGTAGCTATAGAATTGGCATCCTGCATTTGAAATCTCTAGTCTACCATTGGGGCTTTCGTTTTGTTTTGCTTTACATATTGCAGTGTCCGATGTTAGTAAAATATCACTCAGAAAGAACAAAAATCAAGATGGATTAATAACATAATGGATCATAAGTTATAAAGATAGGAATTTAATAGTATTACAACTTTGGAAATAAAAATCTGGGGACGTCATCCGCATTAACTATATTTAAATAGTTTCTAAATTGTTTTAAAAGTAAACAGTTCGGCGAGATTCCTAATATATAGGATGAGATATCATTGGTGGACTATCAGATGACATGGATGACGACAGTAGAGTCAGCAACCAATGGGGGATAATCAGGTGTGGCGAATAGAAAGATTCGGAGGGGAGCTTTAAATGTTGAGGGAAGTTTCCATCTCGCATGCGCGGCGTCTCTCATATTGAAATTAAAAGGAAGGAGATGCGGGCAGCGGCATTATCTGTAAGTAGTAGTGATTTTAAGGAAGTTTTAATGGTAGGGACATTAGCGGCACTTTAGTGGTGAATATTTATCAATAGTGTTGGTTGAAGAGTGAATGTTCACTTTGTTTGTTTTGTAGATTGAATAAAGGATCTCCTGAAGAAAATTTCACGTTGAAACGCCATAGTGGCACCGAATTTGAGCATCGGGATCTATTTATACAATTTTTAAATAACACAGTAAACATAATAAAGAAAGCGCAGTTGAAGGTGCAGCGTAAAGAGATAAAAATATTGGAAGGTCGTTGATGCAAAAACAACAGCACTACATGAAAGGACATAGTCCTGATTAAAGTGCAGTTAAAGTCTGAGACCTGAACCTAGCTTTTTGAATAGAAACATGGAATGATCAGCTCTACTGAATTTGTGTTTGAATGAACGTGGTTTAAATCAATAGTCGATAGTTATACGTTCAAGAAGAGACCATAACCATAACGATTTGTGAGTCCCATTAGGTCATGACTATCTACATGCTGAGTAATTTTATTCTTTATGATGGTTTCTACCATTTTTACCGGTACTGATGTCAGGCTCACGGGTCTGTAGTTTCCCGGATCACCCCTGGAACCCTTTTTAAAAATTGGTGTTACATTGGCGATCCTCCAATCTTCAGGTATTAGAGATGATTTTAATGATAGTTCACAGATTACTAATAACAGGTCTGCAATCTCGTATTTCAGTTCTTTCAACACCCTTGGATGTATACCATCCAGCCCAGGTGATTTGCTACTCTTCAGTTTATCTAATAGTTGTAATACATCTTCCCGATGTATCGATATTTCTTTCAATTCTTCTGCACCTTTAAATACCACTTCAGTCATGGGTAACATCCCTACATCTTCCTCAGTAAAGACTGAAGCAAAGAATTCATTCAATCTCTCCGCTATCGCCTTGTCGCCTCTTAGTGCTCCTTTAACCCCTTTATCATCTAATGGACCAACTGACTCTCTCACAGGTTTTTTGCTATGAATGTACTTGAAAAGGTCTTTACTTCGCGTTTTTGCTTCCGCAGCAAGCTTCTTCTCAAATTCTCCCTTTGCCTGCCTTATCAATGCCTTGCATTTGACTTGCCAGTGCTTGTGCTGTTTCTCATGACTGGAGGGGGGGTCCTGCTGAGGGGTCATGGGAATCACAGAACTCACACATGGCAGTGTGGCAGGTTCATCTGTTGATGCTTGGTCTGCACACTGGTTGTCTGAGATAGGTCTGATGATGTGAGGGGTCATTGCACACACATACATATATATATGGGGTTACAGCTCCCTACAATGCTGGGGCACAGTGCAGATCATGTTGGCAGACCATGCAGCATAACAATACCCATGGAGGGGTGTCTGTAGGGTGGGGTGTCTGGGTGGCATGTAACAGTGGTTCACATAGTCTGATCACCTGGGGTATATGGCCATGCACAGTATGTGTGTGTCTGAGCCCCTCAAACATGCTGTCACTTGACCAATCATCCAACAGGAGGGTGAAACACACCTGGCACATGACACCCCTCCCTCAACATCATACACAATCAGCTATGTTGTCATCGCCATTCCCCTTGTGGATGTTGCCAAAACACCCATGGGGATCAGTATGTATGATGTTACCCACCTTCAGCATCGCGCCGTACAGAGGCACTGTGGGCCCTCAGCTCAGCAAGGATAGTGGCCATTGAAGTCGGTGCTGCGCCAGCTGAGCCTGGTGCCTGCAGGCGGTGGGGGCTCCCCTCAGGTTCAACAGCCAGCCCAGCCTGTGGGGTGCTGACTCCGTCCCCCAATGTGGCACCATCATGGCTGGCCCAATCCTGTGCCTCTGCCATCTCAGAGCTGGCCTGTGGCTGTTCCCCTTCACTCGTGTCATCAGACACTGTGGCCTCTGGTCCCTCCGCACCCTGAGGCCCCGCCACATCCTCCTCCTCAGGCGCCTCCATGATACTGTAGTCACCTGGGTTGTGGAAAAGCATACACAGCACAGATAGTTTTTCACTGTCCACCTATGTACACGTGTGTAGTACCTCCACCCCATAATCAATGTGTGCTTGGGGGTGCCCTGTATGTGTGCTGCATAGATACCACCACACCTCACACTGCTATTATTAGGCAACTGTTGGGCACTGCCACGCACATGTAGGACTGTGGAGATAGTATGACAAACAGACATTCCTTGATCAGCAGACATTGTAATCCTAATGGAGATAGCAGTAACAGGAGTGGGAGGAGGTTATTAGCAGGAGTGAGGGGACATGTTCAGAGCAGATGGGAAAAGGGATGGCGTTAATAACACATGTGGGAGGGGACAGGAACATGGCAACTGAAAGGGTTGTGATGGAGTACAGCACATCCATGTGCCCCCGGCATAGGCAAATGGTGAGGCTGCAGAAACAGTTATGGGAGGTTGCATGCAGATGGCTGATGCATAGACAAAGGGGCTTGCAGGCATGCGCTGAGAGCATAAAGGTGTACGTAGCATACATACCTGCTTGGGGATGGGCGGTGTCCAGGGCCTCTGGCAGCCCCCGCAGGTATATGGGTCCTAGGCGGTCAGCCAGCTCCTGCTCCAGGGTTATGAGGGTTGGGGTGAAGGGGCCGCCCCCACCGGTGCCCATGGCATGTTGCCTCTCAGCAACCATGTGTGCTCGCACACCACGTTTTATGTCATTAAACCTCTTCCTGAGGCTGTCCAGGTCCCTTGGTGGCCCCTCTGCCTCTGCCACGGCCACCTGCACCTCCTCCCACACCTCTGTGCATGTGGCCACAGTGGTGCAGCTGCTGAGCCGCCCATAGAGGACCTCGTAGTGCTTGAGGACACAGGCCAGCAGGATGTGGTTCTCCTGAGGGCTGAACCACACAGCCCTCCTCCGTTTAGCAGCAAGCACCGTTACCCACCTTCTCTAGGCAGTGGGGGGCCCTGATGTGCCTGCTGCCTCCACTCCAGCCCCACTACTCCCTCCCTCCCTGCTGAGCAGGTGGCCACCCCTCCTCCACCCCAGCCATGTGCTGCTGGCCCAGCATCCTATGCTGTTCCCCCTCCACCTCCCCCTCCATATTGGTCATCCCTGCCCCACCCCCTGCGCTTTCCCTTACACCTACTCGCCGCCCCCCTCCTCTCCCTGCTATCTGCCTCTCACCTCTCCTGTCTCCTCCACCTGCTGCTCGCCTCGCCACAAACCTCTCCACTTGCCTCTGCCCTCTCCAAAACCTCTCCAACTGCCACTGACTCTCTCCACCAATGCTACTTCTCCAAACACTATCAAATACTCTTTCTCTCTGTCTCTGTCTGTCTGTCTGTCTGTCTCTCTCTCTCCTACACAAACCCATCAATGTGACCCAGGAGTTTGGGTGTATATATAGGTGTATTTGACGTACCGCGCATTGTGCATGCGCAGTTGCGCACGTGCGGCTGCTGTGTGTGGTGCGGCATGTGCTGTGCAGACACTGGGGGTGCATGCGCAGGACACGTCATACATGTGCTGTGTGCGTGGGACGTAGTGCATACTGTGATAAGGAGAGCTGTGTGGATCGAATGACATAGGAGAAAAGTGAGGAATACACCTTTAAAAACAGAGGTAAACAAGGTTCCCATAGAAACCACAAGCTACCGAAGCATGCAGTAGCTAGAGCTAAGCCCTGCCCTAGCAGTGACGTAAGAGCTAGTTTGAGCCCTAACAAATCTCACATGTGCAGCAAGGAGGGTGTGGCTGAAGAGATGCACCATTTTAAAGCTGCTTCAGAGTTTTGTAAGGAGGAGCCCAGCAGAGACACAGGTACAGTCTCTGAGCTTACCAGAGACATAGTGGAGAGAGAAGGAGAAGTGGAGACTGCTGATTCTTATTCTCAAAGAGCACTGGAACCAAAGCTGAAGCTTCTGCCAAAGCACCCCAGAGAGAAGAAATTGGAAAGGTTTGACTCCAGATGGGGAAACAGCTCTGATAGCAAGGGAAGCAATATACGTTGGGAAGGTACGTTTGCTTCAGTTCCTAGCAGGGGGTGTGCTGAGGACGTTGTCAGGGAGCTGAGGCTAAGCACTGAACAGAGTGCTGGCAGAAACACAGTGAAAAGCAGCTCCAAGCAGAAGTACAAGGAATTCAAGTAAGTCCAATGAGACAGCACTGGAGGCTGTGGAAAAGCTGTTGCAAGAGAGAAAGGCTCATTCCCTAAGTAATGTGGATGCTGACCAGAAAGAACCATTTTTAGGAAAACTTCAGAAGCTTCTGCACAATATTAAGTTTAAACCCTGTGATAAAGGCTCCCAGGAAGACAACCCAATTGAACCTTGTGAAGATATGCAAATAGATGTTTATGAGACACCTCTTGATAATGACGTAATTGAAATGGATTGCTCGTTTTGTAAAACAAACAGCTTGAACATGTGCTAGGCTCATGCTGTGAGAAGAAGTTTGCATAGCCTGTGTGTTAAGTTGAAAGGGAAAGAACTGTTGCTGAAAACTTTAAGTTTACCTGATGTAATAACCAGCCGTAGCTGTGAAGGGCATTTATCTAGGAGGAGCCTGAGAACAGCTGCTGTGTAAAGAATACTTCTGAGTTTGATGTTTCAGCCTGATTTGTTCCTGATATCCTTTACTTTGGAGAAAGAATCCTTGTCTTGTGTTGCGCTATGAATTTGATGCGAGGGGGAAACCCAGAATAAATATCTTTGTTTGCCTTGAACACCCCGTGTGGTCAAACTACTTTGTCTGAAGAGTGATAGAAACTACAAGTCCCAGCATCCATTGCTGGAAACCAAGTCTTGGGACATTACTTAAAGGCAAATAAGGCAGCCCTTTTGCCTACCAGCCCTTGGCCTAGGCAGGGGGTCACGACAATACGCATGTCTAATGCTTATGCACAGCGCATGTAACAGGGTGCGCCTATGTGTCGGTGCATGCGCAATGCGCGCAACACAGGTACACTCTTTACATACACATGTACAACTCTGTCATATTGAGGTGTTTGTTTAGGAGACTGAGAGGCCGTGTTGTACCAGTGAAGCTTGTGTAGGGTATAAGGAGGGTGTACTGTGTGTTTTGACCATGTTTGTGAGTGTTGTCTGTATTGTGTGGCTGCCTGTGTTTGTGTGGTGGTTTGAACGGTGTGTGTCTTGGTTTGTGAGGTGAGTGTCTGTGTTTGTGTGTAGTTGAGAGGTTGTCCTTGTTTGGTGTATGGCAGCTTTTGTGATTGCTGCGGTTGCAGAGGGGGATGAGGAGGGGCTGTGGTTGCCTGATGGGGGAGATGGTGTCGATGGGGCTGGAGCACAGGGCATGGGTGTACACCCGCTGCAACACAGACCTGCAGCTGTGGGGGCAGGTCAAGCAGGGGCTGTACCCGCACAGGGCAGGAGACGTACCGAGGTACAGGCTCAGCAGCCTCGCCTCTACAGGCCCAGGGCCCAGCTCCAGGGCATTCGTGAGGACCAGATCATCTCCCTCTACCACCTGAGCACAGAAGCTATTAGGGAGCTCTACAAGGATCTAAGACCTGACCTCGAGCCCCTGACTGGTCGATCACATGCCATACCGGGTTTGGTCAAACTCCTTGGTGCCCTACATTTCTTTGCCTCTGGCTGTTTCCAGTCATCTGTGGCCACAGTAGGTGGCATGAGCCGCCCCACCGGCTCACGGTGTCTCCACCAGGTACTGCGTGCCATGGTCAGCCGGGTGGGGAATTACATAGCCATTCCCCACACTAGGCTACAGTGGGGGACCCTGAACCAGGCCTTTGAGGCATTAGCCGGGATACCACATGTGATGGGAGCTATTGATTGCACACATGTTGCCCTGGTCCCGCCTAGAGACAGGGAGGTAGTGTTCCGCATCCGCAAACACTATCATTCCCTGAATGTTCAGGTTGTATGTGATGCAAATATGCATATTCTGAATGAGGTCGCCAGGTTTCCAGGGTCCACCCATGACTCCCATATCCTGCATCGCTCGGCACTTTTCACTCAATTTGAGGCAGGACAGTATGAGGAGTGTCTATTGCTGGGTGTGTATTTATCATTTCTGATGGGCACATGCTGTTCATGTGCCTAGCCGTATGTGCACATGTATGTCTTCGAGGTGTATCCCTTGTTGTGCAGTTATGTCATCTGTCTGTGTGTGATATAGGTGGGGGGGAACTGCAACTCCATCTTGCTCTGGAGCTTTGTCATGTAGTTTAATGTATGCTAACATTTGTGTCATAGTTACAGATTATGTTGTTTCCAATCCATACACCTACCCCGTGTTGTGTGTGTCTGACCTTCACGCCCTGATGCATAGTTGCGACCTCCCATCATATGATGTCATATGTTAATGTGTGGATGTGTTATGCCTCTTTTTTGCAGTTATATACCTGTGTCCATTTGGGTGTACATGAGCTCCTGCTTTAACGTCGCACATCTCTGTTTTTCCAGGATATGGGTGTCGCCCCTGGTTGCTGACCCCTGTGCGTCATCCATGGACACGTGCAGAGAGGAGGTACAATGAGTCCCATGCCACCAGCCGCTCCATCATAGAGCGCACCTTTGGCATATTAAAGAGTCTCTTCAGGTGTCTGGATAGGACAGGTGGGGCCTTACAATACAAACCACAGACTGTGGCAGAGATCATTATAGCCTGTTGCATCCTGCACAACATTGCTCTCAGGCACCATATCCCTGTCGAAATTAATGAGGGTCTGGAGGATGACCCTACGTGCCCCCTTGCACGTGCCCATAGCGACACACTTGAGGGCACAGCAGTCAGGCGGCAGCTGATTGCAGAGCTCTTCTCTTGTAAGTACTGCATATATTCTCACATACATCTGTCTAGATATGTGTGTAATGCTTATACTAGTTACCATTTGTATTATGATATTGGTAAGATACAGTACTGTACTGTACTGACATGTAACTGAGACTGGCTAGCCATAAAACTTCAACACTACTCATGCCTGCTACACATTAGATGTGGCCAGGGCACAACAGCAGGTGGGGGTGGATTATGTGGGTGTGACGTTTGAGGTTTGGGGGAGGTGTTGGGCTGACATTCCTGGGTTGTGGCTGCATGTGATAGGGGCTAATGTGCAGCCACACGTATTTAGTTTTGATACTTTGGGTGCAGCAGGATGAAAGGCATGTGGTATGGCGTTATCAGTGGGGTAGCAGCCCATGGATGGGGCCAGTTGTCCAGTTGTGTGTGCTTGTCATTGAGTGCTTGGAGCTGATTGTGGGGTTGTTATACTCTGATGTGCATGGTGTGTGTGTTTGTTGTTTTTGTATGACGCTACATGTGATATGTATCAATATCTACGTGATGTGTGGTAATTGGATTACTGGTATATGATATCATTGAGGGAAATTACTGCCACACCACAGTGTGCCTGAATGTAGGGGTCATCATGTAGCCCTCACAGGGATGCGGGGAAGGATAGGGCACCTGTGAGGTGTCTAGCCATGGGGGGTATTATTGTGTTAATTTAGATGGATATAGAATAGCTATGCAGTGTGGTGTTGCATATTTACACGCTGACAGAGATTATTCATGCCAGCTCTGCAAGGTGTATGTTCATGTGGGCAAGCTGTGGGCTAATTATGGGGGTGTAATGAGTTTGTAGTGCTGTTGCCATGGTGAACAGGGCAAATCTAGCTAATGACATCTAGACATATACCACACCACTCACATACAAGCTGTGTAAGTGTGTAGAGGAGGGGAGTGCAGTCCAATACAACAATTACATTTCTGACCCTAGGGACGGAGAGTTATGTCCACACACACAAGGAGGCTCTGATGGGGGGGGGGGGGAGGGTATAGGTGCACATATAGGCTATCCATGCTTTGCCATTATCATTTTCACACAGTGGTATGACATGCAGCCATCATGGTCCAGTCACATACACACATCGGGGTGTGGTTTGGCAAACATAACTCAGCCGCTGACATATATATTTTCAGCTCATCATCACACAGCTGTTAATGTAAGTGAAGGTATGGGATATACACATCACGAAAATGTATATGGTCAGAGGATGGGGAGGTGCCCCTGCATAGTTCCGTGTGCTACAGCGATTGACAGCGGGGTAGCAGACAACATTGAGACACCAGAACACACAGTGAGGGCCTTTGGGGGAGATGAGAGGGACACTGGATGTACTGCGGCCTTGGATTGCTGCAGGGACATGTTAGTGAGGAAACACCTCTGTTCACCCTTTTGTACATCAATAGAGAGGTGTGGGTAGGGACAGACAGAGTACTGACCCTTGTAGTTTGACAATCACACTTCAGAGATAACTCTTACATGAATGAGATCTGTACAGTGTGATGTTGAACAGTCTGTGGAGGATCTTGGGGTGTCTGGGAGCTGAGGACAGGAAGGTGCAGTGTGTGCTGCACAGCTAGAACATGCCATATGTATGTTTACCTTGTGTTTCCCGATCCACAGGACATACCTGTTGCAGCTCCTGGTGTGGGGGTGCATTGGCTGGTGACTGTAGGTCATCCAACATGCAGTGGTCTGGGGTAGGTGGACCTACAGCTACATTGTCTGTGACAACAGTGAGGGGAAACACATGTCCTCAGTGATGGGTCATATTGTACATATGATGTTGCTCAGCTATTTTCCTTGCACTACCATAACCCATATCTTGGTGATGGCACACATATCCCCATGTGGTCCTGTCCAGTGTGTCTTCTGCAACACTGTGTCTGTGACACATCCAAGAGAACTGCATATGTGTGTGTCCTAGGTGCTTTGGTAATGCCCTACACATACAGCCTTCCCCGACATTGTACCATCAGACAACACCAGTGTATCATTGCGTTTCACAGGGCCTTTAGGTCCACCAATGTCCACTTGTGCACATACCAGCTTATGCTACTGCTGGCACGCTCACATTAGCATACTGTGTGGGTGTGTTTGTTTGGGTTGGCTGTGTGATTGTACAGTGTGCAGGCATTTCACATTATCATGTGGTGTGCAGGGTCGGTACACCTGGGAGGCGGTGGTGACTGTCCTATCTCTACCTTACTGGTGTTTACCCTGTGAACATTGTGGACATGTGTTGGGTGTGGTGAGCAGCACTGTGTCTTGTGTTGTGACATACGACTGTTGAACAGCATTTTTGTATCACAGATATCGCCCTAATGTGGACATGCATCAACAGAGGCTTGACATGGTGACATGGTGCTTCTACACATTCTGATGGCATCGTCTCCCTTCACTGTGACGTGTTGTGGCCTTTGAGTGACTCAGGGGATCCAAGACATACACTTGCTGAACGCACACAGTAGGTTTGACCTTTTGGTTTTGGGAATGACATCAGCCTTTACATGTTAATGATTTACGGTTTGTTTCACAGACATTTCATGTTGTCTCTCTGTTCACAAAAACTGATGCACATGGGGTGGAGCTGTGAAACACCTGTGTAACATGGGCATGGACATGGACATTAACATATCCATGTGACAGCCGCGTCTGCAGTTCCAAATCCAAAATGTGACCCACATGCAGTGTGTTCTGTGTTGTGATCATGTAATGTTTGCCTGTGTGACGTTTTATTATGTGCATAGTCATGTTTGACTCTCTTCAATTTGTGCTGATGTTGCAAGCAGCATACCAATACATTATTTATTCTCTTCTGACACAGGGCAGTGGACAAACCAGCCACATCTACTACAGTGCATCGACCGTCGCCATCATCCACCTGTTGGGGGACACACCACCATGGAACTATCCCTGTGAAATGGTGCCATAGGATGTTTGACCTCTGCAAGTGGGACACATGCCTGGGATGGACAGTATTATTGTTGGAGTGTGACATTGGCCCTGACAGACCTGTCCTACACACTGTTGGTGCCATGCTCTGGCTGGGTGTCGTGTTCATTGCAGAAGACACACATGACCTTTCCAATACTCTGGCATATTGGGATGTGACACTTGACTATGCATGCCCAGGGTTTCAAGGACAGTTTTGACCTGACTTGTTGGATTGCAGACACACTTTGCACTTTGGACACTGTGTACTGGTCCCCACGTGCGCAACAAGGACTTACATTGTTGCTATATGTTGTACATTCCTGATATGTTGTGTTTTGGCCATGTGTATGACATGGACCACAGGAAATGCTCATCTGTTTGGTTCACCACAAGCATACAGCCATGCATGTGGCATAGGGGAGCAATGGAGAGCTCCTGTTATCTATGTCTGCCTACTCTCCACTTTGACATGGTACAGTTTTTGCCACGACAACCCTTTGCTGCACACCAACAGCTTAGATTGTTGTTGTCACTCACCAAGGGTGTTTCCGTGCATGTGTGGCATCACTGTATCATGTTGAGACGTACAAGGTGCACGTGAATATGACTGACCTTGCTGTGAAAACACAGCATGTGGCAATATGTCTTCTGTGTGGTTTACTGTACAATGTTTGCCTCACTTTCCATCTCTATATACTGGTTTCTGGGTTTGCTTACTGTACAGACGTGACGCTAAACATGTATTTAGGAACCTTGCATTGCATGTCTGCACACTCCTATTTATCCCCTGGGGTACGGACACTCACATTGCACCATTATATTTTGACTGTCGCAGTGTGAGTGTCCATTGTCTTCCTTCAATTGTGCATTCCATGTGCCGTGATATATGTGTACAGACACTGTATCCACACCAACCAGTGCAGAGGACCTTCTGCATAGTGTTATCTCTGCATGTTTCTGCAGGTTGTTTCTTTGTATTGGTTTCTGGGTTCATGTACCTCTGCTACCTGTTGGCATATCCTCATTGGGTATTTGACCATAGTTTATGGTTACATTGTTGCAGCTTTGATTCCTACATGAGGCATTATGTGGCAGCTGTAACATATATTTCCACATGTGTTTTTAAACTTTCAACATTTTAACAACATATACTGTTTTCATTTGTGTGTCTCCTGTGTTGCCAGATAGATATGTTTTCAGGTACAGATCATGATTGCTGTGTGTTGGGCCCTCATCATGCACTGCCTACTGTCTACATGCACTCATATGTTAGTTACACATTTGAGGCGTGCAGCAGCATGTGGTGTGTGGGGGCCAAATGCATACTGCCCACCATGCACCTGATGCACATTATCTCTCCTGCCCCTCATTTGTAGACGTGCCAGTGACCTTTATGTAGGATGTGGGTTGCTGCCCTGCTAAATGTTTCTTTGGTCTTTCACCTGGGATCTACTCACCTGGGTATTATGATGGCCGTATCTACACTATCTGTGATGAATAACCAAAATAAAGATATGTGTTTGACCTACATTTGTCTCGGCTGCTGCTTGCTCACACTGACACTTGTATTTGATGCTTTCCTGATCATATCCATGGCCCACCTGTGCTCACATCCTTGTACGGTGCCAGCTGTCTATCTTCCAGGCATTTCCCACATCACTGGATGTTGCAGGTTCCCATAAACACCTTCCCTTTGGGGTACATTTTTGCAGCTATGGTCATAGTGGTTGTTTGGGATAGTGGTTACAGACATGTGTTATGATGCCATAGGTTGCAGGTTTGATCCCCACATGGGTTTCTTTTGTAGAAATTATTCTGTTGTGATAACATGACCATTTAGGACCTGCAGCTTCATCACCTTTGCACACACACTTCCATCTCTTCACTGTACACTGATGTGTGCCCTCTGTTCTGCCTATCCATGACATATTGGCTGTTACATATGTCTCTTACTTTATGGGGTTTACATGGCAGTCCGCTTGGGGGATTGGCATTGCTGCAGTTCAGCTGGTCTGTGGCACGCCTGTTTGCAGGTTTGCTTCTGTCTTGTTGTGTTCCATATTTTCCACTGCTCCACAGAGCATCTCCTCCCACCCTTTGGCTTTAGTTTATTTCCTCTTTTGCATGCTGTCTCCACTGCACAGCATTTGATTGTGTGTGTGCATATAGGTATATTTGGGTGTTGTCCCAATTACAGACTGTGATCTGATCTGTACACACCATATCTGCATGTGCATTTGATCATGGTTACTGTTGGAGGTTTGCCTATCATGGCAGCCAGCAGGCTTCTCGTGTGGTGCCCTGAAGTATTCTTGTATGCAGCCTTTGCTAATGAGCTCACGTTGGTAGTGTGGCCTACCGGTTTGTGCATTGACACTTGTGCTGAGGGTCATAGGTTTGATTCCTCTCTGTTCTCTTTGATTTGTTTGCCTGTGCTGCACAGCTTCTTTTGATTCCTGTGACAGCCATATCTGTGCAGATCTGTGTTGTTAGCACATTGTACCCTTATCACAGTTGTAAACCATCCTTCTGTCCGTCTATGTGTGTCGGCCAACTTTATGCCATCCTACCCTGCTGTGCATGCTGCTACCCCACATCCTGCACTGGTACACATTTCTGCATTGTGGGTTGACCCTATCCTGGTAACCACAGCAGACTTTTTGTGTGGTGATGTGCAGTCCTTCTGTAGCCAGCCAGGGGGCTGGTTAGCAGCTGTAGCCCACTGGTTACTTCACTGCTTGTGGAGCCAGAGATCATGAGTTCAAACCCACAATGGGGTTATTTGATAGGGCTGGCCAAGGCATTGTCTATTTTTAATGTACATTAGTGCTGCTAGCAAAAACACCCTCAGACTACTGTAACCGTAAGGTGCCTTATGAGGTGTCCTATAGGGGATGTTATAGGGTGCCTTGGCGGACAGTGCACTTTAAAATGTGCCCTATGGAGTGCCTTATAGGGTGCCTTATGCGGTACCTTAGGTTACTCCACTGTGAGGGTGTGTTTGCTGGCAGCACTAATTAAAATAAAAATAATATGCCTCATAAAGCAATATTTACATATAAAAGGTAATGCCTCAGCCAGCCTTATTCACTAAGCACACTGGGGATCAAACCCATGACCCCATACCATCAGTCAGTGTATTAACCATTGTGCTACACCTCTGTTCCTGTGTTTGCATGTCTGCGCGCCTACTTAGGATTACCGCGCGTTAATGTGCTTAGCGCCATCTCACCCGATAATGTGCACACGAGACATCGCTAAGCATATTAACGCGCAGTAATCCTAAGTAGGCGCGCAGACATGCAAACACAGGAACAGAGGTGTAGCACAATGGTTAATACACTGACTGATGGTATGGGGTCATGGGTTTGATCCCCCAGTGCCTAGTGAATAAGGCTGGCTGAGGCATTACCCTTTATATGTAAATATTGCTTTATGAGGCATATTATTTTTATTTTAATTAGTGCTGCCAGCAAACACACCCTCACAGTGGAGTAACCTAAGACATGCAAACACAGGAACAGAGGTGTAGTACAATGGTTAATACACTGACTGATGGTATGGGGTCATGAGTTTGATCCCCCAGTGTGCCTAATGAATAAGGCCAGCTGAGGCATTATGTGCACAGTGCACATTATCATGCGATAATCCCATTTTACTATGTTAAGACTGAAACGCCCACTCCTTTTATGGCAGCCTGCACACTAGTGCCGGGCGCACTGCTTAGTAAACATACCCCTAAGTATTTGGTTGTGACACGGAAAGGAGTTTTACTCTTAGACCTCAGGTAAAGAGCTTATTGAAGAATATGTTCTTCAGGTTTTGTTTGTTATGAAGGTTGAAATATTTCTTTCTGCTATGGATTTTCATGTAGTCCTCCAAGCTATGTTCAAACCAGTAATTTTATTTATATAGGATTGCTGGAGACAATTCTGAAATCGTTACAGCCAGCACAAAATGTGACTTGTAGGTTAATTATAGGATGTTCTATGAAGGAGCCTATTACTCCTGCTTTGATTGATTTACATTGGTTGTCTGTTATACTGTATTTCATATCCAATTTAAGATCTCTTGTTTGGTTTGGAAAAGCTTGTGAAAGATGAATGCTGATCAACTACACTCGGCTTTACAACAGAGTCAGCCCAAACAGGATTTATGTCTTACTGCTAGGTGTCAGCACCATGAGACCAGTGCTATTTTGTCAGCCGATGGTGACAAGACAGGAATAAAAGGGGGACCACTCTTGCCCCATATACCGCTGGACTACCAAAGAAGCCCTGGTAATAACCAAGGGGACCCAGCTCACATCAAAGACAGTCTCTGCCAGGCTAGGGGGAAGGGGAAGTGGACAACCAGACCCATGCTGTTAGCTGCTGTCCGGAAGGGGGGTGCTGATGGGAGGGGATTGGGGAGCTGTGTGGGTGCCATGGATCTTACAGGTAAAGAATTGAATTGGGGGGGGGGGAGCTGGAGGAGATAACGGGGGGTGGGGGTGGGGGAGGGTGTCCTGATGCCACTGTTGTTGCCACTGCAAACAGCAGCAGCAGCAACAAAATAGCCATGCCGATAGCTCAGCTGCACTTACTACTACTACTAATCATTTGTATAGTGCTACAAGTCATACGCATTGCTGTACAGATACTTGTAAAAGACGGTCCCTGCTCATCAGAGCTTACAATCTAGTCAAGACAGACAACACATCAGCTGAGGACAAGGATACATCTATGGGAATGGTAAGGAAACACATAGAAGATTAAGTGGATCAGGATTCAAAAGCAGCCTTGAAGAGGTGAGTTTTCAGCCTGGATTTAAAAAGAGCCAGAGATGAAGCCTGATGTACAGACTCAAATAGGTTGTTCCAGGCATAAGGAGCTGCAAGATGGAAGGATCGAAGTCTGGATTGGCAGTAGAAGGGAAGGAAACAGATAGAAGCGATCTATCAGAAGAGCAGAGTTCCTGAGGCAGGGTGCCGGCAGAGATAAGGGCAGAAAGATAGTGAGGAGCAGCAGAATGACTGCACTTACAGATGACTTAGAGGGAAGCCAGCAAGGAGGAGGTTTCAATAGTCTAGACGGGAGGTGACTAAAGAGTGGATAAGTGTCTTAGTAGTGTGTTCAGAAAGGAAGGGGCAAATTTTGCTGATGTTGTAGAGAAGGAAATGTGTGTAGAGAATGAGAGGGAGGAGTCAAATATGACCACCAAGGTTGAGAGCCAAGGAATCAGGGAGGAGTAAACAGTTATCCACAGACTGAGGAAGGAGGAAGGGGGAAAGTGGCTTTAGGAAGTAAAATAAGAAGCTCAGTTTTGGCCATGTTCAAATTCAAATGCGATGAGATATCCAAGCAGCAATGTCAGAGAGGTAGGCAGAGATCTGCGCTTGGATTGCTGGAGAGATTTCAGGTGTAGAGAGGTAGGTCAGACAGTCATCAGCATAAAGATGGCACTGAAAACCATGGGAGGAGATGAGCACACCAAGGGACTGGGTATAGAGAGAGAAAAGGAGTGAGTCCAAGACAGATCCTTGGGGTACACCAACTGAGAGCAAGATAGCAGTAGAGGAGGAGCCACCAGAACAAACACTGAAAGTGTGATGGGACAGATAAGAAGAAAACTAGGATAGCACAGATCACTTAAAACCAAGCAAGAACAAGGTATCAAGGAGAAGGTGGAGATCAACAGTGTCAAAAGCAGCAGAAAGGTCAAGAAGGATGAGAATCGAGTAAAGACCCTTGGATTTTGCCATGAACAGGTCACTGGAGACTTTTGCAAGAGCTGTTTCAGCAGAAAGTAAAGTCAGATTGCAATGGATCCAGAAGGGCTTGAGAGAAGAGAAAGTCAAGACAACAGCGGTAAACCACATGTTCAAGTAGTTTGGAAATTAAGGGGAAGAGGGAGATGGGTCGATAATTAGAAGGACAGGTAGGGGGGGGGCGGAGCCTGATGTCCAGCGGGTAAGACGCTTCGCGCTGAAGCTCCCGAGAGGCCTACTTAGAATCCTGACTTAATACCTATACAAACTTACTATTTCGCTCCGGGCTGACCGGGGTACCTCGGGGGGGATGGCGGCCCATAAACCAGCGCGCTTGGACTTCGGGTCTCCTTCTTCTTCTCACGGAAAACGCTCCAAAACAGAGGTGTCCTCCCCACAGAAGATGGTTCCATTTCGGGAAAACCCCGAAATGCACCTGGAGATTTTAGAAGAAATACGCGGCGTGAAGGAATTGGTGCAGTCCAATGGAGAAGCGCTTCGAGCCATGCGAGAAGACTTTGGAGTGCTCCAGGACCGACTTGAAAGTCTCTCATTACGGCAGGACAATATGGCGGGGGTCCTCGACTCGCACGAGGTGCGCTTGGGTAAACTGGACAAGGCTGAGCGCCAGATACAGAATCTTCAAAAGGAGTTAGAAGATAGCAATAATCGAGCCCGTCGCAACAATGTGAGGCTCATTGGAATACCGGAGGGGGTGGAAGCGGGAGATATGAGAGAATTCCTGCTCAAAACTCTTCCCTCCTTGCTGAAGATCACCTTTCATAAAGAACTGGAAATCGATCGTGCACACCGTGTTCCTACCCACATGGCGCTCAACCGAACGACCCCCCGGCCTATTATCTTTCGCTTGCTACGATATCAACAAGTGGAACAAATTTTAAATGCTGCTCGGGCGAACCATCATTTGGAATTTGAAGGTCACAAAGTCTCCTTCTTCCCTGATTTGGCAAAGCCTACCGTTGACCGACGGAAGAAACTCCTTGCTTTTCGCCCTCGACTTCAACAGCTACAGGCTCGCTTTGGCCTGTTGTATCCCGCGAAGCTCCGAGTGACTCTCCACAACCAAACCAGGACATTCGAAGATCCTGATCTACTATCAACATTTTTAGACTCCAAAGAAGCAGAGCAGATGCGCTAATCCAACGACTTGGACTTTTATTTGCCGGCTCTGTCCGCCATTTTGAAGGGCCCGACGCGGCGGTCATAGTCAAGCACAGAGACTACCTGGACTTTCTTTCTTTCTTTCTATGACTTTTTTGTTTTTTGGTCTCCTATCCCTCCATGATGTGTGCCTCGGTCGGATTCGGAGCACGCACAGTCCTACAGGTTATGTGTTTTTTTCAATTTCGGCCTTCTCTGGGGCTTCTCCCCGCAGACACATGGTCGCCAGTAATTTTTGGGGTTCTGCTTCTTCTCTACCGCGCTGCGGTTTTTCTTTTTTAATGTGGGGCGCTTCATTGTATTATCTAAGCTTATTTTCTTTTATGCCATATGTACAGCCAGATACAGTCAATATGAGGGACATTGTGAAATTATGTGCGCTATCATGCTCAGAATTTTTAACTTGTCTGAATGGCCTTATGTAAAATCTTATCACTCAACGTAAAGGGCATTAATAGTCCAATTAAAAGAAAGAAAATCCTTAGCTATCTTAGCCATGAGCATGCTGATTTAGCGTTTCTTCAGGAAACGCACTTAAACTCTGCTGAAACACTGAAACTCAATGTTAAGCCTTACATGGTGGCTGCCTATTCTCCCGCCGTTTCCAAACGGTGCGGGGTAGCCATTCTGGTTAAGAAATCTTTGCAAGCTACTGTAATTGATACTAGCGCTGACAAGGAGGGTAGATGGGCCCGAGTACATCTTAAGGTTGGAGATAGTGAATTTACATGTATTTGCATTTATGCCCCGAATGTGGACAACCCTGCTTACTATGCAAGTATTGCGCAGTTGGCACAGGCCTCTGCCAATACTCCATTAATACTTGGTGGTGATTTTAATCAAGTGTTAGACCCTCTGATAGATAGACAGCCGCCTAGAACGAGTAGTCCACCCAAGAGTCTTGCTACCCTTACAGCTCTGATGCAAGATCTTGCGCTGGTAGATATATGGAGGCTGCTTCACCCCTCCGACTTAGAGTTCACTTTCTTTTCTGCCCCCCATCACTCCCAATCCAGAATAGATTTCTTTCTCATTTCCAAAGTAATGATTCCTCAAGTAGACACGACTAGGACTCATCCTCTCCATATTTCAGATCATGCTGCCATATCTTTATCATTACATGTCACTGCGCGGGACGATTCTCCCCGAGCTTGGTTTTTTGATAGATCCTTACTGGGTCAAAAAGATTTTCAGGTTGATATAAAGGCCGCTATCCAAGATTATTTTCATTTTAACTCACCCCATGACACAGCGAGCTGGGCTTGGTGGGAGGGTTTTAAAGCATCTATCCGCGCAACTATAACTAGCTATCAAATTCGGCAGGGGAAACAAAGAAAGCAGCAATTACTGATTCTAGAGCAGCAGATACAAGCTGGGGAGCGTCTTCTCACGTCCCGTACTGACCCATGTATTTTACTCCGTTTACAACGCTTGCGTTTTCAATACAATCAGCTTTTGTACACTGCTGCTGTTAAAAATATTGAATCACAACAAGGGCTATATTATCGGGAAAATAATCGTGCTGGCAAATTATTAGCAAATGCCCTAAAAGGTCAAAAAGAAGCCAAGCGTGTTACCGCCCTCCGTAATCCGTCGGGGGGGGGGCTTGGTCACTAAAGATACCGAAATCTTAGAACTCTTTCGTGATTTTTATACTCGGCTTTATCAATCTGAATGTGATTTTGAGCCAGATGTATTTGAACGCTTACTTTCAGGGGTACAAAGACCGACCCTATCTGACGAAGATAGAGTGGCCTTGGACACACCATTCACTGTCTCAGAAATTCATTCTGCTATCAAGAAATGTGCCTCAGGTCGAGCCGCAGGCCCAGACGGTCTCCCTGCTGAATTCTACAAAACCTTTCACGCTGACTTAGCTCCAGTTTTGAAACTTTATTTTTCTGCTCTGGCCGAGGAGGGTTCTCCTTCTGGGTCCTTTTCAATGGCAAATGTAGTAGTTTTTGAGAAAGAGGGGAGAGACCCGCAACTAACAGCTAATTATCGTCCCATTTCCCTCCTAAACGCGGACTATAAAATATTTGCCACCATTCTCTCTACCCGGCTCTCTGATAGGATGCCTACCTTAATACACCCAGATCAATGCGGTTTCATTCCTGGTAGATCAACTGCTGACAATGCTCGGACTCTATGCCATGTACTGACTACCGCAGTTAATCTTGATCGCCCATTTGTTGGTCTCTCACTTGATGCTGAGAAGGCCTTTGATCGCTTAGAGTGGCCCTTCCTGTTTGCAGTCCTCCGCTGGTACGGATTCGGGGAAGGTTTTCCTCTCCGTTGTCTTCGCACCATGTACGCACAGCCTACAGCCAGTATATGTGCCAATGCTTTAAAGTCTCAGCCTTTTCCCCTTCAACGCGGCACTCGCCAGGGATGCCCACTGTCTCCACTTCTCTTCGATCTTGCACTCGAACCCTTGGCTTTACTAATCCGGCAATCGGAGGAGATTCATGGAGTCCCCTTCACCCATAGGGAAATCAAAATTTCAGCGTATGCTGATGACCTTATGCTTTTTGTCTCTATAGACTCAGTACCGGCTGTCCTCGAGCAAATTGGTAAATACTCACAACTGTCCGGTTATAAGATAAATTGGACCAAGTCGGTAGCTTTTCCATTAAATCCTTTGCTTCATCAGGCAGATATGCAACCCTTCCCCTTTTTATGGCAACCTCGCATGGTCAAATACCTTGGGGTTCACTATTGTTCTCCTTTGGAAGACACTATCTCCTTCAATGCCAAAGACTTAACCTCTAAAGTCCGGGCGCTTACTCACCGCTGGACTCCTTTAACACTTACCTGGTGGGGTCGATTAGAAACCATAAAAATGATGATTGTTCCGAAAGTGAACTATATCTTAGAAATGTTGCCCTGTCTCTTACCTCGACGTATATATAAAGATATAGAGGGCCTTCTGACTAGATACTTGTGGCAAAACAAGACACCTAGGATAGCGAAACATAAGCTGCAAGCAGATAAGGAAAATGGGGGTGTCAGATTCCCTGATTTCCTGAAGTATCATCAATCTTTTCTTCTCAAACAAGGCGCTCGTTGGCTGGAAGATCCAGTACCGAGTAGACCTGTGTGGCTAGACATAGAAGAGGACCTTTGCAAACCGATTCCTCTTACTTTTCTCCCTGGTATGACTCTCCCATCAGACTCCCATTTTCCACCAATGCTTTTAGACACCTTAGGTGCCTTTAATAATCTTATGCAATCTTTAGACTTCCGACTCTGTCCGTTAGACAAGCTCCCACTTTGGTACAATACTCGATTTCGAATACAAAATAAACCGATGGCGTGGAGCCCCTGGTACACTAGGGGCATTTGGATTCCTAGTCAGTTGTTCCATGAAGGTCGCTGGAAAACTTTTAGTGAATTGCAAATTGAATTTGGTCTCCCAGCGAAACACTACTTTCAGTTGGTGCAACTTCAGCATTGCCTTCGGAGTGCTAAGGTGCTCCCGCCATCGGCCTCCCCTACACAAGGTTGGTTGGAGACTATCCGATCTATCGGTAATTCACCGGGTGTAGCATCCAATTTTTACAAAACCTTATGTAATGCTATAACTAGAGATACCCCTATAGCGCAGAAAGCATGGGAGAGAGAATTGCATGTGACTTTGACCCCGGAGCAATGGAGCCTTGTCTGGAGTAGAGTGACACGGGTCTCCCGATCCGCCTCACTCACTCAGACACTCTTCTTTCTAGCCCACCGGTGTTTTTACACTCCTGACAGATTAGCCAAATGGAATACTACTCAGGGCAATAGCTGTTGGACATGTCATGCGGCCATTGGTTCACTACCTCATGTTATGTATGAATGTCCCGCCCTACAGTATTACTGGCGTCGGGTCTGGGGTCGTATCCAGTCTATTTTGCACTTTCAAGAGCCCCTTTCTTGGAGGATAGTGGGACTTCGCTCAGCTGCGGGGATCCCCTCTCTTCCAAAAACGGCTTACTTCCTTTTGGACTTTATGCTTGGCATTGCTATTTCCCTAATCACGAAATACTGGAAAAATAGCTCTCATCTGAGCCCCAATGAATGGTGGAATCATGTCTGTCTCTACAGTAAATATGAACAAATACCTCGTATGTTTGCTTCCCCCATTCAGACTCCTCATCATCGGTCTAAATGGAAGATGCTCAATGACTATGTACATTCTGCTCAATACTCTCATCTGACTGTCTAAATTTGTATATATCTCTGTCCCATGATTATTCTGTATCGCAGATACTCTTTTGATTGTTTTGATGTATAATCACTGTTGTTTGGAAGCGTTCACATGCTGACATAATCAGCTAGAGAAGAAGCGTGGGGGTGGGGGGTAATTGGGTTTACTTTTCTTTATTGTATACTTGTTTTGTCTCCTTTGGTGTGTTGTTTCTTTTGTTTGTTGCAAAATGAAAATAAAAGTTAAAAAAAAAAAAAAAAAAAAAAGAAGGACAGGTAGGGTCTGGTGAGTTTTTGAGGAGATGTGTGATCACAGTATGCTTGAAGGCTGCAGGAACAGTTGCAGTAGAGAGCAATTGGTTGAGAATATGAGAGATGGAATAGATGACAGTGGAGGAGATTGAGCTTAGGAGATGGACGAGAATAGGATCAGAGGAGCAGGTAGTGAGTTTGGAGGAGGAAAGAAGAAGTGTTTCCTCATCAGATATCTTAGAAAAGGAAGAAAGGGTGGAAGAGTTTGAGGGGAGAATTGGAAGTGAAGAGGGGGGAGAGGAGATGGAGCTTACCTCATGGGGAACTGGAGTGTAATCTTGTGGACTTTATCTTGGAAAATGTCGGCCAAAGTTTCGGCAGAAAGAGAAGGAGAGATCAGAGGTGGAGGCACCTTGAGGAGAGAGTTGAGAGTTGTAAAGAGATGGTGAGAGTCAGAGGCAAGAGAATTAGTCAGGTGGACATAATAGTTTGGCGAGTGCTATGGATAACTGGAAAGAGGCAAGCATGAATTTGAAGTGTAGAAAGTCAGCAAGGGTGCGGGATTTGAGCCAAATGTGCTCACTTGAGCAGGCACAGGAACATAGATAGCTGGTAGTCAGGGCTGAGATACAGTATGTCTCACAAGATGTGGCATGGGCAGAGCAAGAGCATACAGAGCAGAGTAAAGTGAAGTGCTATAGGAAGCTACTACCTCATCAACAGACTCAGATGACATAGCGGAGGAAAGAGATGATGAAACAGTAGTGGAAAGAGCTGATGGGTCAATAGCATGAAGCTTTCTAAAGAGATTGGAGGAGACTGGGTGAGATTGAGGAGGGGAGCGATGAAGAGTGAAGCTTAGCAGGTAATGGTCAGATAAGGGAAGAACTGAGGTACAGAAATTTGAGAGTAAGCAATTAGAGAAGAAGACAAGGTTCAGGTAGTGGCCATGCTGGTGAAAGGGTGCCATGCTGATGAGTGTAACCATCTGGTAGTACAGTAGAGCAAAGCTGAAGGTTGAATGAGTAGCTAAGGGAAAGGAGCTTTAAAGCATAAGAGTCAGAGGGGTTATCAACATGAATGTTAAAATCCTTGAGATTGAGGGAGGGGGAAGATAAATCCAGAAAAAAGGAAAACCATGAGCCAAAGTCAGTGAGAAAGGTAGAAGTGGACTTGTTGGGGGGTTGATAAATAGCAGCTATCCAAAGAGGTAGTGGAGTAAAAAGGTGGATGGAGTGGACTTCAAAAGCGGGAAAGGAATGAGACTGAGGTGGTGTTCTTTGCAGCCACACTATTGGGATTGTCGACAGCCAACAATTGTTCTCATACTGGCTGCCACCTCTTGCCATGTCTTCTCCTCACCCAGATCTTGCCTCTCCCTGCGTTTAACACAGAAAGTGTCAAAAATCACCATGCTATCTGCATTTCCACTAAGTTACTTTCTATGCAGCCCGATAGCACGGGCTATCTGTTGCGCTAACAGCCAATGCTACTTAGTAAACATGCCCCTTAGAAAAAAAAAGAAAATGTTTTATCAGAGTTGCATTTCCTTTTCAATCCCCAGTGAGCTGGGGGTCAGGGTTTTAACTGATATGAATGACTAAGGAGAGTAAATGAATGTTGTTTTTATTGAACTTAGAGGGCAGGAAAGATTTTCCAGTATTGTTGGTTTTATTTTACTGTGCTAAAAATTATTTGGCAGATAGTTTTTTTATTATTGGGTAGATAAAGTAAGTACTATGCTTTTTTTGTTCTTAATTATGTCTCTTTAGTTGTAACACACCTAGAAATGTAGGGATAGGTGAGAGATAAATCCTTTAATAATATAATACTAATAATATAATAATATGGATGTTCACAGCAAAAATCTTTTGTTTCGTTCTTCTTTAGTTCAATCACTTGCTCAGTTCATTTTCAGGCTTAAAATTATTTGGATCTTTTGAATCACTGAGGTCTATTAAACTCAATGGGCCAAGCAATTTTGCAGTTTATTGGGATTATCATTCATTTTTAATCAAATGTGTTGAAACTTGCTGGGAAGTCTTCTCTAGATTGACTTTTTTGTAGGCATACAATCTGACAAAATACCAAAGGATGATTATGAATAGGTGATGAGTGATGGAAAAATGTTTGTACCTTGCTTTTTGAACATTAAAAAATATTTTGAAAGATACATAGGTATTGAGTTGTGGTTGCAAATCTTTTTCTTTTTTATATATTCTGTTGGAGTTTTTGCTGACCCAAATTTTATGGTTTTTTTGGCAAGTATCTGCCACAATCAAAATGGCAGGAAGACCCCTTGGCACCAAAAGAGAGGTAAAGGACCTGAAGATTCCAAACCACTATGATAGCGGAAAAGCAGAACAAGCTGTGCAATTGAGACCACAAAGCACTGGAAAGCAGCACCAATAGTGTCAGGAATGACAGGAATGTCAACTTGAAGCACCTTGCAGCCCTTAGGTCACACTAACCTAGGGCACCATAACATTGTTAGGGTACCTTAACCTATGATACCATAACCCAAGGTGCCTTCTAAGGTGCCTTAACTAAGGGTCCCTGATAAGGTGCCTAACCTAAGGAGCCCTATAAGGTGCCTTAAGCTAAGGCACCTTATAGCCCTTAGGGTGCCTTATATTAGAACGCCTTATAAGGCACATCAGCCGAATGTGCCTTATAAGGTGCCCCAGCCTAATGTGCCTTATAGGGCGCCTTAGCCTAGGCACCCTATAAGGTGTTACCTGACAGGACTTGCTTTAACGATGCACCGCCCACTCCTTTATATGGGCAACTGTAACATTACCGTGGCACTTAACGATGGTAACATGACCGCGCTTTAGTAAACATAAGCAGTCTTAACATGCGCCCGGCAACGTTATCGGGCGATAAGGTACCTTATCGCCCGATGAAGACGTGTTACCGGGCGCTAAGGTATCTTAGCGTGCGATAACGCGTTGCCACCCACCCACTCTCTGGACCTTGAGGGTTAAGGGAGGGGCTGGCCTTGGTTGCCCTTGAGGGTAAGGTTGTAGTTGTGTTGGAGCTCAAGTAGTAAGGCAAGGCAAAGAAAATTTCTGTTGTGAGGGTTTATTTCCCGCTTTCGCAGTTCAAATGCAGCAGACGTAAAGGAAACAATGTAGCATAAAACAAGGCTGAGAAACTAAACTAAACAAGGCTTTTCACTGCTTGGCTAAATGTCCATTCTGGTTCACATTCATTGTCATGTGACCTCCTTTCAGTAACGTAACAGAAAACTGGTAACAGCAATGCTCCTGAACTGCACACAATATGCTTTCACTTATTCTCTTCACATAAGCTTCTTTAGCAAGGCAATCAGTGAGGTAAGTTTCTTATATTCCTTCATAAAACATTGGCAAGCATATCATTTAAATGTCCTTTTGAATCACACAAGTAGAGCAGTCCATCGGGACTTCCTGCTCTGTAGACGGCAGAGAAATTAAAGGCATTTCTTCCTCACAGCTGCTCATAGGCTTTGCTACGTTATTGGGAGAAACTGCTCTGCTCTTAAGGAACTCCCTGAATTCAGTGAGAAGTAATTCAGCCTGTGTATTTTCTGAACTAGGCTGAGAATATCCTCCTTCAGGTAAATGCTTGTTTACAGTTCTTATCTCTTGGCAATTATCAGTGCTTCTACTTGGACAAGAGTTCAGCGTGTAAGCATTTCCCTTCCCCCACCTATCTCCAAATGAAAGTGCAGGGTAAAACGCTTCAGCTGAGCTTGGAGAGTCTTTCAGAGTTTTAAAAGGAAAACAGTCAGGCTTCTCTTGGCTTAACCAATTACTACCAAACTTTCTGCCTTTGTCCTGTCTTTCACAATTAAAGTTCACTGTTTCTGGCTTCCCACTGTTAAGCTTGCTAGCCGTTTTAAACCCACCAGATACCTTGTGCTGGGGCTTCTTCCAGGGCATTTCTTTCTCCCACTGCCTCCTGTTCCAAGGTTCTGCTTGGTCCTTTAAACTCCTGAGCTGCAGCCTTGGGTCTCTCAGTGCCTTTGAATTCTTCTGCTTACAGAAGTCTTTATTTGCCCCTGAGTCTCCCAGGTCCTGTCTGCTCCTTTGTGGATCACAGCTGCTTAGTGGTTCTCTCTTCCACGGTTCCTGTTCCTGGTCATCTGACCTGTCCTCATCCAGGTGCTTGTGTCCTTGCTGATCTCCTTGCTCATCTCTCTGAACTTCTCGCAGCTCTTCTAACTGTTTCTGTTTCTGGGTTCTTAACAAGCTGCTTGAGTACTGCACTGCCCGCCTCCTGCTTGGGCGTGTCCAATCAGAGACTTGGCTCCTCACCTGCTTTGAGGTGAGGTGTGGTTCCTGATTAGCTCTGTGTTTCTTTATCTCAGAAGAGAAAATCCTGCATTCCGCTGCAGTACCGGTTCTCTCCACCGGATCACTATCAGTTTCCATTGCTTCACAAGAGTCTGCTACATCACAGCGTGCAGCGGCACAAATGAGCGCTTAGGCCGGAGAAAGGCTCCCGGAGGGCGGAGGAAGGCTCCCCAGGGGTGGAGAGAGAGGGTCAATGGGCAGAGAGTGGGAGGGGAGAGGCTCCCTGCACACTAACGCCATGGAATCCAGTGCTGAAAACTAATGCCAGTGAAACCCTCGCGTTAGAGCAGATTTAAAGGGAAAAGAACCAATTTCCATCAGCAAAACCAGAGAAACCTACAAAAAGTGATGTGTGATACAAGTGCACGGAACAAAAGGGCAAATAAACAGTGAAAATGACCTGAACAAAATGTAAAAAAACCCATAACCAAGCTAGCCAATAGTGATATTAATGGGAAATAACAAAAAACACTCCCGAGAAAGCTCCAAAAAAAAGATATGAATTTTGGAAGGGTCTATCCTCCGTCCCCATATAAGGTGAATGAGCCCACAGTGAAAGTGCGCTGATCAGGGTTTTCCCTCTCCATTGGACAGGTTTCCTATGGCATGCACATGTTCCACAACAGCATGGCGGGCATGTCGGAATGGGCAACTGAACAGATGCTGGAAAATGGGACACAGAGGGCTGCAGGCGGCACATGCTGTGGTGCAGCTGGGCCACAGTGCGGACTAAGGTGATGCCTAGGTGGCCCATGGGAATGCTGAAACAGTAGAGCAGCCAGACAGCAACTGATGAGGGCCCAACATGGGCATGAGTGTGTCTCCCACAGTGTCACAGGGGATAGTACCCAGCAGGTACCCCTAAGGGCACAGCACATTGGCAGGCGGCACTGGGGGGAAGCGTGGACAGCTATGCATGCACCCCTACCCCAGAACCTGCACCATAGGCAGCTGCCTACCCGCACACTGGACGGTCTGAGATCACACACCACCAGCACCACCAGCAGAAGGGCATGTCAGCATGGTGGCAGAGGGGTACAGGTGGTGAAGGGGGCAGTGGCTGCTGCCCAGAACAGACCATGGCTTAGCCCTGTGTAGGTGGGTGCCATGCACTGCAACAGACAGGCCCTGCCTGACAAACAGTCATGGTATCCCAGTGTGTTCAGGAGCTGAAGGTCACAGGTTCAAGTCCCAGCTGTGGTTCCTGCCAACCCACTCCCCATTTTTTACCCACTACTAAAACATGCTAATACAGACAGAACCTTTATTGCAGATGAAGTAAACATGCCCAAAACACCTACATTTTACCCTACAGAGCACAGGCATCATAAACATGCACATTACCTAGAGCATAGTCTCCCAAATGCAGTCCTGGAGGGCCAAACACCATTCAGGTTCCATGCTGCCTCTAATAAATATGGCTGTGCTGCATTTCTATGCGCCACCCCCATGGTATGCAGATGTATCTCATGCATATTCATTAAGGACAGCATGAAAACCCGAACAGTGTTTGGCCCACCAGGACTGGAGTTGGGCACCTCTGCCCTAAGGCAGCGGCCAACACACCCGCACCCACAGGCTCTATTATCCAATGCCTCCTGGAGAGGCAGGATGTTGGGCCCTGTGTGCATCTCCCAATACTAGCACTTGCATACCTTAGCAATGCCACCCTAAACCTGGGAATACGGTACACAGCTATCAATAAAGGTTCTGTCTGTACTATCCCATACTTATGGAACTTCACTGGCTACCGCTACACAGCAGACTCACCTACAAAACTCTACTAACAACCTTCAAGGCCATCAACCGACTGTCTCCTTCATCTATCTCAGCACTCCTTACAATCACCCCAAACAGCAGGCTGAGAAGTTCAGCAACCGCCAACACTCTCATTATTCCCCGCGAGTCCATAAAATGCAATCAAAGTCTAAACGGTTTGGTTTTGGGCCCGACATGCTCCCGAGGCACTCCAAAAACAGGGAATCTCACTGGTTTGGTTTGGGGTTCACAATTACCAGTGCTACCACCAAATTTTAAGCAAGGTCCTTCAAAGCTTCGTCCTAGGCACTCATTCCGCCAGAGCCCAGGCTCCGCCTCCCCATTGTCACACTATTTTGTGTTAAGTGCACACAGTCTCTGGAGGTTGCTTTTCTCTTTTTATTGTCATTTTTTCTCTTTTTATTGTGATCTTTTACTATTTAATAACTCATTCTTTTATAGTCTGTTGTTTTAAGTTCCTTTACTTTCTTATCCTTTTATGATTTGATGTATATACATAATTGCTTTTTAGTCTCATTTAATTGAGCTACATTTATTTTCAGATAATTTGTTATTAGGAGTATGTTTACTAAACCGTCTTAATGTGCGCCCGGTGATAGTGTGCAGGCTGCCATAAAAGGAGTGGGCGTTTCAGTGTAAAGTAGCAAAACGGGATTAGCGTGCGATAACGTGCGCTGCTGCGCACATTATCGTGCAAAGCGCCGCTAAGCACGTTACCGTGCGGTAATCTTATGTAGGAGCACAGACAATCAACAGAGGACCAGAAGTGTAGCACAATGCTTAATACACTGACTGATGATACAGGGGTCATGAGTTCGATCCCCCAGTGTGCTTAATGTATAAGGCTAGTTGAGGCATCAGCTTTGACATGTAAGTATTCTTTCCTGAGGCATTTTATGTGTATTTTAATTATTGCTGCCAGCAAACACACCCTCACGTGCCGTAACCTAAGGTGCCGCAGAAGGCACCCTATAAGGCACTCCATAGGGCACATTATAAAGTGCACTGTCCGCCACGGCACCCTATAATGTCCCCTATAGGGCACCCTATAAGGCGCTCCATAGGACACCTTATAAGGCACCTTATACAGACTGTAACCATAAGGTGCCTCAGAAGGCGCTTTATAGGGTGCCCTATAAGGCGCCTTATAGGGAGCCTTCTGAGGCACCTTATGGCTACAGTACCCTGAGGTTGTTTTGCCGGCAGCACTAATGTACATTAAAAAAAGACAATGCTTTGGACAACCCTATAAAATAACCCCACTGTGGGTTTGAACCCATGACCTCTGGCACCACAAGCAGTGAAGTAACCAGTGGACTACAGCTCTATAGCTGCTATCAAACCCCTGGCTGTCTGCAAAAGGACTGCACGTCACCACACAAACAGTCTGCTGTGGTCACCAGGATAGGGTTAACCCACCCATACCCATGATGTACTGCACATGCAAATCAGCAGTCTACAGATGATCACAAGATGGGGTATGCACCCCCACAGCACCTCGGCATGGTAGGGGGAACTGACCGTGTGTGGTACTGGCACAGAGTAGCTACACACTGTCACATTGTGCAGGTACTGCACTCACCCTGAGGGTGAGGTGGGGCGTCCAGCAACAGGTCCCCAGCAGTGCTAAAGTGTGAGATAGGTAGTTTCTGCAGACACACCTTTGATATATCTGTATTTTTCAGTCAGGTTTAGCCCTTATGGACTCATAGGAGGATTATGTACCACCACCCTCCTCCCCCTCCTGGGGTGAGGGTGGTAAACAGGGTCTCCCACCAACAGATCCACATTCTACCTCCCTGCAATAGTGGCAGTAGAGGGGACCATCAACCCCAGTCCCGCTGGGGAACAGACACCCTACAGGGCAGTCAATGCAGCTCTGTACACATCCATAAAGCAATAGCAGACAGACATTAGGCCTGGATATGCTAAGCTGCACCCCACCACTATCTGATATTCTCCTGCAGCAAGCCATCAGCCGCTGAACCCTGCAAGGTGTTCCATCAAGACACATACCAGCTGCAGACAGTCTGCTAGCTAGTCCATAGTGCATGTTCCTGGTGGAAACGCGTGCACCCAGAACTGGGATGTCAGCATACACACCAAGCAGATAAGTCAGTGACTGGGCCCCAAAAGGGAACCCCTAAATATCACATGAGAGAAACACTATATAGCACTATAGGGATGCCTAGCCATGCTGTGTTCACTGCTCAGTCAGGGTGAGAGTGATCTCCCAGCAGGACATGCTGTGGCCACCTTGTCTGTACAGGTGGTGGCTGTGCACTACAATGTCCCAGCCAGTGCCCTATGACCTGTGCAGATGCATCCTGGCCAGGCCATCCTGTCCGGGCTATACCCATGGTACCTTGCTCCTTATTATGCACATTGGCAGGCCAACACTGGCAACAGTGCTGGCAGTGTGGGCTGTGGAGGGTGTTTGCAGCCACCACACACTGGATAGACAGACACACACTCCCACACCTTTGCCAGCATTGTGCTACTATAGAGGTGTTTAGCAGCCCTGGCCACCACACCAGTCCTGGGCACAGTGCAGGCATGGATATGGTATGCAATACTGTTGGGGGGTCACTCCCCAGGGTGGTAAACACTGTCAGACACCAGACCTGAAGCACACTCCACAGACATCAGAAAGGTTGCTATGATGGAGCTCAATCAGCAAACTGTGCTTAACGTAGGAATTGCTATCTGCCAGTAATCATAGCAACCTTTTGATAGCTGTGTACAGTATTCCCAGGTTTAGGGTGGCATTGCTAAGGTATGCAAGTGCTAGTATTGGGAGATGCACGCAGGGCCCAATGTCCTGCCTCTCCAGGAGGCATTGGCTAATGGAACCTGTGGGTTTGGGTGTGTCTGCCCCTGTTGGCTGCTGCTTTACGGCAGAGGTTCCCAACTTCAGTCCTGGTGTGCCAAACACTGTTCGGGTTTTCATGCTGTCCCTCATGAATATGCATGAGATACATCTGCATACCATGGGGGTGGTGCATAGATATGCAGCACAGGCATCTTTATTAGAGGCAGCATGGAACCTGAATGGTGTTTGGCCCTCCAAGACTGCATTTGGGAGACTCTGCTCTAGGTAATGCACCTGTTTATGGTGTCTGTGCTCTGTAGGGTAAAATGTAGGTGTTTTGGGCATGTTTACGTCATTTTCAATAAAGGTTCTGTCTATATTAGCATGTTTTAGTAGTGGGTAAAAAATGGGGGCTGGGTTGGCAGGAACCACAGCTGGGACTTGAATCTGTGACCTTCTGTGCCTGAACACACTGGCTGTGTGCACTGCACCACCATGTTGCCCCAGAGACAGTACATTCCCTGGGGATACCATGACTGTTCATCAGACGGGGCCTGTCTGTTGCAGTGCATGGCACCCACATACACAGGGCTAGGCCACGGTCTGCTCTGGGCAGCTGCCACTGCCCCCTCCAGTGCCCCTCTGCCACCCTGCTGACATGTCCTTCTGCTGGTGGTGCTGGTGGAGCGCAATCTCAGACCATCCACTGTGCGGGTAGGCGGCTGCCTATGGTGCGGGTTCTGGGGTAGGGGTGCCTGCATAGGTGTCCATGCTTCCCCCCAGCACCACCTGCCACTGTTCTGTGCCCTTGGGGGTCCCTAGTGGGTACTATCCCCTGTGACACTGTGGGAAGCAGACTCGTGCCCATGCTGGACCCCCATCAGTTGCTGTCTGGCTGCTCTACTGTTTCAGCATTCCTATGGGCCACCTAGGCATCACCCTAGTCCGCACTGTGACCCAGCTGCAGTACAGCATGTGCCGTCTGCAGCCCTCTGTGTCCCCTTTCCCAGCATCTGTCCAGTTTCCCATTCCGACATGCCCACCCTGCTGTTGTGGAACATGTGCACCCCATAGGAAACCTGTCCAATGGAGAGGGAAACCCTGATGAGCGCAATTGCACTGTGGGATCATTCACCTTGTATGGGGATGGAGCGCAGACCCTTCCACAATTCATATCTTTTTTTGGAACCTTCTCGGGAGTGATTTTTGATGTTTCCCATTAATATCACTATTGCCCAGCTTGGTTATGTTTTTTTTATATTTTGTTGGGGTCATTTTCAATGTTTATTTGCACTTTTGATCCGTGCACATGTATCACACTTATCACTTTTTGTAGGTTTCCCTGATTTTGCTGTAGATTGCTGACAGAAATGGTTTCTCTTCCCTTTAAATCAGCTCTAACGCCAGGGTTTCATTGTCGTTAGTTTTGAGCCTCGAATTTCATTAGTGTGCGGGGAGCCTCTCCCCTCCCACTCTCCACCCATTGACCCCTTCTCTCCGCCCCGGGGAGCCTTCCTCCGCCCTCAGGGAGCCTTTACTCTACCTTCAGCTTCGTTTGCGCCACTGAGCGCCGCTGAGCGCCGCTGCGCACGTTAGCGCACGATAAGGCACCTTATCGCACGGTAATGCGCCATTATCGTGCGATAAGGCGTCTTATCATGCGATAACGTGTCAGAGCGCACATTAAGACAGTTTAGTAAACATGCCCCTTAATGTATTATCATTGTTTATTTATTTATTGTTTAATTTTTATTTATTTGTTTTTACCATTGTGTTTTTTTATTTAAGGGTTCTTGTACCCCTGATGAAGGCCTACCACTGAAATAATAACCCATGTACGATAGAACCACTTAGATACCAATAAAGGTTTCACTTCTATGTACTGCCTTCTATGTTTTTTTCCACCTTGCTGTATATCTGATCTTTAGCCTTTGTGAGTGTGTGTTGCTTTCTGTTTGGACTCCGCTTTCTGGCAAGTAGGCCACTCTACTGACATATATAGTCCTATGAGCCAGCTCTCCCAGGAATAAGGATAGGCTTTATTTATACTGCCTGAATGGTACTTGTTCAGAGGTGAAGGGGAAGTTTAGGTCCTTGAATTTTGCAATGTTTTATGCTATGCTTGCATATCATCTAGTTTTCTTCTATAGACTGTGGGATAGCCATAGCTTTTGGAAGGAGTGATTTTTGAATGGTGTTTGAAATGATATGTGCAAACACTACATTTTTATAATTAGTGGCTATAGCTTGCACTATACTATCTGTTTGTAATCCTGACTAAAATAATCTTTTGTTAAGCTGTTACTATTTTTGTCACATTTTGGCATGCAGGGATTGAGATAGATTGGTGAGCGGGTACAAAGAACAGAGGTGATAGCATGCAAAGGAAGTATATTACCTTTTTGGAACTTGACAGGTACTTGTGACCTGGACTGGCCACTGCTGGAAACAGGATACTGGGTTCAATGGACCTTTAGTCTGACCCAGTATGGCATACCTTATGTTCTTATGTACCTTAAGTATGGAGTGAGTGTTGAGATACATGTGCTATAAGAAACCAGGTTCCTCACTGGTTAGATGTAGGCCTAGGGTTGCTGCTATAGCAAAGAGTTGCTTGTTGCATATACCTGACAAAGAACATACATGTAGGCTTGTATACACTACCTATCTTACAATGAGTGAACTGACCGAGAGCAGAGTGCTGCCACTAGACTATCTTTGTAAGACCTAGGTTTTAGCTGGGTCCTTATCGAGCATGTTAGCCCATCGTGCTTAGCCTTCTCCTGCTAGTTATCATCCATGTTCCCTTTCCCCACTCTAAGGCTATGCTGTGGCGTCTAATTGTATTCTCTCTTTGGTTCTTATCTCCTTCTTGAAGGAAGACTATTATGGAATTTCTGGAGTCAGGCCCAGGCACAGTTTAATGCCTTTTGGCTCCTTCACTGCCCAGGCTGGAGCAAGTGCATCTTCTGCTAGCCTACATCAGCTGAGCCTGCAGGAGGGCATCCTCATGCCCAAAGTTAGGCTTGCAAGCCCAATATTTAATTTAATTTAATACATCCATTTATATCCCGCCTATACTTACAGTTTTAGACGAGTTACAATAGTTAAGAGGGTATTTAAAATACAATTCAATTCTTACAATTTCATTTTATTTCCAATTGGGATTCCTAACTAACACAAAATCTCATGAATAAATTTGTTTTCGATGATTGTCGAAAACCCATATTGTAATAGCGAAGTGTCCGCAACCAATAAAACCAGGAGTCTATTGACTAGAATTCAAACCAGTTTAATGTGCACAGACTCAGACAATGATTACATACAAAATGGCTGAGCCCTGAACTAAGTTAGACAACAGCATATATACCTTTCTTCCCCAATCTAATACAGGTCAACCTCCTCATTGGTCTTGGTGGCCCAGCTACTTTCATCCAATAGCCATCTGTGACTGGGTTTACCCCGTGTTCCCCCGTACAAATCTCTCTCGCCATGGCTCAAAACTTTAGACATAATATATATTCTGCTGAATTTCAATCTGCTTCTCTCTACAAGGTCAGTGTATTAGCAAGGATACAGCGTGCAAGCAATAATACTGAAAAGACATCTGTTCTTAAACCATAACAAAAACAGTGGAGAAGTTTTACGTTCTTATCAGAAGACATTCTTATCAAGGCAGAGCAAGGCTATTTCTCTACTGCAGCTACTAGCATTTCTGTAATATTCCAAAGTCAGTTATAATACTCTGAAGTGGGGGGGGGGGGGGGGAAGACACAAGCAGAGCTGACAGGCAGAGACAGGCCTCTGCCACAACTTTACTTTTACAAGATGAATTAGGCCATCGCCTATCACATTCCCTCCTTTTGATTATTCATACCCGCACATGAGAAAGGGTGAGAATCAAATCACACATATATATATTAAAGCACTTCAAACTATGGTAGAGGGATCACTCCGTGGTATAGGGTAGTAGTCCCATGTTGCTAATATTTGTGTTGCTGCCTTGCGGTCAATAATATTATCAACAATGGAGCGTAGCATGCGCAAGCATAAGGGAAGGAAACATGGGATACATAAGCAAACAGTTACAATCAAGAATACAAGTATGACAAGTGTCTTCAGGCCGCCTAGCCCTGAAAACCAAGAACCAAACCAGCCATCTAGTTGCAAGCCATGCCACGTTTGGACTGGGACATAGGTTTGCTTTCGCATGTGATTGGCTATATCTTCTACAACCTGTCCCTCATTATCTATTTGCAAGCAGCAGTTAGTTAGATTCAGCTTGCCACATACTCCTCCTTCAGCTGCAAGCAGATAATCTAAAGCTAAGCGGTTCTGGTAAATGGCTGTACGCATCTGTGTGGCTTGTTTAGCTAACAAGGTTAGTGCTCTACTAGTTTCATTGGTTATAATTTCAACAACAGCTTGCAAATGTATAATACGGTCTATATAGGGGTGCGGTAGCCCCAAGAACCATCTTGCGCCCAGGTAGCAGGTCCATAGTAAGAAACAATTCACTCTGGCGGCCATTCTTCAGAGGTTGTATCCCATTTGTCCCACTGGCCAATTCTCAGAGCTTCTCGCTTCTGTCGACTTTTATATACAGGGAACCCCAATTGTTCTCCGTGGGAAAGGGGCAACAGAAAGAAAGAGGGTCGTATTGTTCCAAGAACACACGCTCCTCCCCATTTGGCAGGGAGTTTAGCATATGCTCGGGTGCCACAAATCCAATATAGTCCAGGTGGAGCTTGCCAAGTGCTGTGCATAGCCAGATTTGTCCATATCCTGGCCAAATAAGGAAAAATGATCAGAGGGTTAGACGGTTCCAGAATATTGGCACCTGACCACCAAGAAGTCTTTCCAGTAGAAGCATTATAATATTTCTGGTTCAAACAGACTAATTGTCCCACAGGTGCATTCAATTGTGGTCCTGCTCGTACAAAACATAGTTTACCCACTATGGAGTGGGCTAGGACCCATTCATTGGTAGTGTTATGCACATCAGTTTGGTTATATGGTACAGAATAATTCAGTTCTTGTGCTTCCCAAGGCCACTGGTCTCCCATTTGAGTTCCTCCACAAAAGAGACAGTCTGAGACTTGGAGGCTGGATGCCACAGCTCCAGCTAGTTCGATGAACAAATTCTGTGAAGCATGGAGAACAACAAATTCTGCCTTCATGGCCTCGTAGAAGGTATGATGTATATGATAAGGTGAAGAAACATGAGTCTTTACATTCAACTGGATGAATACAATGGTTCCAGGATCAGTTCCACCTCCTGCTATGCGCAGGCCGAAGCGATATCCTTGCTTCCACTGGCTAGGGTCGAAGATCTGAAGTCGTAGGGGATTGCAGGCACTTTTCTTGCACTGTTCAGGTTTCAGTAAGGGTAATCTTTCCAGCAGCGCCTTGCGATTATCTCCAGTCTGTCCTGTAGGGCTACCAGACCAGGTAGCATAGTACACACAATCCCATTTCGGACAGAAATAGTCTGCTTCTGCTGATTTGCTATATGTTGTTGGGGAATGTATCCCAGTGCATATTCCCCAGTTGTACGCACCTTCAGGACACATATACTTCTCATCATAATAGTAAGCTTGCTCCCAGGATCCACACCTGTAGTAATTATTTCTATTAATCAAGTCACAAGCATCAAAATACAAGTAAGCAGGTTGGTTAGGATCAGAGAGTTGACTTGTAGCGTTGATAAGGGCTCCATCCTCATCATTCCATCTCAGTTCCAGGACATAGTAAGATGGATTCTGGCGAGGTCTGAAGCAAGTACGAGTCTTTCCCTTTGTGCAGACATTCAGTTCTGTACCATTATAGATACACCGGCTGACTACACCAGTACAAGTGTAGTAAGAATGATAAAGCAGAGTCTGAGTAACTTGCATACCAGTTCGGGTGATGGTTATACAGGCTGCACAAGGGGGCAAAGCAAGAATGGTTCTCAAGAGTCCCAGGGCTACCGCAAGAAGGAAATAGCAGCAAGTTGTAATCATCATGATTATAGTCTCTGATGATTACTGAGGTAGATAATGGTTGATTGAGGTAGATAGATAAGGATTGGTAGGGTAATACAAAACTGAAGGATGTCTCTTTCAGGAGCAGGTTGGTGAAGTCTTTACGATGATGGATCTTTTCTTCGCAGCGTGAGTCGCAATGGTGCTGCAGGATTAGCGATCGAAGTCCAAGGACGACTCTCAGGTACTGTTGCTGGTTTCACTCGACTGTGATGAATCCAGGAGTCGATCTCGGCCACTTTAACTGCAGTTGGGGTGGATAGCAAAACGATATATGGTCCCTTCCAATGAGGCGCCAACGGTGTCTTCTTCCACTCCTTTACCCACACCGAGGCTCCAGGCTTGAAAGGATGCAAGGGCTCTGTTAGATTGATAGGCAACTGGTCCTGCACCCAGGTATGAAGGCTCTGCAAAACAGAACTTAGAGCCAACAATTCTTGCCTAGTGATTTCTGATCCAATTTGATTCATATCCCCTCTTATCCCCTGTATTATAGGCGGGGCCTCCCATACAAAATCTCAAATGGGGATACTCCTAATGGCGTGGTGGGGGCTGAACGTATTCGGAGAAGGGCAATGGGGAGAGCTTGGGGCCACTTCAGGTGGGCTTCCTGACAAAGTTTGGATATCTTAGAGACTTCAGGGTACGATTCATTCTCTCTACTTTCCCTGAACTCTGGGGCCTATAGGCTGTGTGTAACTTCCATTGTATTTGCAGGGCATGGGCTAGCTGCTGGGTTACTTGTGATATAAAAGAGGGCCCATTGTCAGACCCCATGGTCAAAGGTATTCCAAATCGGGGAATGATCTCATGGAGCAAGGCCTTAGTGACTTCTCTGGCCTCAGTTCTGGTAGGAAAAGCTTCCACCCATCTAGAAAAAGTACAAACTAGGACTAGCAAGTAACGATATCCATTTGCTCGGGGCATTTCTGCAAATTCTATTTGGATATTTCCCATGGGGGTAATCCTACTGACTGAACTCTTGGGGGTGGTACAGGACCTTGCCGGGCATTGTTCTTGACGCAAGTCACACATCTTCGGGCTACTGAGGTGGTCAAAGGTCCCAGCAAGGAGATATAGAAATATGGCTTCAGAGCATCTGCCATCTTCGTTTTTCCATAGTGTGTGGCTTGATGAAAGGCTTGGACAAAGGCAGGGCCTAGGGCTTCAGGGATCACGGTCATACCAGGGGTTGAGCTCCCTTCAGGCGGTGGCAACACTATCCATCCAGTTTCTGATAATTGCCCCCCCTCCTTTTGACAGTAATGGTCCATCTCCATTTTGGTATATCTGGGTGTCCACGCACTGAGAGGTACTGGAAATATGGCTGCTTGTATTGTGACATTTGGGGTGATAATTTGTCCTGCAATGGCTGCTTCTCGGGCTGAGGCATCAGCAAATCTGTTCCCTCGGGATACTTCTCCATCTCCAGTTTGATGGCCTCGGCAATGTATTGCAGCAATGTGTTTGGGGGCCCATACTGCTTCTAACAAAGTCAATATTTCTGGGCCATACTTGACAGACTTGCCTCCTGAGGTGATCAATCCACGTTCTTTGTACAGGGGCCCCATGGGCATGTAGTGTTGTAAAAGCATATTTAGAGTCTGTATATACATTCAGGCTGATTTCTGCTCCAATTCTGAGTGCACGTGTGAGAGCTATCAATTCAGCCTTCTGTGCTGAGGTTCCTGGGGCTAGGGCTGACGATTTCACTACCATGTCCAGAGTCACCACTGCATAACCAGCACATCGCTGTCCTTTAATTATGAGGCTACTCCCATCCACGAAGAAAGTTTTGTCTGGATGGCTCAGGGGAACATCAGTTAAATCTGGGCGACTTGAATATACAGTGTCCATTACTTCCAAGCAATCATGGTCAGGAGGGCCTGGACCGGTTGGCAATAGAGTAGCTGGGTTCAGAGTTTGGCTGACACTCAATTGCAATCGCGGATTCTCACATAGCATACTTTGATATTTCAACATTCGGGCATTAGTGAGCCAATGGTTTCCTTTGTGTTCCATCAGGGTTAGAACAGAGTGTGGTACAGTGACTTGAAGATTTTGTCCTAAGGTGAGCTTGTCAGCTTCGCTCACTAAGAGGGCTGTGGCTGCTACAGCTCTCAGGCAAGGTGGCCATCCTTTGGCAACAGGATCCAATTGTTTTGACAGGTAGGCCACAGGTCGCTGCCAGGACCCAAGGGGCTGGGTCAAGACTCCCAATGCGTTTCCGCTTGACTCATGGACATATAGACGAAAGGGTTTCTGCACATCCGGTAGGCCCAAGGCTGGGGATGACATCAATGCTGTTTTCAATGATTTGAATGCTTTATCTTGTTCTGGGCCCCATTCCAGGGGGGATCGTTCAACTCCCTGGGTGGCTTGGTACAAGGGTTTTGCCATGAGCGCAAAATTTGGTATCCATATTCGGCAATAGCCTGCCGCTCCCAAGAAAGCTCGCACCTGTTTTCTGGTTGTGGTAACTCCGGGAAAAAGAATTCTACTCCAATACGTAGATGATTTGCTCATAGCCACCAACAACAAAACTGATTGTGTGCAAGCTACAAGTGATCTCCTGCACCTTTTGAACGAAGCTGGATACAAGGTCTCAAGAGCCAAGGCGCAGCTGTGTCAGACTGAAGTGAAATACCTAGGGTTTCACCTGTCCAAAGGAACCCTGAAATTAGGACTCGAGCGAAAGGAAGCAGTATGCCGCATCCCAACGGATGCGGCATACTGCTTCCTTTCGCTCGAGTCCTAATTTCAGGGTTCCTTTGGACAGGTGAAACCCTAGGTATTTCACTTCAGTCTGACACAGCTGCGCCTTGGCTCTTGAGACCTTGTATCCAGCTTCGTTCAAAAGGTGCAGGAGATCACTTGTAGCTTGCACACAATCAGTTTTGTTGTTGGTGGCTATGAGCAAATCATCTACGTATTGGAGTAGAATTCTTTTTCCCGGAGTTACAGAGTAACTTGACAGATCTTGACTGAGGGCTGCACTGAAGATAGTGGGCGAGTTCTTGAATCCTTGTGGTAATCGAGTCCAAGTGAGTTGTCCTCGTCTTCCTGTGGTAGGGTTTTCCCATTGAAATGCAAACAAAAGCTGACTGGCCTCTGCTAGGCGTATACAGAAAAAAACATCTTTTAAGTCTAAAACAGTGAAATGAGTGGCTTCTGCTGGAATCAGTCCCAGGAGGGTGTAAGGATTTGGTACTACTGGATGTATGGTTTCAACTGCATTGTTCACTCGACGTAGATCCTGCACTGGGCGGTAATCACCTGTCCCAGGCTTCTTGATTGGGAGAAGGGGGGTGTTCCAGGGTGATTGGCATTCTCTAAGAAGTCCATACTGCAACAATTTCTTCAGGTGATGATGAATACCTTCAATTGCTGGTCGTGGGAGGGGATACTGACGCACATGCACTGGTTCTGCTCCTGGCTTAAGGGTAACAAGTACAGGAGCTATATTCTTTGCTAGGCCAGGTGGATTATTCTCTGCCCATACTCCAGGTGGGGCTGCAATGCTGGTAAGTACACAGGAACTTGCTGCTTTGGATGTAGGTGAATAGAACCACCATTCTTCTTCTCGGGGGACAGTTAACACCATCAAGCCAGCAGCTTTTGGGTTTATAGTAATTTCCATTTTTCCCCCTTCAACAAAGGATATCTGTGCTAGAAGCTTTGCAAGCATGTCTCAGTCCAAAAGGGGAACTGGGCATTCAGGCATGTACAGGAACTGGTGTGTTATCTGCTGCCCCCCTAGTTCACAGGCGCGGTTCTGCAGGAAAGGTCTTGTGGTTCTAGTTCCAGTAGCTCCCACAATTGTTACAGATCGAGAGGACACAGGGGCCACAGGCTTGGCTACTACTGAATGCTCAGCCCCTGTGTCTACCATAAAGTCCATATGCTGATCTCCAATTTTTAACTTGACCATAGGCTCCTGGAGACCCAAGAAGAACTTGGAGCCCGGTCTGGCCTAGTCCTCATCATCCATGAAATCTGCTTCGGTGACTGCCACTCCTTGCACGGCAGTCTCATTTTGCTGCAATTGTTGAAACTGTGCGTGTTGCATCCCCCCTTGCTGCTGGAATTGCCCCCCCCCCCCGCTCTCCTGGCGCTTCTGCGTCCCCTCCAGGGGGCGGAGTTCATGTTCGGGCATGTATCCTTCCAATGTCCTTCCTCTTTACAATAAGCACACTGATTTGCACCTAAGGGGGGCCGAGAGCCCCCTCGGCCCCTTCCCCATCCTCTGGCTCTTCGGTTAGGATATCCTCCTCCGCGTCCTTTCACTAGTGCTGCACCGAGCAAATCCACTTTCTTCCTCATCCTTCTTTCACTTTCCCATTTGCTTTCCTGATCACGATTCACATATACCTTTTGTGCAACCTCCATTAGCTGTGCTGAGTTCATGCCCGCAAATCCTTCTAATTTCTGCAGTTTTCGCTTTATGTCTCCCTGGGACTGACTCACAAAAGCGGCATTTACCATGCGTAAATTCTCCTGAGCTGCTGGGTCATAGGGGGTGTAAAGTCTATAGGCTTCAGTTAATCGTTCATAGAAAGCAGCTGGACTCTCATCTGGGCGCTGAGGAACGTCCGCTACATTTCCAATATTCATAGCTCTCTGGCCTCCCTTCTTTAGGCCCTGCAGTAGAGCCTGGCGAAACCGGGTGAGGGCTTTTTCTCCTACATCACTATTTGGGTCCCATCTGGGATCTTCATTGGGGAAATCTGTGGCTGCTGCCTGTCGGGGATCTAGATTTAGGTTTCTCCCAACTTCAGGGTTCTCTTCCAACCATTTAGTGGTTGCTTGCACTATCCGTGCCCGCTCCTCAGTAGTAAAGAGGGTGCCAAGAGCTGGCGACAGTCAGACCAGGTGGGCTGATGGGTTTGCATAATACTAGTCATTAACTCTGTCCAATCTTGGGGCTTTTCAGTATAGGAGGCATAATGCGTTTTCCAGTTTAATAAATCTGTTGTGGAGAAAGGCACATAAACTAGACTGGTAGGTCCGGGCACAACCTGACCCTCGTCATCTTGAATGGGTAAGCCTGGGACCTGCCGCAGTGGCAGTTGGCGGACTTCTTTCGTTCTACTTCTGAGATCATAGCGCATTTCAGTGGACTTTGGGGTGACGTCGCTACTGGTATCTGGACTAGTGGATGGCCCTGGACTGGCATCTGACCCTCCACTAGCGGATTCTTCGGGGGATGATTGTTCCACGTCAGAGAGCTGCTCAGGACTAGGGCTCCAACTTCTGCGAGGAGGGGTCTGCTCTTCAAGTTTTGGGGGTGGTTGCTCAGGTGGAGGCACCTTGGCTGGAGGTGCGCTCGCTTGCTTCGGTGGAGGCACCTTGGCTGGAGTATAACAATCTCAATACTGCAGGGAATTGAGTATAACAATCTCAATACTGCAGGGAATTGAGTATAACAATCTCAATACTGCAGGGAATTGAGTATAACAATCTCAATACTGTAGGGAATTGAGTATAACAATCTCAATACTGCAGAAGAAGCTTTTAAGTTGAAGTCCTGTGCATGAGCAGCCTAGCTATGAGTGGTGTAGCCATGAGCAGCCATAAAGCATGGAGCAAACATTGAATAAGTTTGAAGATCCGGCTGAATCAGCACAGTCTCCAATATAAGTCTATAAGAAACACGCTGTGAGATGTCTCTCGTTAACCTTCTGATTCATGGACTTTGGTTAATCTTATGATTCATGGACTTTGATTATAGCAGACAGAAGTGGATTAACCGTTTAGAGAAGTCTTCGATTTATCTCGCAGCATTAGTTGTTTCAAAACCTTTTAAAAAACTACTCACAAAAGGAAGAAACATTAGGCTTTCACTGCAGTATATTTTATTAAAAATAAGAAATTGAAAATAAAGAAAAAAAGAGCAAATAAATTAAAATAATAGCGAAAATACAGATCATTGATGTGTTGAAGGCATCTGGCTGTATCACGACAGTGTCAGCAGTCTATAGCCAATTCGATTCTGAGATCTGTTCGCTATAGCAGAAATATAACACTCATATAATAGAATTGGTCAATGGTGAAAAAGTAGAGCTAGTCACATTATTTTGGAGCTATACCAACTGCTATGGCCTTCATACCCTGAATCTGCATGTGGTGTCTCCTGGCTACATCAGCAGTCCCATAGTGTTACACAGGTTGGCTGTGTCCATCCATGACCCCTATCACATCCTGCAGTAATCAGCAGTGTCACAGCACTTCGACAGGGAAGGGTTAGATCAGGATGCCCCCCACATGCACATATTGAGTGGATTTGTGCATGTAGAGGGAAAAATATGCCACTGAGGCAGGAATACTATGCAATATGATAACACCCCATCTCAGAGGAAAAATACTCACATTGCTTTCTCAGTTACCAAAAGATGAACAGGGTCTGTGTGTGAACCAGTGACCCCTTTCGTAAGTGAGCACTCATTTATGCACCACATCTATTTGAGCCAAATAAGAGTCCAAGCTATGAACTGTGGTCTGACAATTATGGGATTATTCCAGGACTGGCCAACAAGCACACTCCATGAAATGGTTACATTGGTCACTCTGCTAGGTCACTGAAGGTCCTGCAAATGTAAGACATGAACACCAGTTGAACCATCAGCATGTCAATGCAGTGCTACATATAGACCTAACAAGATATCCCTCTCCCGCGTGTGCCCAACATACCTTGTCAGATAAGTATGACACAGAACCTGCAGACAGCTAAACAGAGAGAAGCATACCCCAGTTTATGCACTTATGCATGCTGACAATGACTACATATATACAAATGGAGTGATGTACCCACACTCCCACATGGTTGCTCTGTGGCTCCAAACACATGCCCCCCCCCCCGTGTGAAAGAAAGAAGAGCAGCCGGGGGATCAGAAAAGATATGTGCGGGTGTATTAACTTTATCCTACACTTCCAAAGCTGTATCAGCATGTGCAATCCTGTCCTCCTGTCAAGCATGAGTCCTCATACTCTGCTGTCATACTGAGAAGTTGCACCAACACCGACTGGATAGCAGTGTGCTACTAGTGCCCACATGCTGGGTGGGCATTAAGAGAGATGTGTGTAGGCACTAGCAGAGAGGGGGAAGCATTAAAGGAGGCAAAAGGGTCAAGTAAGAATGCCAACTGGCACCTGTTCTGGACAGTGGGGTCATATGTGTGTGTATCCAGAGGACTGTGAGCTGCAGCAGTGCATGTGATGCCCAGGCTTTATGGCTCTGCATACAACACACTGCATGATCAATTATTCAGCAACTCCACAAACTGTGTGAGACATCATTTACAGACAAAAAGTTAGTTTTCAGTAAATAGGTGTCACCTGTAGGAGTCACTGGCTGACTAGCTTTGCCTGTACACTTGTCATCCCCAAAGCTGTGACACTCAAATGTATTCCCAGTTACACCAATGTCAAGGCCATCCCCACAGCAAGCCCCTACACTTATCTCCTAACATGACACTACTGTATAGGTCCCATATCACCTGGTGGTTTGACTGCAGTGAGCTGTGGAGACATGGTCTCACCTGGGAGAACTCTATCATATATGTGTGTGCAGCAACCCTTACCTCTAACTGAGCCTCCAGGCCTCAGGACACACCTGGCTGCATAGATGAGAGGCCTGATTAACGCCAACTGCCATAATAGTTGTATCCGCGGCAACATGTTACTCCTTGTGGCTTTGGGCAAGTCACTTAACCCTCCATTGCTTCAGAAGAACCCAAGTAATCAATGTCCCTGTTTAATGTACATTACCAAGCTTAAGATACAATGTAAACCGTTTTTACTAAAATGATAAAGTGGAATAAATAAATAAAATAAATAACACTTTCAGCTCCCTTGGTGCAGCTGCAGCCTATTGGGAGCTAATCTCATGTAGAGGGATGGCCTCTGTGAATGGAGTCACTGAGTTGGTGAGACAGTAAAGATTCTGTGCTCTTGTCCTAAGCTGCAGTCACAGCGTGAACTCTGGGGGTCTCTTAGCTCCATGCACGTTATGCACATACAGGCGTGTCTGTATCAAGCACATCTGCACACAATATACACTATCTTAGCACTGTCTATTGTTCATTGGCCACGCCATTCAACATGACATTATGTATTACTCCACAACAACAACCAGCCTTGTTTACAGAGACCAATCTTATTCCCTTGTTGGAGACAGCTTCTATTGTGTTACTTAGCTGAATCGTAGTAAACGTAATAGTCTTGAGAAGGCTGCACAGTAATGCCACAGTCAGCAGTGGTACGACGTGTCACGTTTCGGGGTATTCAAAATCATCCCCCTGCTTCAGGTCAAATCCGCTGTATAGTGAGCTCTCAGCTGTATAGTGGCTGAGTAGGAGGACACAGTCTTCTGGTATGTGACAGATGTAGGTCACTGTGCATCAACATGCACTTGCAGCCTGTCTCTGGGCCACATTCCAGTGTTCTTTGCATTGCATTAGCCGTCCCCAAGTACAAAATAAAAGGGTACACAAATGAAGACCAGAGGATTCTAGGTATTGTCTAAAATAGAGCAGTTTGCACAGGATGTATGAGTCAGAAGTTAGGTAAATGACTGCCATATTAACCTGGGTCTGGCACGAGCATGTTTTGAGTGCACACATCTGTTCATACGGAGAGGCCACTCACTCTGACCGAGCTGGGACCATGTCACGGATATGTATCCACATGGTACTATCTAGGGTTATCCTGTAGTGATATGGGTGTAGTGAGGTACATCCTTGGAAATAAAGGGGCAAACCAATACCGCCCCACATAGCTTAAATTGCAGCCATAGTGGTGACCCTCATCAGTACCTGCATGTCTTGTATGAAAAAGGAACAAGTGTGCATAGCCCCCTGGAGAGGACAGGATGATCTGGGATGATCCTCATGGCTCATGAATGACGTTTGCATTTGCTGTATGTGCAAAAGTATTTATCTTGTAGTGTACAGCAGGTCATAAGGGAATGAAGGCCCTGCAGATGTGCTGACTCAGGGATTAGTGCCACACTGCAATCCAGTGGACCTCTGTGTGTGAATATTGTTTGGTTTAGGAGGTACAGTGGAGGGAAGGGCATCTTGCCTTTACATGTGGCTTGTCCTTTGGACTGGAGATTGATAGTGCTGCTGTGTTTCTGTTATACAGATGCACTACTGGGTGTCCAGTATAGTCCATACTGCATGTGTACCACTGCAGGCAGGTCCTAAGTGTGATTTACAACTGTCTCAGAATGTGCCTGCCAGCTTGTTTCATGTTCTGGGTTTAGGCCATTACAGGCAGGGACCTGTAATCTGATTTATTCTAGAGAGTGCTGTAGTGAAAGGTCTGGAGATATAGTTGAATGGTTATAGCAATGGTTCAGTAAAAACAGACCAACATTCAAATCCCACTTGTGGCTTTGGGAAAGTGACTTTATCCTCCATTGTCTCCGAAGAAAGGCCTGGCAAACTACTTTTGGTCTCACTGCTGGGTTGCCAGGAGTCAGCATTAACTTGAGGGCACACATTGTTATAAGTCTTTTTTGTGTGTTATGATTGCACATTGGGTCTATAAACATGCACATAGCAATCATACTCATCTGACTTTATTGGCTCTGCTGCAACACATTGCAAAGGGTCGTATAACTTCACCCTGTAGATACATGACACATTATTTATACATGATTGGAAACTTTCATGATAACTGTGAATGAACATCTTTTGCTCCATCACATATCATGCAGGCACGGCACACTCCCACATTATCCTCACACACACTGTAACACATAAGGGACATATGGATGTAACATGTACATCAGTTATTACCTTTGCTCCCATCCAGCAGCTCAAATGTGACTGGAAGATAGACTCCCTTATCCAGAATTAAGGCAACTGGCCTTATCCAGCATTAACATGCACGCTTAGCACCCTAGCCAACCAAAGTCCTCTTACCGTCCAATAACCGGCAACTAGTGCCCTTACCGCCAGAATGCCTACTCCCCGCCCAAGTCTTTACTGCATGATGGGGGCTTTAACACTGCCATTACCGCATGCAAAATGGTGCGCCTTTACTGCAGCTTAATAAACATATCCCAGTGTCTCTCATATAGGAAGAGATATAACCATGCAATCTTTTAAACACAAAGCATAGCAGCTTAAAAGTAATCATGGCCGATATCGGTAGCCAATGCAATTTCTTAAGATAGGGTGTAACCCTATCATATCTTTTCCCATTAAAAATGAGCTTAGCATTTTGTAACATTTGCAGAAACAATAAGGGGTGTTTACTAAATGGCGGTAAAGGAACAGTCTTTACTGTGCGGCAACAGCAGCGATAAAGGGTTACCGTGTGCTAAGTGTGCTAGGCATGTCAGAGGCATTCCGGCATTAAGGGGTGCTAGTGGACACTTAGCAGGCGGTAACAGGAAATTAAGGGGTGGTAGAGGACACTTAGCGGGCGGTAAAAGGACATGCTGTGTTAAGGTGTCTTGCATGCACCCTAATGCAGGAAAGCATCTAAAACATTGAAAGGTGGGCAGGAAGCCACTGGAGAAGGTATGGATGCAAGCACAATTGGTAGCTGATGGAGTTGATTCACCAGATGCCTGGCTATGTGACAGTATGTGTGATGAGCATGTTTGACCATACAGCAGGCCTGTGCTGTTGACTAGGCGAGATAGGTGGCTGCCTAATGATGCTGGTAGTGGGTGTTGGCAGTGTCATAGGTGAGTGGTTGTGGCAGCAGAGTCAGCGGAGAAGATGCAGCAGCGGGGGGTGCTGTGACAGGCATGCAGTCCTAGATGCTTCTGAAAGCATACACCGTGCTGTAAGTTATATTATAGTGTACTGTCAGTATGTGGCATGGCATAGGCCAAGACAGTGTCTGGGTGGAGGCAGCATGTTCCTGATGGGGGCAGCAAAGGGAGGATTGTCCATGAGTGCTCATGTGGAGCAGTCACAGGAGAGGTATGCATGATATGGCTAACTGCTGCAAATGACCCCTGATGGCCATGGTGGGGCAGCTTACTGGAAGTAAGCTGCACCACCATGAATCTCCCTGACAGTCAGATGGTAGGTGCAGGGCTGTGCTATAGATCTTCCAAGCAGAGAGTTTGCAATTTGTGTGGTGAGTGAATGTATATTATACAGGCCAAAAGCATTTGGTGTGTGTGAACTAAAAGTAGCAGTGTCATGGGGTACATGAAACACCATTTGTGCGGGTGGGGACTGGTGCCTCAGCCTGTGCAACGGCAAGACAATACACCCGACAGAGTGGCATGATACAAAGGGACAAGTTGAACCCATTTGCCCCATGTGGGGCAAGTAATGATGGCAGAACAGTGCAGGGGATGGCTATGCAACGAGTGTTAGGTGCCTGAATGTATGAGATGTATCTTCTTTACGTAAAGCTGGGAGGTCACAATGATGGCAAAACAGAAACACATCTATACCAGTTGACCCAGACGTCTGCTGCATATACATCACTGATCCACTGCAATGCTCCGTGGCAGAGCCACTAAAGCCATGCTCACAGATATCTATGATAGGGAATGCTATGTTGGGCTACCCAACATGTTAACATAAGGCATATAAATGTAGAAGAATGATTGTCTGCAGGTCACAGCAGAGCCAGGACTATGCAAGGTGGGCAAGCGCAACCAGGAACAAAATGAACAAGTGTGAATCAAACCCTGGACCTTTAACCATAGATACATAGTAACATAGTAAATGACGACAGATAAAAACCAGTATGGTCCATCTAGTCTGCCCAGTAAGATGGCAGGAGTAGGTGCACCTGCCACTCTGTGCAGGCCACCCCTCCCCATGTCTTTGTTTAGGAGTGAACCCACCGCTCCATGTAGGACACCCCTATTTATTGAAAAATTAGATGGTTCAGTTGATTTTGATTTTATCCTGTTGCTGTAAAGGGATCCACTGTGTCTGTCCCATGCCATTTTGAATTCCGTCACCGTGTTTGCCCCCATCACTTCCATCGGGAGGGCATTCCAAGCATCCACCACCCTTTCAGTGAAAAAGTATTTCATGACATTGCCTTTCAATTTACCACCTTGCAGCTTCATGGTATGCCCTCTGGTTTTACAGCTTCCCCGTCTTTGGAAGAGGTTTGTTTGTTCATTATTTCTCTTTAAGTATTTAAAGGTCTGAATCATATCTCCCCTATCCCCCCTCTCCTCCAGAGTGTACATATTTAGGTCTTCAAGTCTCTTCTCATAAGGCTTCTGACACAGGCTCCAAATCATTTTGGTTGCCTTCCTCTGAACAGTTTCCAGTCTTTTTACATCCTTTGCAAGGTATGGTCTCCAAAACTGAACACAGTATTCTAAGTGAGGCCTCACCAGTGACTTATACAGTGGCATTAGTACCTCTTCCTTTCTGCTGGTAATTCCTCTTTGTATGCAGCCCAACATCCTCTTGGCTTTTGCCACCACCTTGTCACACTGTTTTGCCACCTTGAGATCTACAGAAATAATCACACCAAGGTCTTTCTCCTGATCTGTGCACACCAACGTCTCGCCCCCTATCACGTATATTTCCCTTGGATTTCTGCTACCCAAGTGCATGACACTGCACTTCTTTGCATTAAATCTTAATTGCCAAGCATTAGACCATTCTTCTAGCTTTTGTAGATCTTTCCTCCTGTTAACCACTCTCTCGGGGGAGTTGACTCTGTTGCAAATATTCGTGTCATCTGCAAAAAGACAGACTTTTCTATTCAGTCTTTCAACAATATCACTCACAAATACATTGAACAGTGCCGGGCCCAGGACTGAACCCTGGGACACCCTGCTAATCACCTTCCTTTCATCTGTTTGACATCCATTTACCATCACCTTCTGTCGTCTGTCAGTTAACCAATTTCTGATCTAGTTCACCACCTTGGGACCCATCCCCAAACTACTGAGTTTATTGATAAGCCTCCTATGAGGAACAGTATCAAAGGCTTTGCTGAAATCCAGGTAGATGACATCCATCACATGCCCCTGATCTAGTTCTCTGGTCACCCAGTCAAAGAACTCCATCAGATTTGTTTGGCAAGATTGTCCGTCAGGAAAACCATGTTGCCTCGGATCTTACAACCTGTTGGTTTTGAGAAAGTCCACTATTTACTCTTTCAGGAGTGCCTCATTACTTATCCTGGCCACCGAGGTAAGGCTCACGGGCCTGTAGTTTGTCACTTCTTCCCTGTCACCACTTTTGTGTAGAGGTACCACATCAGCCATTCTCCAGTCCTTAGGAACTTCTCCTGTTTCCAAGTATCTGTTGAAAACATCCTTTAACAGCCCTGCAAGAACCTCTCTGAGCTCTTTCAGTATCCTGGATACATTGCATCAACCAGTAGACTACACCTCCACATGGTGCCACACAGCCTGCAGATCTCTGATCAAACTGTTTGCTGTCTATGCAAGTGAAGGTGGGGCCCTCCACTACCCATGAGACACTGCACATGCAAAACAGCAGTCTGCTGCTGAAAAATTAATGGAGAAGGCACTGATCCAGCATATCAGCTCACTAAGACACACTGGCTATATGTGCTACATGCACATAACAACAGCCAGCCATGCTGCAGAGTGGTTTCAGCTGTCACCCTGAGGGTGAGGAGGGGAGCCCAGCACATGGTCCACTGAAACTTCACTGTTAGAGATGGTCTTTGTTGCTGGTCCATGTCACTGCTAATGTATAGCAGAAATTGTTTGTAGTGCGTTATGCTTTTTCTCCTTGGTTTTCTGCATGCTATAGGTGATAGTGACAGCAGTAGCTTGTCCTTGTATTCTCACAAAATACAAGTGGTCACTTGAACGATAATTTATCCAATACAAGTCTAAAAAATATCGTTCCTCTTGTAAAGTAGGAGTATTCTTTGCACCTTAGGTCTCAGTTTAAAATAACACTGCTACATTTGGAGTAACACTCTATAGTAGCATACGTGTTTTTTCACATCAATGACCCTGTGCTTTTTTATAAATATGAACTATCAAAAAACTTTCAGCTTTAGGACATCTATCCGTATATAAAAGAATAACTTAGCTCATCCGTGTACTCAGCTTTATGAAAAACAGATGAAGCCCTTCAGCTCTCTCGCAATCCCGACATTCAGTCCCGGTACCAGCTGACGTTTCAAACTTTTCATCAGGGGACTGGTGTTTAAACTGTGAAACCAACCACAAGCAACCCGTTAAAAATGTATCTCACTCGCACTCTACTCTTCTTAATGAAGATATTTCAATCATTTAATCTTCACCCTTAAATACTATTTTTACCTGTCGATGCTGCCCGCGCCTTCGTGTTGTCCGGACACTGAGAAAACCGGAACACACTCACCGGTGAAAGACGCCGCGCATGTGTAGCGAGACCATAACACTCCTTTTAAAACCCAACCCGCCAATTATTTTATACCCTTTTCTCCTTATTAACAAAGTTACTGCTCTAACTTCACCTCTCTATAGGCAGGCCAGCCATTCTATCTCACTATTTAACCCCATCGGATCAAGCGTATTTAATGTAAAAATTAATCGCTTTTCTCGTTTCAGGAGTGTCTGATCTAGCGTCCTTCCTTGGCTCGCTAAAACTACCTGCTCCAAACATAAGCAGCGCAATTGATCAAAAGTATGAGCTTTGTCTATACAATGCTTAACAAGCGGCGCTTGTAAATATTTGCATCGTAACCTGCTTCTATGTTCTCTCATACGGACTCTAAATGCCCTAATAGTTTTTCCGACATAGCATAATCCACAAGGACATAATACTGCATAAACTACTTTTTAGAGTCACACGTCGTCAGGCTCCGTAAAGGTATCTTAATTCCATTATATTCAAAAACTTTTATTGTCAAGGTGATGGCACAAATATCGCAACTACCACAACATGAATGACCTCCAGAACTGGGGGAACGGTCTCCTGAACTAGACAAACAAACCGCATTGGTTACTGACGGTACCTGAGCCGGGCTAAGAATGTCCTTCAAATTATGGGCACGCTGCCAGACACATCTAATTGTTCGGTCTTCTAGCCCTGGTATTGTAGCTATAATCTTCCCATGTTTTCGCACACTTTTTTGTAACTCACCACTCAAGGGAGAATACGGCGTGACTAGATTAATTGTACCATTACTTTTAACCTCACTGGAATTATTGTTGTTACTCCTTAACAAAGTGGAGCGGTGGTTGTATAACGCTCTAGTATACGCCTGCTTAACTACCTGTTTTGGGTAACCCCTTTGTTTAAAATGCTCCTGAAGGGATTTCCCTTGTTTTTTATAGTCTGCCTCGTCAGAACAATTCCGCCTGAATCTTAAAAACTGGGAAAAGGGAAGCCCTAATTTCATTCTTGGTGGATGCAAACTGGTATATTGTAGATAGGTAATCCTATCTGTTGGTTTTCTGTATACTGTAGTTTTCCACCCGTCTACTCCCCGACTAATGTTGACATCTAGATAATTTAAGGTGTCAGTATGATGTTGATAAGTAAATTTAATATTTACATCTCGAGTATTCAGCCAAGTCAAAAATTCCTCTAACAGCTGGTCTGTACCCTGCCAAAGCAAAAAAATATCATCTATAAATCGCTTCCAAAGTATTATGGAAGATGAGTACTGTGAGGTTTCTAACCAGGTTTTTTCAAAAAAAACCATGTAGAAGTTTGCTATAGAAGGGGCACACGTCGCCCCATAGCCACTCCTACCTTCTACTGATACATAACCCCTTGAAACTCAAAATAATTGCGATGAATAGTTAAAGCTGCTAGCTGAAGTAAAAAAGTTTTCCTCACCTCTGTCATATCTTCACATTGGCTAAGCACTCTATCAACTCAAAGTAGAAAACAACTCAATAGCAACATGCCTAATATACAGACCCCCGTCCGCACCCCCAGAAACTCTAGCCACAGCACTAGAATGCGTATCAACTACAGCAATCAGAAAATATCAAATCATCCTGGGAGACATAAACCTACCATCACTACCACAAAGTCAAGCCAACACATTCATGGAAGCCATGGAACAACTTGGTTATAAACAAATAATAAACGAAGCAACACACAACAAAGGTAACACCCTGGACATGGTATTCACACCCGCAGATCAACAATCAAACAAGGAAAATAATCCTGTAATAAAAATAACCCAAGTTCCATGGTCCGACCACCACCAAGTTGAAATTAGAATCCACACAACGCCCAGTAACCCAAATCCTGAACTACCAACACACACCCGCAGAAGCTTCAACAAATACAACAGCGAAACTCTCATAAATTCCATCACCTCACACATAGACCTGACAAGCACCGACCTCGATAGCCTAGTAACCAATTGGAACTCAGGAATTCAAGAGATATCTGAACCAAAATGGAAAGCAACGAATAACAACCACAGACCCAAAATGGAACCATGGTACACAGAAACTCTATCCACCCGAAAGAGAGAGAACTACGAAGAGCAGAGAGAAAATGGCGACAAAACAAAACCAACAAACGTAAAACAGAATACCTAACCATACTCTCTAAATACAAAAACGAAACCAACACAGCAAAACGTTTACACCACACAAATGTACTAAGTAAAGCATTAAACAAACCCAGAGAATTATTCGCCTTGGTCAAAGCCCTCACCAAAACAACACAAGAGGACCAACACAACGATAAAATCAAGGTCCAAGCGCTAGCTGACCACTATGCCAGCAAACTAAACCCACAGGTCGGACCCAAACACGCACCCTCACCAGATGTCTCATCCACCGAACCACAACCTACTATGACAGCCATACAAACACACGTCACCCGCTGGAACAAATTTTACAACATTGGGGACAAACATGTCAGTAATATAATTTCAAACATCAACACCACAACCTCTCCCCTAGACCCCTGCCAAGCTTCATGGATAAAAGCAACAAAAGCAGAAACCTCCCACCAAATTGCACACATAATAAACCAATCACTCCAACAGGGCATCATGCCAAACCAACTCAAGAGATCCATCATAAGACCAATACTAAAAAACAAGACCCTCAACAGAGAAGACCCCACATCTTACCGTCCAATATCCAGCATAGCCCTACTAGCAAAAATCATCGAAAAAGGCCGTTCTACAACAACTACAAGACCACTTGGACAACAACAGCACACTTGACGAACACCAATATGGCTTCAGACCACACCATGGGGTAGAAACCCTACTTATTGCACTAATGGACAATCTACTCAAAGGGATTGAAAACAAAAAGAAAATCTTCATTCTCATATTCATAGACATCTCCGCAGCTTTCGATACTGTTCACCACCAAACACTACTAAACAGATTGAGAGATATAGGAATAACAGGAACCCCTCTAAAATGGTTCTCATCTTATATCTCCAACAGAATGCAACAGGTACAGTTCAATAACGAAAAAGCAAAGGCTTTCCCACAAACACAGGGCATACCACAAGGCTCAGCCCTATCCGCGCTTCTCTTTAATGTGTACATGAGACCAATCTGCGAAATATTCAAAAAGCATAAAATCCAATATCACATATACGCAGACGATATTATGCTCTATACTCAACTTGATGCAAGCAACCCAAACTACTCTCAGCTAGAAACATGCTTAAAAAACATGCAAGCCTGGCTCCAGCGGAACAACATGGCCATAAACCACAAAAAAAACCTAATTAATGTTCATCTCAAGAAAATCAGATTTCAACCCTCCAGCCTCAATTACCCTAGGTGACAACACTTATCACACAAAAACTGAAATAAAATACCTCGGAGTAACACTGGATAACGAATTAAAGCTGACAAAACACCTTCGCCTAGTAAACAGAGCCATCTTCCACAAACTCAGGGTTATACAGCCTCTCAGGAACATCATAGAACACACCGACTTTAGGACAGTAGCCCAAGCCCTCATCATACCACACTTCGACTACTGTAATGCAATCCTGCAGGGCCTGCCAAAGAAAACACTAAACATACTCCAGATGGCACAAAATGTCGCTGCCAGAATCATCACCAAAACAGGTGTGGCAGAACATATCACCCCGGTGCTGGTTGAACTACATTGGCTCCCCATCGTAGCCCGTATAAAATACAAAATCCTAATAACGACGTTTAAAACCATCCACAATCTGGCACCAACCTTCCTCACAAACCTAATCACCTTACAACCTGCTAACAGAAACAGGAGAACCGCCACCATAAACAACCTGCAAGTACCAATAAGTATAAGATCAGTTAATGTAGCCACAAGCAACAGAGCATACTCCTTCACTGCCCCATCACTTTGGAACCAACTACCGCCCGAACTGCGCTCAATAACGGACCTGATGGGCTTCAGAAAAGATCTGAAGACACACCTATTTCAAGAGGCCTACAATGTACCATAAATCAACAATGTACGCACCAAGAGATACAGCGTATTATAAATCAGCGCAAAATGTATATATGTAATATATGTAAAATATAAATGTCTATATACTGTAGAAAAGTATAATTATAGCCGCCCCACCCCCCACTGTACCCTATTATAATTTTGAAAATCCTATATACCTCAATTGAACCTGTTCTACACACTCCAAGGAGACTTACTGTAATCTCTTAATCTTGAAACTATGTTGTATACAATAATGAAGCTCGCTCGAGTTGTTTTGAAAATCTGCTGTATACTTTAATGAAACCCGCATGATTTGTTTTTAAAACCTATCACATAACCTTGTTAATCACAATGTAGTGTTTAAATTCTGTCAAATGATTTTGATTTTCTCTGTATCCTTAATCAAACCGCTGCTGATCGCTGGAAGTAGCGGTATACAAATATGTGCTAAATAAATAAATAAATAAAATAAATAATAAAGCTTCTTCCTGAGGTATGTTAGTGTATAAGGAAACCACATCCAGTGATACTAACTGTATTTGAGACTGAGTTGCCAGTAGTCTATGTTCTTCCAAGATATTCAAAAAATGTGTGGTGTCCTTCAGGAAGGAGGGTATCAAAGGTAGTAGAGGACGTAAGAAAGAATCAAGAAAAACTGACAGAGGCTCTAGAACACTACCACGGGTGGATACTATAGGCCTGCCGGGAGGCTTCAATGAATTTTTATGAATCTTCGGAACCAAATATAAACGAGCTGTATTGGGTGCTTTTACATTCAAAAATTGATGTTCACGTTTAGTAATGAGTTTACGTGTTAAAGCATCTAAAGTCAAGCTTTTTATCTGTTGTTGCAATTCTAAAAGAGGATCAACCTCTAGACGAGTATAAACCACTGTGTCTTGTAACTGTGATAGAGCTTCAGACACGTAATCAGTTGTTGCCATAATTACGATCGCCCCTACACCCAATGTTTTGGGGGGTATAAGATCAGCAACGATTTTTCACATAATTTTGGAAGACCCTGGGTGATTCAGGTAATTTCCCTAAACACATTTTTAGTTCTATGCAAAGTAATCACTTGTGATCCTTCCAGTGAGTGCGCTCAGCCCCATTTATCACCACAGAGCACCACCTCCTATGCAATGGTTCTTTGTGTTCAGCTTTCAGTACTGCTAGATAGGTTTACTTTCTACTCTTCTTCTAAATTGATATTTTGCTCCCAGGATATCAGACCATGTAATGCTAAAATCAAATGCACTGACCTAATATGACTTTGAAAATAATGCAATTAGGAATGAATCTAAAGGAAAACATCATATTAGGTAGGAGTTAGATACCTAGCAGAAGTCAAGAATAAATGACAGTACAGGATTTCAATCTCCATTCTATTCGTTTTTCACCCTTCTTTCAAAATATTTTTTCCTAATAACAAACATTAATGACCTCATTACATTTTCTTAAATGAGTTCCAGAGATATTTCAGCTGAGCATTAAACAGAAAATGAACACTGTCTCAATTTGTTCTTCATAAATTTTCACATGTATTCTCAATGCTTTTCATGGATAAAGATATATGTTCCAATCTGATTAAAAATAAATTACTATCACATCTCCTTTCAGTTGTCATTTACAGTTTATACATTTGTGGGGTGATGGAGTTGAGGTATAATCCAGTGGTTAGAGCAGCAGCCTGGAACTCAGATAGATCAGCCTTTTGCAAGTCACTTAACCCTCCATTGCTTCAGGAATAAACTTAGGGGCATGTTTACTAAAGTGTGGTAAAGGGTGTGGGTTTTTATGCATGGAATTTGCATCGCGCCTGAGCCCAACAGCAGTGATAGACACAAGGTGCATGGCATGCTACTACCAACATGCTAGAAATATCACTATTGCCGTACTAGTGAACCTAGGGCTGCGCCCAGTGCACACGCATGAATTATACTCAGTCTTGCTGATCTCAACAGATAACAAACTTGTCATCCAGAAATCAATAAGCATTTGTGCTGATGCCATTCCAGCATTCTTTTCAAATAACTCAAAGCATTTCTATTTTAGTGCCATCAAGTCAGTGTTGACTCATAGCAACCCAACTACTTCTGGGTTTTCTTGGCAATGTTTCACTGGAAGTAGATTGCCAGCCTTTTCTTCTGAGGCAGTGGAGGGTAAAGTGACTTGCCCAAAGTCACAAGGAGTACCAGTGCAAATTGAACCCTTGATCTTCTGGGTACTAGGTAGTTGCTCTAACCACTAGGCTACTGCTCCACTCAAAGCATTTAAATGGTCCTTAAGAATTTAAAAAATCATGTTGTCCAATATGTAACCAATGTAATGAACACAGAACTGGTGTAATATGTTCATAAATCCTGCAGCCAGCCAACAATCTGGCCATGGTATTCTAGACCAATTGCAAAGCATGAAGATGATTTGAAGGAAGGCCTAAATATAATGCATTACAGTAGTCTAAACCAGAAAGCACCATTGACTGTAACGCTGTACAAAAATCTATAAGTTGTAACAAATGTAGTAAATGATTCAACAACTGTGGTTTGAAAATTGCAAGCTTCACAACACCTTGTAACTGCCCTTTTCGAAGCAAGTATTCATCTATTTGAACCCTGCCTCAGAATTATGCAGCTTTATGCTATCACTGATTAATAACAGTCTCTCATTTGGCCACTTCCCCCTCCCTTCAAAACATGCTACAATTCAACACCTACTGAAACAACTTACCGGAGAGTCTTTGGTCAAATCTAAGTTTTGGCCCAATTCTAATTTCCCCTTTGTATCCAAAATCTTTGAAAAGTCAATTCAATTAGAATTAAATACATTTTTAGAAAACAAATATTATCCATCCTTGGCAAGCTGGGTATAGGCCAAACCATTCCACAGAACTTCTTCTTTTGGGTCTTCTAAATGAACTTAGTTGTAAATGCAAAACCTTCCAAGTAGCTGTTATTGTTTCACTAGACCTTAATGCTGCCTGTGATCTCATAGATACCACTCTATTGTTAAATAAACAAGAACACTGTTTACCACTGATTTTCTTCTTGCCTTACAGGACACCCTTATGCAGTAGAATCAAAGGGATATGTTTACTAAACAGCGATAATGTTGCAGTGGCGCAGTTAGTGCAGGATACGTAATGTTACCGCGTGGTATGTAACGTTATTGCATGATAAAGTAACATTATCACGCGATAGCGTGAGGTTTTGCGTGATAACGTCTCTGGTGGCATTAAGGCACACAGTGGGTGGAGTAAGGCTCCCCAGAGGGCAGAGAGAAGGGGTCAATGGGTGGAGAGTGGGTGGGGAGAGGCTCCAGGCACACTAATGCTCTGAAATGAAGGTCTGAAAATTAACGCCAGTGAAAACCTCGCGTTAGAGGCACATTTGCAGGAGAAAGAAACCATTTCAGTCAGCAATGTACAGCAAAGGCAGGGAAAACAAGAAAAGTGATAGTAGTGATACATGTGCAGCAATATCATAGTGCCCAGGTACGAAAGGGCACTATGGTGAGGATGCAAATGGGGTACAGGGGGCTGCAGGCGGGACATGCAGTGGGGCAGCTGGGACACATGGTGGACTAGGCAGATGCCTAGGTGGCACATAGGAATGCAGAAACTGCAAATAAGCAAGCCAGCAACTGATCCAGGGCAAACATGCCCACAAGTGTGTGTCCCACAGTGTCCCAGGGGACATTACCCAGCAGGGACCCCAAAGGGCACATAACATTGACTGGAGGTGCTGGGGGAAACGTGGATGTCTATGTTGGCACCCCAAACCCAGATCCCACACCATAGGCAGCCGCCTACCGGCACACTGGATGACCTGGGATTGCGCACCATCAGCACCACTGGCTTAAGGGCATGTCAGCATGGTTGCGGAGGGATGCTGGTGGTGGAGAGGCAGTGGAATCTGCCCACAGCACACCAAGGCCAAGCCCTGTTCAGGTGGGTGGCTTGCAGTGCAAAAGACAAGGTCTGCCTGATGAACAGTAATGGTATCCCCAGGGAATGACCTACCTCTGTGGCAACAGTTTGATTCAGTACACACAGCCAGTGTGTTCAGAAGCAGAAAGTCACAGGTTCAAGTCCTGGCTGTGGCTCCTGCAGACCATGTCCCTATATTTTACCCTACAGCACATATACACCATAAACATGTGCAGTCCCTAGAGCAGAGGTTCCCAACTGCAACCCTGGAGGACCAAACACCCTTCAGGATTTCAGGTTGTCCCTAATAAATATGCATGAGATGCATTGGTGTGTAGTGCCCCCATTGTATGCAAATGTATCTCATGCATATTCATTAGGGACAGCATGAAAATTGAATCTTGTTTGGCCCACCAGGACCAGAGTTGGGAACCTCTGCCCTAGAACATTGGCCAACAGAGGTACAAACACCCACACCCAAAGGCTCCACTATCCAAAACCTCATGGAGAGGGCCCTGCGTGGAGTAGCAGCTACCAATACTAGCACCTGTATACCTTAGCAATGCCTGCACTGTGCCCAGGACTGGTGTGGCGGCCAGGGCTGCCAACCACCTCTATCTTTGCACAATGCTGAAATAGGCATGGGAGTCTGTGTATATCTATCCAGTGTTTTGTGGCTGCCTATACCTTACTGAGTCCCCAATGCTTGCACTATCTCCAGTGTTAGCCTGCCAATGTGCATAATGAGGAACAAGGTATTGTGGGTATGGCCCGGACCCGGCGGTCTGGGCAGGATGCATCTGCACAGGGCATAGGGCAATGGCTGGGACATTGTAGTGCCTGACTACCACCTGCACAGACAGGGTGGCCACAGCATGTCATGCTGGGAGGTCAGTCTCTCCCTGACTGAGCAGTGACCATGGCATGGCTAGGTTCCCCCATAGTGCTGTACAGCTTTTCTCTCAAGTGATATCTATGAGTTCTCTGTTTTTGGAATCCAACTACTGACATGCTTGCTTGTTGTGTGTGTGTGTACATCCCCCTTTTGGGTGCACACAGTTCTTCCAGGAACATGTACTAGCTAGCAGAGTCAGCATATGTATGGCTGGAACACCTTGCAGGGTGCAATGGGTGGAGACTGAATGTGCCCTCTGCTGGTGAATGTCAGATTGTGGTGGGGGCAGCTGAGCCTTTCCAGGCCTACTGCCTGTCTGCCAGTGCCTTATGTGAAATGTACAGATCTGCATTGACTGCCCTGGAGGGTGTCTATTCCCCAGCAGGAGTGGTGTTGCTGATTCCCTCTACTGCCTCCATTGCAGAGATGTAGAATGTGGATCTGTTGGTGGGAGATCCTGTCCCCCCACCCTGACCCAGAGAGGGTGGGTTGGGTGGTGCTACTTAATCCGCTTTTGGGTCCAAACACCACCCTTCTCTTGTAACATATAACCACAGCAACCACACAGGACATGCACTATTCTGTGTGCATCATAGTACACAAGGGCTAGATGTGACTAGGAAATACAGATGGACATAGGTGTATTCTAGGCGTGTTTGCAAGGACTATCTATCACATACTAGCACTGATGGGGACCTGCAACACAGCCCATCTCAGCCAAGCTAGGTGCTGCAGACATGGTGCTGGGCACCCCAGCTCACCCTCAGGGTGAGCACAGGAACTGCACAATGTCATGGTCTGTAGCTACTCTGTGCCAGCAACACACACGGTCAGTTCCCCCTACCAGGCCATGGTGCCATAGAGGTGTATAACCCATCTTGTGATCAGATATAGACTGCTGATCTGCATGTGCAGTGCATCATGGGTACGGGTGGGTTTACCCTATCCTGGTAATCACAGCAGACAGTTTGTGCGGTGACCTGCAGTCTTTCAGTAGCCAGCCAGTGCTATGTCAGACACTGTAGAGATGTAGCCCACTGGTTATGACATTGACTGTGGCTGCAGAGGTTATGGGTTCTGTCCCACAGTGGTGTTATTTAATAAAGCTGTCTGTTGCATTTCCTTTTAATTTAAATCTGTGCTGTCAGCAAAAACACCCTCACAGTGTCATAACCTAAGGTGCCTCATAAGGCGCCCTATAGGGCATATTATAGGGTGCCTTGGCAGACAGGGCAGTTTATAATGTGCCCTATGGAGTGCCTTATAGGGTGCCTTATGAGGCACCTTAGGATATGGCACTGTGAGGGTGTTTTTGCTGGCAGCACAGATTTAAATTAAAAGGAAATGCAACAGAGAGCTTTATTAAATAACACCACTGTGGGATCAAACCCATGACCTCCACCTCCACAGTCACTGCAGTAACCAGTGGGCTACATCTTCATTGCTTCTAGTACAGCGCTGGCATGAACTTAGGGTTAACGCGCGTTAACGAGCCAAGGCATCCTCTATCATGTGATACAGATTCCTTGCTACCTTCCCTCCGGAACGCCCACTTCCTTATATGGGATTCTTCATGTTAACGCTGCAACTAGCGCCGGTAACATTAGGACGGTTTAGTAAACATACCCCAAAAGGTTCAATATCTCCAACTTGCCCACTTACATGTAGTGTCCCACAGGGAGCAATCTTAGCCCTGGTACTATTAAATCTTTTCCTCTCTCCTTTAGTTACACTAATTCAGTCCTTGGAATATAGCAGATACCTTTCATGAACAATGTTCTGATGGTTTATTTTACAAATAGTGGCAATCCAAGCCTTTTTTCATTAAATTCACATTGGCTTGCTCAGCACGCCATGGATAACTTCTCGGCCACCACTTCCAACTATATCTCCAGTCATAGACAATCATCCTATTCCTTTAACAGACTGTATAACTATCTTAGGGGCACGTTTACTAAAATGTGGTAGGGAGTGCATGATTAACATGTGGAATTTGCACATTTGTACCACCCTGGAGCCCAGTGGCAGCAGTAAACACAAGGGGCATGGCTGGAGTACACTACTACCACCCTACTAACTGTGGCTCTAGCAAGATAATAGTGAACTCAAGAACTATCGCATGCTCACAGTATGTGCAGTATCCACATGCACCAGAAAATAGAATTCTACAAGCAGGATATAGGGGCATCTGTGGACTGTGGACTTACTGTGCACAGTAAGAACTCATACAAGAAGGTACCAATTGCGCAGTCCAGAACAGAGTGATGACTGGAAATTGGCTGAACAGCCAGCACAACTCAGAGCACAAAGGCTAAGAATAAAAGGGTGGGGCATGCAAATCAGAAAGCAAACACATGCAGAGTATGTGCTGCGATTCAAACCACAGGTGATAGGGTGCAAATGTGAATCTAAAGATGCAGGGGGCCATGTATGGGATCAGGCAAGATGTCCACAGTGTCCATTATGGGGACAGGCATATGGTCCCCCTAACTCTAAGGCACTAAAGATGGCTGTTCATTTAGGCTGCAAGGAATACATCAAATGACAAGTGGTGAGATGGGGTGAAGTAAGGCAAGGGGAAGGTTAAATGAAAGCGGGTGTGACTGCCTGAGACCAAGCACACTTGCTCAGGGCAGCTTGCATATAGGAGCCATAGGCTCAAGCAGCAGCCCACCTGCCCTTCATATTTCTTCACTCATATACAGTATGAACCATGTGGTTGGCATGCAAGGGCATGCAAGAGCATGGCATGTATAGCTAGTGCCTGGTCAGAGACAGGCATTAGCTGCAGCTGGTTGTGTGGCTAGCAGGTGACTACTGCACCCTCTGTAGCTCCATATCCTAGCTCTACTCTCTATCCACCTTTGGCTCCACCTACTCACATATTGCTGCAGTAGCATGGTAACCTTGGCCACACGCCCTCCTTGCTGCCGCACAGCCCAACTGCATGCAAAACCCTGTGCTTCCAGCTAGCACACTTTAGTAAATATGCCCCTTAGTTTGGAAATTTGATTCATTTCTTGCATTCCAACCAAAAATATCCTCAGAAGTCATCCCTGTTTGCTTTATGACAAATTTACTCAGTAAAATTAATCTTTGATCAAGAGTATCTGAAAATACAGGGCCCAATAGTCAAAGGGAGTAACATGGCTAGCAGGTCTGCTACCTGTACTAGTCCCTTTATCCAGGATATTCAGCGGCACTGACATGGTTAGTGCCACTGAATATCCATGGGTATTGCTGCTGCATGCCCTAATGGTAACTGGTTAGTATAGGGGCATGCTGATGGCATTCCAGGAGTGTGCCCAGCCAAACCTGGCAGCCACATTATTGAGCCACTGCCCAGTTATGGCTTTGTGGTGAAAGTAAGGTGCAAAAAAGATTGGACTTGAGTTTGCCGCTGCCTGATTAGCTCTTGCCAATCCAGGCAACCCAGCAAGTCATTGTTTGGACCTCGTATTTCTAAAAGGTATCCATATGTCAGTGATCCATTCCATTATACAGTCCCTGCCATGGACCGATCATAGTCTTGTCTTATTCTGCTGTTCTCTTCCTAATCCCTCTTCCAGTCCTGATCCACCCCCTCCCAAGTTGTTTCAGGATTGGAAAATGATTGATAGAGACGATCTTGCTCAGAGATGTATTGCTCAATTAGCATCATCTCCCCCAGTTGACTCTCTGGAGGACAGACTGAAGTCTTGGCATTCAGCCCTAATTACAACTTTTGACTAACTTGCTTTCTCTTGGTTGCTGATGCCAAAAGCGCCCAATAGGCAGCCCTGGTTTAATTCCACTTTAAGAGAACTTAGATAGTTTCTTTGTAGAGCTGAAATGAAATGATGTAAAGGTAAATCATCTCTAGATTGGGAAACTATATAATCCTATTTCATCGCTATCGCATCCTCCTGTGAATGACTAAAAAGATGTATTTTTTCTGCTGCTCTCCATAAGAACATTGGCTCTTCCTCTAGTCAGTTATTTCGACTTGTGAAAAGGTTGGCACCACTCTTTAAAGCCAAGAGCTCTGCTATAAATTTTACTCCAGACCACTTTGGGCATTTTTTAATGCAGAAAGTGGATCATTTGCACAATTCTCTTCTGTTAGACTCTATGCTGGTCACTGATTCAGCTGCTAGGTTACCAACATTTGCAACCACTTCTGGGATCACCGAGCTATCCCAGACCGAAATCCCCCATGTGCCCTGAAGCACAATAACAACTTTTTCCCTGCTCACCAAGGTGACCTTAGAAAAGTTGATTTTTTTCCATGAATGTAAAATCATCAGCATCAGATCTGTTTCCCCCGCCCCTTTAAAAAGAATGTCTTCCTCACCTCTCAGATGGAATTCTGGATTTGGTCAACTCCAGCTTATCCTTTGATTCATTTCCCCCTGCTTGAAAACCTGCTTTCATTAGACCACAATTTAAGGATCTCAAGCTTGATCCAGATATTCCAGCTAACTTTCGTCTAATTTCTTCTCCCCCATTCTTAGCGAAAATAACAGAAAAGGCAGTTTTTAATCACCTTTCCTCCTTCATTAAGGCCAATAACATTTTACATCCCAAACAATCTGGTTCAGGCCCTTCCATAGTACTGAGACACTACTAGCTGCCTTAAGTAATGACATTCTTACCCACCTTGATGGTGGGAAGAAAGTGCTTCTTTCTGTCCCCTTCACCTTCTCCATCCTCTCCCCCTCCAGTAGTGCAGCATCTCTTCTATCTCTTCTCCTAGCCCAACATCTTCTCTATCTTCCCCTGTCCTCCCATCTCCAGTGCAATATATCCCTTCGTATAAACCAAAATCTCCCTCTCTTTTTTTTTCTCTCTCCTCCCTATCCTCCACCAATTCAGCATATCTGGTCTCTCTTTTTCCCTGTCCCCCCTTCCCCCCATGGCAAAAATATTGTGTAGCACCATCCATGGCATCTTTTTTTCTCTGAGTCAGCAGCAGAAGGATTGCCCAACACAATCCCCATCTTCATCTTTCTTTCTCTGAGCCAGCATGCAGCTGCCAGTACTGCCTGTAGCATTCATTTTCAATGCACGGTTCAATGGCTCTGCGCACTGGAAGTGATTGCTACAGGCAGCACTGGCTCTTGTTTCTGACCCAGAGAAAGAAAGATGAAGCTGTGGATGGTGCTGCACGATGCCATGATCTTATTGCTGTAGGAGCTGCATGCACAGTGCGTTGCGCTGGCTCTGGACCTACCAGCTGAGTCGCCACTTACTCTCCCAGTACTCAGCCAATTTTAGGAGTCTCTTCTGCTTCTTTTCTCTCACCAAATATTGTTGATGGCTTTGAAGAAGCATTGCTCAAACAACTGGTGATGGAACTATCAGGGAAAGTTCGATCCTGGATTTAGTACTCACCAATGGAGATAGCGTGTCGAATGTCCGGGTGGGTGCCACTTTGAGCATCAGGGATCATTACACAGTGTTGTTTGAGGTAAAAGCCAAGAGTCCAATCACAGCAAAGTCAAAATCCTAGACTTCAAAAACGCTGACTTCTGTAAAATGGGAAAGTACCTGAAGGAGAGGTTGGCAGGGAGGGAGGAGATTGGAAAGGAAAGTGGAATTGCAATGGGCTAAACTAAAAGAGGCAATAAAAGGAGCAACAGATAAATATGCAAGGACAGTAAATAAAAACAAGAGGAAAAGGAAATCTATATGCTTCACCAAAGACGTGGCTGCACAAATAAAGGCAAAACCACAGCTTTCACAAAATTTAGAATATCACAAAAAGAGGAACACAGAAAAGAATACTGGATAAAGCTAAAAGAGACAAAAAGAGAAATAAGGATAGCAAAAGCACGGACAGAAGAAAAGATGTCTAAAGATGTGAAGCGTGGAGACAAAACTGTTTTTCAGGTATGTTCAGGAGAAGATCAGAGGTGGAATTGCAAGACTCAAAAATGGAAAGTGACATTAAAAAAGCGAAAATGCTGAACAAATACTTCTGTTTTTTATTCACAAAAGAAAATCCTGGAGAAGAACCTTGTATGACTGACAAATATACAAATGGGAATGGAGTAGATACCATACCATTCACAGAAGATTATGTTTTTGAACAGCTTCCAAAAATGAAAATGGACAAACCATGGGACCGGATGGGATGCATCCCATGATACTGAAAGAGCTCACAGATGTTATGGCAGGGCCTTTAAAGCATGTTTTTAATAGATCCTTGGAGATAGGACAGGTTCTGCAAAACTGGAGAAGGGCTGATGTGATATCTCTTCATGAAAGTGACAAACTATAGGCCAATAAGCCTTACATCTGTGGTGGGAAAAGTATTGGAGGTGCTCTTGAAAGAAAAAATAGTGGACTTTCTGGAAACCAGTGGATGGCATGATCTGAGGCAACATGGTTTTACCTGGGGAAGATCATGCCAAACAAATTTGATTGAGTTCTTTGACTGGATGACCAGAGAACTAGATCAAGGGCATGCAATGGATGTGATCTACCTAGACTTCAGCAAAGCCTTTGATACTGTTCCTCATAGGAGGCTTATCAAGTACTGTAACTGAGCAGCCTGGGGATAGGTCCCAAGATAGGTCCCAAGATGGTGAACTGGATCAGAAATTGGTTGTCTGACAGATGACAGACAATGTACTGTACCTTCAGACTTTGCAACTTTGCAAGCAGTATGAAAATTGTACCCATAATGCAGCATAGTCAGCCATTTTTTTATTTGATATCAATTGTCAGGGTGCCTTTATGACAAGTTTTCCCAACCCTCTCCTGGAGGCACCCTAACCAGCCTGGCTACACCGACTATGTATGAGATTTGAACACACTGGGTCTCCAGTGTATGCAAATTAATCACATGCATATCCCTTATGGATGTCCCGAAAACCAGATCTGGAGGTATAGGGTGGCGAAACACTGCTTTTGATGTCATGAATGAAATCAAGTAGCTAACTGTGGCATCAATCACATCTGATTGTTCACAGAGAATCCATCACCTCATTGCATTTGAAATCCAGATCTTTTGGTGTCTTGAACAAAGGATGGAAATCTCCATAGATGTATGCATACAAATATATATCAACTGAATCTTTCTCTGTGTGATATCTATTGATCTATCCAGATATGTTGTTTGCCTCTAACACATAATGCTATCATTTTTGCAAGTGATAGGCACAGAAGGATTTCAATCTCATCCTTTTTCTTTCATGATAGTTAATGAGAAGAATGGCGTCAGCTGTAAAGGATATAACTCTTGTCCCTGTTTCCTTGCTACGTCAAACAAATAGGATAGAGCAGGGATATGCTGAGGATTATTTATGTGATAATCAGAGAAAACGCAGTAGGGCTACAACCCTGCAGGCTTTCTTTAAATCAGAAGGCAATGTTTCTGAGTCTTAGTGGAGGTGTGTTTCTCTCTTAATTGAGTTTAGTAGCCTATCATCCACCCCAACCAGCCCCTACACTCTTTCCTTATTAGCTTTTGTGGACACTGCACAATAAAGTCATCGATTACAAGAACCTGCACAAAGAGACCTAATGATGGGTCAGTCTAAATGAGAAAAGCGGCTGCTTCTGATGTGGCATGACTCGGATCTGCACCCCACTGGGTCCTGCCACATAGCACTTTTAAGAGAGCAAAGCATAGAAAATCAATAGAGAACGGCCTGGGTTTTCTACACAGAATGAGTCATGTGCATGGCTATTTAGTGTCCTAAAAGAAAGAACATTTGCACATACAGGAGTGAACATAAGGAGTACTTCAGAGAAGAATGGGCTCTTAGCAAATTTATAGACTCCCCTGAAAGAAAGTGATTACAGATCATTATCCAATTGAAGCAGATTGATGGGTTGGGGTCAAAGTAATATTGCAGAATTCACAGAGAGGACAAAGCCTGTTTGTCACTAAGCAGGAAAAGAAAGGAAAAAAGAAACTACCACACATGGAGCAAAGAGTTCAAATTTTAGCAGCTTTTCACAACTTAGCTGATATCTGAAGTGATTAAAAAATTCAGAAAATAAATCAAGACTGTGTTTTCAAAAGCAAGAAAGTAATGTTGTAGTCATTATACAAAAAAAACCCCAATAGTAATGTATTTATAAATTGCCTTTCCAAGACCAAATGAATGAGCAAAGTGGTGTTTACCATACAGAGAACACAGTTTAAATTTAGTAAAATAAAAAAACTACCACTGAAACAATTCATTTTAATGCATACAGCACAGCTACATGAGTTAACAACTTTCCCCTACATCCAAACAGCTAATCATGTCTAAACCTAATCTTGTATCTCAGCTGTCTTGTTTTTCAGTTTTTGGCTACGTGCATAATTTTAACAGTGTAATTCCTACTTGAATTTAGAACATATATACTTAGCAGAAATTAGGAAAGCTTCCATGGAAAATTTTTACACTAGAACAGCTCAGTTTAACTATTGCCCACTCTGAGTACCAGTTAAAATCCTTTTTCCCATTATGTTTTAAAGGCATTCCTAGGGCAAGAATAAGTCAAGGGAGGCAAGTTGCATGTAAGTTGAAATATTCAAACCCATGCACTTATGTTGTTGTTGTTAAGTGCCATTGAGTTGATGTTGACTCATGGCAATCTTGTGAATACTTGTTTTTGATCTTCAGTAAGGCAGCTAATTGTTGGCAGAGTGGCTTCCATAGCTGTTGTTATTATATTGATCCATTGTATTGCTGGTACCTACACAAAAAACAGGTGCAAATCTGCATGGATGCATTTTGTGGGGCAATAATTAAAAAACATTACCTGCATAGTTTTTCGTTGATTATTACAGTAAAGCCTACATGTATACCTACCGTGGAGTTTGCTAACATGCAGCTAGTTTGATTATTTCCCCCAAGAGGATAATATTATAACAGAGGGGCAGAGATCTATATTTTACAAAGGCAATGTATGCATTCATATGTCTTTATAAAGTTTCTTTCCAAATTGTCCCAAGCAAAGTTATGCCTACTGCATGGCATGAATGTGCATATTTTGCTGGTAGGCGTAGCCAGTACCATGGTCTGGCAAAGTGTGCGCAGAGTTCATTAGTATGCACATAGGGGTATGTTTACTAAACTGCGATAAGTAACGTTATCACGCGATAAAGTAACTTTAACGCGCGTTAACGTTACCTATCATGCGATAACATCTCTGGCAGTGATAAGTGCTGCAGAGAGTGGAGAGAGGGTGGGCAGAAGGGGTCAATGGGCGCGGAGTGGGCGGGGAGAGGCTCCTGGTACACTAACGCTGGGAACTGAAGGCTCAAAATTTACCGTGGGTGAAAACCTGGCGTTAGAGGAAGATTTGCAGGAGAGAGAAACAATTTAAGTGTCAGCAATGTACAGCATAGGCAGGAAACCCAAGAAACGTGATAGTAGTGCTACATGTGCAGCAACAGCATAGTGCCCACATATGAAAGGGCACTCTGGTGATGTTGCAAATGGAGCATAGGGGTCCGCAGGCAGGACATGCAGTGGGGTAGCTGGGGCACAGGGAGGAATAGGCAGATGCCTAGGTGGCACATAGGAATGCAGAAAATTGAAATCAGCTGGACAGCAACTCACCGAGGTCAAACATGGCCACGAGTCTGTGTCCCACAGTGTCCCATCCAGGGGACATTACCCAGAAGGTACCCCAAAGGGCACACAACATTGTCAGGTGGTGTGGGGGGAAGTGTGGATGTCTATATAGGCACCCCTATCCCAGACCCCACATATTAGGCAGCAGCCTACCTGCACACTGAATGGCCTGGGACTGCGCACCACCAGCACCACCAGCATATGGGCATGTCAGTATGGTGGAGGAGGAGTGATGGTGGTGGAGGGGACAGTGGCATCTGCCCACAGCAGACCAAGACCAAGCCCTGTTCAGGTGGGTGATGTGCAATGCAACAGACAAGGTCTGTCTGATGAACAGCCATGGTATTTCCAGGGACTGATCTGCCTCTGTGGCAACAGTATGGTGCAGTGCACACAGCTAGTGGGTTCTGGTGCTGAAGGTCACAGGTTCAAGTCCCAGCTGTGGCTCCTGCAAACCATGTCCCCACATTTTACCCTACAGAGCACATACAACATAAAAATGTGCACTCCCTAGAGCAGGGATGGGTAATTCAGGTCCTGGAGGGCCGCAGACCAGTCAGGTTTTCATGATATCCCTAATGAATATTCATGGACCTATTTCCATACAATAGAAGGCAGTGGATGCAAATAGATCTCATGAATATTCATTAGGGACATCATGAAATCCTGACTGGTCTGTGGCCCTCCAGGACTGGAATTGCCCACCCCTGCCCTAGAGCATTGGCTAACAGGAGCACAAACACTCACACCCACAGGCTCCACTATCCAAAGCCTCATGGAGAGTAAGGCTGTTGGGCCTGGCACGGAGCAGCACTTACCACCAAAGCACTACTACTAGCACCTGCATACCGTAGCAATGCCTGCACTGTGCTCAGGACTAGTGTGGCAGGCAGGGCTTCCAACCACCCCTATCTTTGCACAATGTTGAGATAGGAGTGGGAGTGTGTGTATGTCTATCCATTGTTTTGTGGCTGCCTACTCCTCACTGGGCCCACAGTGCTTACACTGTTTCCAGCGTTAGCCTGCCAATGTGCATAATGAGGAACAAGGTATTGTGGGTATGGGCCTGACAGGGCAGACTGGGCAGGATACATCTGCATAGGGTGTGTGACAATGGCTGGGACATTGTAGTGGCCAACCACCACCTGCATGGACAGGGCGGCCACAGCATGTCATGCTGGAAGGTCACTGTCACTGAGCAGTGACCATGGCATCTCCAGGTTCCCACATAGTGCTATGCAGTGATTCTCTCAACTGATATCTGTGTGTACCCTGTTCTGGGACCTATATCACTGACAAACCTGCTTGGGGTCTGTGCTTACATACCATCTCTGGGCACACATAGCTCTCCTTGGAACATGCACTATGGACTGACTAGCAGACTGTCTGCAGTTAGCATGTGTATGGCTGCAACACCTTGCAGGATGCAGCAGGTGCAGACTGACTGTGTCTTCTGCTGGTGAATGTCAGATCATGGTGGGGGGCAGCTGAGCTTACCAGGCCTACGGTCTCTCTGCCAGTGGCCTTGTGTGTACAGATCTGTATCAACTGTCTGTTTGCCAGCAGGACTGGGGTTGCTGGCCCCACAGCCTGTCATCATGTACCTTTACTGCCCCCATTGCAAAGATGGAGAGTGTGGGGTCTGTTGGGGGCAGATCATCTCTACCGCCTTGACCCAGAGAGGGCAGTTTTCTAGGTGGTGATGCATCATCCGCATGTGAGTCCAGACACCCCCCTGCTCTTATAACAAGCGACCATGACAACCACACTGGATATGCACTATTTTGGGTGCATCATGGTCCACAGGGGCTAGACATGACTGGGGAATACAAATTGACACAGAACTATCCTACAGTCAAAGAACGTGATAGAAAAAAACGAGGAATAGAATGTATCAAAGAACTTTATTTGATTTGCCAATAAAACCCGACACAGGCCGTGTTTCGTTTAAAAACATCTTCAGGGGTAAAAGGCAAACTGGGGTCAAGGAAATAAAAACAGACAAAACATTGCAAACAATATGCAAATAAATACCATAAAACTTCATAAAACTTAAATGTAAAAAATACGAAAAAACATTTAGATATGTAACAAATGCATTCAAAACGTGTTTAAAAATGTTGTAACACTATATTATAAAATAAGTCACTACATCTAGTGAAAACCAAAAAAGTAATAATAATAAGAACAAAGTAATAATAGAAACATTAATATTAAAAGGATAAAAGGACAATAAATAACAATAACATTATATAAAATAAATAAAATCATATATAAAAATGTATTAAAACTAGACTGTGACTATACTTGAAGTAGACAAGGCACCATTGTATATAAGGACATGAAAAATCTTTTTTACCTCACCGATGGAATAAAACTCTTGTACTAAACAATCGATGGGCGTGAAGGGAAAAAAAGGAGAAAAGAGGAGTGAGTCTAATTAAAAGCATTGATTGTATAAAAACCTCTTTATAAACAAAACATAAAAAGTATATATATAAGAGGCATATTATACAAAATTAAGGTAACTCAAATCCAAAAACAAAAAACAAACGCCATAGAAAACAAAAGTGAAAGGAGGAGGCAAGGAAAATAAACCAAATGACAAAAAATATATATACTACCCTCATATATAAATAATTTGTCTTTGACCAACTGAGAGGGCAGAAATAGTAGAAGGAAAATACATGTTAACCTTTCTAAGCCGAGAACAATGTCAAGGTATGCCAGCTGCCTCAAACGGTGCTACAAGCTCTATAATAATCGCCGATAAAGGAACGGCCGCGGGACCACTTACCCACGAGCCATGGTAACCGGGGGGGGCGGCGTGGGGAGCTCCTTCCGGGGACAGGTGGAACGGGAGAGCAAGGCATGTGGAGGGAGGGGGAGTAAGAGGAATGGTTAGGGCGGCGTAGTTTGAATTCATTGGTTCCCGTGGTTGAGTGACGCGTGCGTGAGACAATGAATAGTCTGACTGAAGGCAGTAGGGTGCCTGGGGCCAGAAGGGATATTAGTTTGCCGGTGATCGGCTGGAGGATGGGACAGCATCTTTATCTGGGGAGCGGACAGCGATCGGGTTTTCGGCGGGGAGGAGGCTCGGGAGTTAAGCCTGGACGGCTGGAGGCTTGCAGTGGATGGTCTGTGAGCAGGATTGCATCCAGGCTTGAGGGTGAGGATGTGTGCTAAGCACGTGCAGTAAGGAGCCATAAGGCAGGAGGAGAGTGAAGCGGGGTGCAGGCAAGTATCGATGACAATTAGGCATTGGATCAAATAATAAAATTTATAAAAACAAAAAGGAGAAAGAACACAACCAGAGGCTGTGCTGAACGGTGTGTTAGTAAAGGGCAGAGCAGGGAATTTTTAGAACAGGCGGGAAGGATGCCGAGCAGAGGGAGGCAGGGTAGGGGGAGGGGGGCCGATGGTTTGGGTGGGTCGCAGAGAGGGCAGGCCCCTACTGCTCGGGGGAGGGGGATTGACGGACTGGGGGGATCGTGTGGTGGGCATGCTTCCGTCACTCGGGTAGGGCAAGGGCAGGGTAGAAGGGGTGGTGTGGGTGGTCGGAGGCCGGCTAGAGCTGGGTTATCCCAGGATAGCCAGGGCGCGGTAGTACACTCAGGGCAGGGGGGTCGGGGGAGGAGACCGGTGCACGGGGTGGGGGCAAAGGAGAGGGATGCGGGGGAGTGAAGATCGTGGGGGTGTGAGGGAAAGGGAGGATAACGGGTCGGCAGGAGGGGGATGGCATTCGCTCCAGGCACCATGAGTGAAACTGGGGAGGTGATGGGGGGTGGCGAAGGGGGTGTTGGCAGCAGTGGGTCGGATTATCAAGGGGAGGGATTGGGAGGGGGAGGGGGAAGTGGCAGGGAAGCGTTTGAAGGGAGTGGCCCTGCAAGGCAGTGGGGCTGGTCGACAATACCTGGGGGTTACTACCCAGCAGCGTGGGATCATTGGTGCAGGGGGGGGGCAAGGATCCTCCAGGGCGGAGTGGTTGGGAGCATGGCAGTCGCCTTGGCCGCGGGTTATCAAAGAATTATTGATTTTTATAATGTTTAAGCTTGTATTTCATAGATTTATTTTGTAATTTCTTTCTTAAACTGAATTGTATATTTTCTTTTTAAATGCTTGCATTTTTTCTTTGAACTGTAATCTGCCATGAACTTAGGGGAATGTTTACTAAACTGCGCTAAAGGAGCAAATCTGCCATTAGCGCGCGCCTAAAGATTACCTAAATTATGCTGCAGATCCCCATCACTGCCAGTACATGGCAGGTATTGTCTGTGGTGTGATATGCTAGTCATCCTGTATCCTGCAGCATGAGTCAGTCACATCTGGCCCTGTCTGACAGGGATTCACCTAGAACAGTGCATGTCAATACCCAGTGTTACAATGCTGACGCCATGTCTGCCAACTACCGGGGGGGGGGGGGGGAAGAAGGACAGATGAACTTGCATGGGCTTGTTACTAGGGTCCTGCTGGCCCTAGCAGTACTAGTGGGATTAGGCTCAGAATATCTCACATCCCAACCACCTAGGTCTAACATTCACCCACAGCAAACACAATCAGACTGCACCTACTGCCCACCACTGGGTTTACCAGCCATGCACATACCAAGTGCAGACAGTTTGCTGGTCAGTACACATTTCATGTTTACAGAACAACCATGTGCACCCAGGCTTGTGATATACAGCAGCTGGTTCAGTGATCTGACACCCAGGACAGGAAGTGCAACCACATCACTAGAATCAGACACTTCATTGGTACTATGTAGATACATAGCCTTACCATGGTCACTGCTCAGTCAGAGTGAGAGTGCCTCCCAGCATGACATGTTGTGGCTACCCGGTCCTTGCAAGTGGCAGTTGGGCGCCAGTCATTGATCCACCCTGATGCAGACACATCCTGGCCAATCTGCTCTGTTTCAGCCCATACCCACAATAATTTGCTCCTCATCACGCGCATTTGCAGGCTAATGCTAGAAATAGCTTAGGCACTGTGAGGCTCAGTGAGGAGTAGAAAACCACAAAATAATGGATAGACATACACACACACACACACACACACATACACACACTCATATTGATGCACTGTGCAAAAATGGGGATGGTTGGCATTCCTGCCTGCCACTCTGGTCCCAATCTCAGCTCAGGCATTGTTAAGGTGTGCTCATTGTGCACTATGCTGTTGCTGCTAATGGAGCACTATTATCACTTCTTTTGCTCACCTGTCTGTGCAGCACATTGCAGATGTTTAAATAGGCTCTCTCTCCTCAAAATACACCCTTACCGACAGGTTTTGATATGCGGTAAGGTTCCTGGTGTTAAGGTACTGTCGTTAAGGGAGCAGGGCCTTGTTCCCGCCCACTCCACACCCATTGACACCTACTCTCCGCCCATAGGGTGCTTTACACTGCTGATCCCATTAATGTATGCTAAAGCCTAACGCTAGCACGCCCCCTACCCCCCCCACTGCCTTATATGGCTTCAGGCACCTTAACGCTGCCCTTACCACTGGTAATTTTACCATATTTTTTTAAGCATCCCCCTTAGGCTAAGTGGAATATAAGTATCTAAAATAATTAGATTAAATATAAATGCAGTTATCCCTTTTCCGTCTCTCCATTATAGGCAGGTTAGCTTTCACACTGGCCAAAGCATGGAGGCCACTGCTATGCTCAGTGGAATCAGAAGCTCCCTAAACCAATGCAACTCAGTATCCTTGTTAATTTTGATCCATCATCTGTCTTTGACTTGATTGTCCATTTCCTTTTATGTCACCATTTACAGGATTTTGGCCTGCACTCTACTGTCTTCAAGTGGTTTACCTCCTATCCAGCACACCATACCTACTAGGTTTCTTCTAATCACTCTCTTTCTGCTACCCACTCAGAAGGCTAGTTACTAAGGTGTGCTAACATTAAAGCATGTTAATTCACTGCTAACATATGTTATTTGAGAGCAGGTCCCATGTTACTCAATGGAACCTAGTTACTAAAAACACGTTAACAGTGAATTATCACATTAATATTAGTGCACTTTATAACTAGCTCCCTTAATCTCTTAGGCCAGGGGTCGGCAACCCGCGGCTCCGGAGCCGCATGCGGCTCTTTCTCACCTTTGCCGCGGCTCCGGAGCACACTGCCGGCTTTAAACGTCGCGTTATGGGCTCCCTGTCAGCTCCCTCCCTTCTTCTGCAGCCGCGGTTCCCTGTCTCTTAGGGAACCGCGGCTGTGCTTTTAAAATCATCTCGGAGCCCTTCCTGTCTTGACGGGCTCCGTGCGTCAAGACAGGAAGGGCTCCGAGATGATTTTTAAAAGCACAGCCGCGGTTCCGTTAAAGAGGCAGGGAGCCGCGGCTGCAGAGAAGGGAGGGGGGCTGACATGGAGGGAGGGAGCAGATATGAATGGATGGATGGAGGGGGGGGCTGACATGGAGGGAGGGAGAGCAGATATGAATGGAATGGAGGGAGGGGGGCTGACATGGAGGGAGGGGGGCATGATATGAAGGATGGAGGGAGGGGGGCTGACATGGAGGGATGGAGGGGGCTGACATGGAGGGAGGGAGCAGATATGAATGGATGGAGGGAGGGGGGCTGACATGGAGGGATGGAGGGGGCTGACATGGAGGGAGGGGGGCTGACATGGAGGGAGGGGGGCTGACATGGAGGGATGGAGGGGGCTGACATGGAGGGAGGGAGCAGATATGAATGGATGGAGGGAGGGGGGCTGACATGGAGGGATGGATCGAGGGGGGCTGACATGGAGGGATGGAGGGGGCTGACATGGAGGGAGGGAGCAGATATGAATGAATGGAGGGAGGGGGTGACATGGAGGGATGGAGGGGCTGACATGGAGGGAGGGAGCAGATATGAATGAATGGAGGGCGGGGGCTGACATGGAGGGATGGATCGAGGGGGCTGACATGGAGGGAGGGCGGGTGCTGACATGGAGGGAGGGAGCAGATATGAATGAATGGAGGGGGAGGGGGCTGACATGGGGAGGGATGGATCGAGGGGGGCTGACATGGAGGGAGGGGGGCTGACATGGAGGGATGGATCGAGGGGGGCTGACATGGGAGGCATGGAGGGGGCTGACATGGAGGGAGGGAGCAGATATGAATGGATGGAGGGAGGGGGGCTGACATGGAGGGAGGGAGCTGACGATAGATGATGGATGGAGGGAGGGAGGGAGGGGGCTGACATGGAAGAGGGGGGCTGACATGGAGGGATGGAAGGGAGGGGGCTGACATGGAGGGAGGAGGGAGCTGATATGGATGGATGGATTGGAGGGTGGGGGGCTGACATGGAGGGCGGGAGCTGATATGGATGGAGGGAGGGGGGCTGACATGGAGGGATGGAGGGGGCTGACATGGAGGGAGGGGGGCTGACATGGAGGGGCTGACATGGAGGGATTGGGGAGGCGGGCTGACATGGAGGGAGGGAGCTGATATGGATGGAGGGAGGGAGGGAGGGAGGGGGCTGACATGGAGGGATGGAGCACTGGTAATGGGGTTTGAGGGACGAGCACTGGAAATGAATGTGATTAGGGGAGGCTAGGACTGGTAATGAGCTGATGGGGGGGTAGGACTGGTATGGGCTGATTAGGGGGAGGGCTAGCACTGGTAATGGGGTTGAGGGGGGATTAGCACTGGAAGCGAGCTGATTGGGGGGCTTTGACTGGGCATGGGCTGATTGGGGAGGGGGGAGATAGAGCTGCTGGCCCTGGAAGATAACTGGGGGCTAAGGCTACAAATGGGCTGATATGAGGGGATGGGAGAATGGATGGAACTGGATCTGAGAGGGGCTGCCATGGTATTTGTACTAGAAGGGACTGGTCAGTGGGGAAGGAGGGGGGACTGGAAGAAATGGACACCAGTGGCAATCATGGGAATGCAAGTGACATTGGAAGGTACTGGGAGTGAGGACTGGAAAGGGGCTGATATTGGGGAGGGTTACTGGGACTGGAAATAGGCTGATGGAAAGAAGTGAAGAAAACGAAAGAAGAAAGAAGGATAAGAACTGGCAGATGGACATAGACCACAGAAAGAGGAGCTAAGAGAAGACAGGAAAGCAGAAGCCTCAGATCGGACCAGCATGATCAAAGAATAAATTGGTCAGACAACAAAGGTAGAAAAAATAATTTTTATTTTATATAGTGATTTGACTACAAAATCATCCATAATTTTGAAATCAAATATTGTTACTTCTTGTGTTGTTATTTTTTCTAGGCGTATTTTTTTTTTTGGTGTGCGAAGGAAGAGGGGCATGTAGTCTTATACGGCGAGTATAGGCCAACACCTAGATTTTAACAGGAAAAGTAGGGGGGTCGTATATAGCATTAAGGTAAGAAACAATATATGCAGTGTTAGATTTGTTTTAAATGTCGCAATGGTTTTGCGGCTCCCAGTTTTTTTTTTCCCTTCGGAAACGGGTCCAAGTGGCTCTTTATGTCTTAAAGGTTGCAGACCCCTGTCTTAGGCTTACCCAAGGGTCCGTGTTGGTCCAATCTTTTTTGATAGCTTCCTGACCTCCTCCCCTTCTGCTTCTAAGCCAATAACTTGGCTGTAGTCCTTATATATATGCGGACAATATTCAAATCCCCTTTTATGTCACTTTCTCCTCCATGGGTTTCTCCCTCTTGCGGATTTGCCTGCATGCATGCCGAAAGTAGTCTTCTGAGGGACTATCATCTCTTCCTCAACATTGCCAAAAGTGAAGCCATGCATTTCCCTATTCCTTTCCCCACTTTTTCCTTCACACCCTCTATTATCAATGGTGCTTCTATCCTCCTCTATGGGTCATTCTTGACTCTCTCCTTCAAACCCCAGATTGATGCTATGGTTAGTTGGGGGGGGGGGGGTCATTCTCCATAGAATCAGGACTGTCAAACCCTTCCTCTCCATTGACCAGAAACCTGATTCTGCCTTTAGTCATTACCTGCCTCAACTACTGTAATTTTCTTTATAATTGTCTCCCTTTTTCTTGTCTTAAGCGCCTCCAGTTCATTCAGTCTATTCTAGTCAAGCTCCTCTTGGGAGTCCATCAATTCAATCATGTTTCCCCTTGACTTAAGTTGTAGCATTGGCTCCCAGTCTCCATGTGACTCAAGTTTAATATCTGCATCCTGCCCATCATGCCATTCTCTTGGACCCCTGCCCTATCTGTCCAGTTTATTAACATCCTGTGTTCCATTGCGCTTCATCCGTTCTTCTCAGGCTTCCCTGCTTGCTCTTCCTCCTCCATTTCATGGGCAGCTGGAAATCTCCTGGGGCTGCACCTTCTCTTATCTCAGATCTTCTCTCCAGAACTCTCCCTCTTTTCCTATGCACCAGGAGAACTCCTTTCCTAGGTTTAAAAGGGCTGTTAGGGCCTGGCTTTTCCAATTGACCTTTGGTGTAGATCTCGAGACTGAAAACTGATGCTCTGTCGGGTCTCGTTTCTCCTCCCCCTGCCTTCTCCTTTCACTCTCTAAATGCATTATAAATTTCCTTTCCCCCTGGCTAGCAGCCTATTCAATTGTAAACCACCTTGATGGGCGGCACTGTGTTTGAAAGGCGATATAGCAAATACTAATAAAAAAATAATAGATAAAGTAGAGTAGTGGGCAGAGAACTAGCAGAGCCAAGGTTGAAATCCTGTTCTTCACACTAAGAATCCTTGTGACCCTGGACAAATCACTTCACCTTCTATTACCTCAGGAACAGTGAACATTGTGAGTAAGGAAATTACTTGAATATCTGAACTTGAATTTGGAAAAGGTAATAAATCAGAATCCAAAGCTACCAGAACATATTGACTGAAATATAAAATGCTGCTGCATGATCTGTAAAGAGAAATTTGTTTCAGCAGATATTTGCAATTTTTAGGAGAATGCTGCAAGGATTTGCCAATAAAATAGTTTTCATAACCTGGAGGGAGGAGATTCAAGCTATCCCTACCTTCATTACAACAGTATCAAACATAAAAGCTTTTATGAGCATTTGTATTAGTTTATTAGATAAAAGTAAAACGAAAATCACTTAAGTCACTTAGATCCAGCTTTTGAAATTAAATATTAAGAAGAAAATTAAAATTAGCTCCATCTGAAATGCACAGCCCCCATACGTAAAAAGCCCATTTATTTGCTCAGTCTCTTTGAAAATCATTTTTTATTGGAATGCATCAGTTAAACTAAAACACATGACCCTTTTTCTTCTGACATGAAAGAGACCACTAAAGACATATTTGCATGTTTTTCTCTTTCATTCATGTGAACTTTCTGGGAAAATCAGCTTAAAGGCTTTTTATCAGTGCTGAGGTTATAACAAGAACATCACATGTGTCTTAAACCATCAGCTGCCTGCATCAGAAGGAACTTGGTCAACCTTTAGGAATTTACATAGTGAAAGACCAACCTATGAGAGAGTCACTGGGTCTGGGAACAGATCCAGGTTTTCTCTCTAGCTTCCTGTCTGGTTGTAAAAGCACCTTCACGTGATGCAGTCTTCACAGCAAGCCTCCTTAGTCATCCTGTAATCATCACAGACACTCAAGGCCATGTTTACTAAATGTTAGCACATGCTATCTGCTACCATACCCATAGCAATAACATGGGTGATACAGCAGATATCACGCTAACATTTACTAAACATGGTCGTCAGTGAGACCTTGCTACTTTCACAACAGCATCACTCCGAACTATAGACCACACAGAATACCAATAAGCATCTTTCTGGACCCTGGCTTCCTCTTCACATCTCATTCACTAGAACCCTTTTGTTTCTTCAGTAATTCTTTATCAGGGCCGGGAAAGGATTAAAGGTGCCCTAGTCAAAACTTCCATCCTGCTGCCCCATCTCCCAGGGACACTGGTTGTCGTCGCTGCCACATCGGCCTGCAACATCTGTCAAACCATGAAACAGTGCTTACCTCAAGCCTCTGCTGCTGCATTATGGTTCGTGGCTTCTAGGACCAGCCACTTCTGCCCCCTTCTGACTCAGACTTCCAGTTTTAACAGAAGCCTATGTCAGAAGAAGGCAGAAGAAGCAGGTCTTAAAAGCCATGAACCGCAACATAGAGCCAGAGGCTTAAGGGTAAGCCCTGAGTTATTGTTTCAAAGCCTTTGACACCACTGCAGGCTCTGGCAACAGCAATGGGCACCCTTGGGATTTCACCATCTAGGCGACTGCCTAGTTTGCCTAATGTACACTTTTCAGCAAAGATATAGTTTGCCTGCTTTTAATGAGTGGGGGATACATTGTAAAGAGAACATACTGGTGGTGGGGAGTAGGGGACTAGTTCTATATCAGCACCTGGAGCATTTTAGGGGGCACTGCCTTCCATATCCTCTACCAAAAAAACATGTCTGTTCTTTCAGTCATTTGCACTGCTTTCATAATCTATGGGGTAATTGTGTAAAGCATTGTAAGAGCAGCACTCAGATTTTCCATCAATTAAACTGGAAGCAAATAAATAAGAATGAAACACAGACCTGAAAAAAAGACTAATGATATTAATTCTGTTGATTGTAATGGTGTGATAAATAATGATTCCATTTAGTTCCATACACTGCCATTTTCACTTGAATGCAATGAATTGTTAGGTTTGGAGCTTTGTTGCAGTATGCAGACACAAGGGATTATGTGTCTACTAAGCCAGGCCTAGTTGCAGATAGCCTGGGTTAACCATTAGCCTGGCTTAATAGACATAACGGAAGGGTTTGAGGAAATAGAAGTAGTTTGGTTGCTTACAAAAAAAGTATTGTTCATTCAGGGATGGCCCGAGAGTCATGCAGGGCCATGTGCAGAAACTCACTGTGGGACCTCATTTGCATAAATATTTACATAGTCATTGGGCCTCATTTGCATACATTTAATTTAATTTATTTTAAAATATATATGCAGCCCTTCTAAAAACCTAGGTGGTTTCCAAACATACATACATACACAATTTATTAAACAGCAGGATATAGTGCTTAGCTTAAAATGGTGAACTTGCAACTTATATCTTGCATCTTTCTCCCAAGCATTGCATTATTCTTAGAGGGCAAGTCCACAATTTCCAACACGATCTGCTTAAAATGGTGAGCGTACAGCTTCAGATGATTGCTGATAAATTCCCAATGCTGCCAAGCACGCTACTCATAGCGTTTCACCCATTAAGGTTTCTTCAGGGGAAGCAATAAAGCAGCACTAAAAATCTAAATTAGGAGAAACAATGTTCAATAGATACAGACTTTCAAAAATCAACTGTATCTTAAACACTAAACTAATGAATCCATATTCTTACTGGTAAGCCAGCTCAAACACTGCTTCGTGTAGCAAACATGTCTTTCTTCCAACAGCGGTTAAAAAACGCTGCACATGCGGACTGGTTAAATAGAGATTATCGATCTCTCAAAAAGAAGGAGGAGGGGTTGGATCACAAACACACCTCCCATTCTATCCGAGCATCAGCAATCATCTGAAGCTGTACGCTCACCATTTTAAGCGGATCGTGTTGGAAATTGTGGACTTGCCCTCTAAGAATAATGCAATGCATGGGAGAAAGATGCAAGATATAAGTTGCAAGTTCACCATTTTAAGCTAAGCACTATATCTTTATTAGCTATTCATATTTACTGATCTCAATCTACTGGTATTTCAAGAAGAAAATAGGACGGAGTTGGATGCCATTGAGAAGATGAACAGTTTCTGGGTTTAGGTTTGAAGTCCAGCCCCTCCCCTTTTTTAAAGTTTTTAGAGGAGCCTTTTTTGAGAATCAGTTTTGAAATATATTGAATATAACACTACAATTTAAATCACTGAACAAGTCTATTATTAATAATTATTAATTATAATTCAAAAGCTAAGTAAAGGCCGTTGATGTAATAGTGGCATTAGTCCATCTGATGTTTTTTAAAATCGGTGGCAGCCCGGGGTTCTGAGGCCTTAGCTTTTTGGAAATTAAAATAGAGTTGTTTAGTGTATCATGTCAAGGAAGTTACATTTGACTTTCGAGTTTTCTTACAGAGTATTATAATACATTAGAAAAATCCAGGACTGACTTAAAATCTAACTCCTGGAACTGGATAACTGGCAACTTTGCCAGATCCAAACATAATTTATTATACTTGTATATTATTCTCAATAATCATTGGGTTTCAGTTACCAAATTGACCAGCTGGGTTAAAAAAAACTGCCTTGGTTTCTGTGGTCAGCCATCAGGGCAAACGTTTACTTTACATATTTTACCAGTTTACCTTAATTGCTGATTTATTTTGTAAGATATTGTTGTTTAATGATCCTATTTCTATCTTTGGTTTACTTTGATAAATATCTGTATTGTTTTTTTCTCTGAGAGCTGTTTTCTTGTTCAGAGAGCAAAAGAAATGGTTTGGTTCAAGTATTTTCTATCTGCTTTTATCCTGAACACAGTAAGTTATACCACAGGGCTCAGTATCCTTTATTTCATTTAAACTACATCTAATACAAATCCTTTGCACCCTGTAAAATTTCCAGTGGCTTGGGAATACATCTAAGCAACAAAAATCTCCAGCCTCCTGAAGGTTTCTTAGAGCTTGTCTCCTGTAGGTTTTAAGCAACTACATGGCAGAAAAAGCAGCCCCAGATTGTATTAGTGTTTGGGCTTGTGGAGAGTGAAAAGTGGGGGGTTGTTCTTTGTTTTGGGGTACAATAAACTGTTTGGGGATTATTCCGATCCCGAATAGTGAGGGCTGGACATCTAGCCCCCGCTATTCACCTATACCCAATGCCGAGGACAGAGCTCCCGGCACATACACAGGAGATGTGTGGGGATCTCTGTACGAGAGTGAGAGGGGGCGGGCTGAGGGAAGAATGAGGATGGGCCAGAGGCATGACCTTGACCCCGGACATACAGGGCTGATTCCAGTCATGGCCCTGTACATCTGGGGTCGGGGAAATAGAGAACTTATTTCACCTCGGAGGTGGAATAATTCCCCCCGAGTGCGGCAGTCTGTGGCAGAGGACTCCCCCAGAAGGTGAGGAGTGCACAGGAGAATCTCCGCAGCCCAGGCCGGCCTCCGCAGGCCAATTTGGGGGTCAGCTAGCAGGGAAAAAAAGCCATGCTGGATCCAGGGGTGATCACAGCTTCTGCATGGTGTCCGGGTGCCATGGCACCAGGTTCATGCAGGAGCCGTGGCAGGGCTAGACGGGGAGGGAGTGAGGCATCCAAGGCACAGAATTGGAGCAGGTCCTGCTTGTCCAGGTCCTTGGCACCCAATTCTGATCCCGCGTGGATGTATAGCTTCCACGGATTCTGAATCATATGTAAGTCTGGCCCGTCCAGTTTTTAAACATCCAGACAGGCCGGACATGCCCTGATGAGAATCGGGCCCTGTGTATCTATTTATAATGTGGTGGATATGGCCTGAGTGTGGTATATATTATGTATGCTTTTGAATGGCATAGTTCTTTGAGTTTACATGTGCCTCTCTCAATGTAAAGGGTCTTAACTCTCCAGCAAAAATATACAGAGAACTTGGGAAGTTGAAGACCAAGGTTTGCTTTTATACATTCTAGTAAGAATGGAGAATTCTCTTTGTAAAGTAAATAAATCACACAGTCCTTATTTGCTTTCCCAAGCAGTAAATAAGAGTAAATATTTGTAAGACAGCACCCCTTAATAACAGGGACAGATGAAATAGACTTGGGTAGTTTCTGTTTTTGAAAAGTAGATGAAGGTGGGGTCAATTTAACTTTAGCCTCCAATGATAATCATCTGGATAAAATAGGCTCTATTATGAGGAATGTAAAGAATTTGGCAGAAGTATTTAGTAAATATATTACTGATTTGGGCCTTTGTGATGTTTAGAGAGTATTACATACTACTAAGGATTATGATCCCTATATTCATTTACGACTGCTATGCCCTTCTACGGTGCATAGCCATCACCGCTGAACTTTAACCCCAGATATTCAATGTTAGGGCTGTGTGGCAGCCCCAGCATTGAATATCTGGAGTCACCACACAGCCAAAGACGCCATAGAAGCTAACTGGGCAGTGACAAGTGACACCTCCACTCCATCCCAGAACACCCCCAACACTCTTCAGTGCTAAGAAGTAGCGTTATCGGGGCATGCAACGGCATTAATTGGGGATATTAAACGCCTTTGAATATCGGGCCCTACATTCTTTTCTCATCCTCTCTATTCTAGAATTGACATAGAGTCCCATTCTGGGAGGGGGCCATCTGGGCCATCTAGACATCCCAGCTGAAGATGGGGCCATTAGGACCTGATTCTGGTCTGCGGGAACAAAACATTCCTGCAGGAGCCAGAATCAGGCCCAAAGATGGTCCGGCATGCCCCTGCTGCCTGCAGGTGCATCCTCCCTGCAGGTGCCCCAGACATCCCTGGCTCCAGTCCCCCAAATCCCCACCACCCAACCCATGGCTGATTCCCAAGGCCTAGATCGGGTGGCATGGATGTCCCCACACCTGGCCCTGGCCCTTGGAGTGGTTCCCCTGCCCCGATCCAGCAAAAAATGCTGCTTACACCACCTCTGAGTTGGTATAAGCAGCACGCCCCAGCAGGCCTGGCAGCACGTACAGGGCTGTGACGTGAATTGGCCCTGTACTGTACATGCTGCCAGGCAGCCCGCCGCCACTCTGCCCCCTCCCTCCTTCAGTCAGCTATCCCTGTCATGAAACACAGGACATATGAGGAGAGCAGGTAGAGGAAAAGAGTCTAGGCGGATTGCGGGGCTGCACGTCCCAGCAACCCGCATTCTAGAATGAGGGCCCTATTGTCCTCATAATAACAGAGGCAACAAATAGACTCTATCTCCTGGTCGGACCATGCCTTAGTCTTTTTGACCAGAAGTCTGGGCCCAAAGAAAGAGGAATTATGAACTTTGTGATCAAATTACAAAGCAAATAATTGATTTGTTTTTAATAAATGATAATGAGGAAGCTGCTGAGGGCACTTTATGGAACATAGCCAAAGAAGTAATCTGGGGAATAATAATACATTTACTATAGCAGTACCAGTCTTAATAATATAATATTCAAATAAAGATTAAAATAGAGGTTCTCAACTCCATCCTAGTGGAAAGAAATAGTAAGCTTAGCAGGATTTCAAAATGGAGTTACTATAATAAGAGGTAGATAAACTGTTCATGCATAAACTGTGAAGCATTAGAAGTAATAATTTGTCTCAATTATGATGCCCACAGGTTCTATTACATAGAACAGTAAATCGGTTTATGAAAGTATGGTGGAATAAAATGGGCAGTCATACTTGTCTGAAATTAGTAGATGTGCCATGAGGTGGAAAAATTTGTGGATTGATTTAATCTGCCCACTGCAGAGATATCTTAGAAGCCAGCTCTGGGGACGTCCTCAGTGTGAAGATGTCTGAATTTGAACGGGGGCATGGAGGAGGCTTTCCCAGGAACTGGGTGGGACATTGCTGCCTGATCACAGAAACATCATGCACGTTCAGCATCATATCTAACCCTAGCCCTGCTCCAAGGCATGAATAGCAACAATCATCTGAAAAATGCGCCTTTTAGCTGAAACACATCAAGAGAGTGTAGAGAAGAATGCAGTCACTCATCCCCAGTACTCAGCACAATATCAACAGCAGGATTTGAACCCTTGGCTGGCCTGTTCCTAGTCCATAGGGAGACATTCCTGAAAATGCACATAGGGGCTTGTGAAATCACATTCACACCTGGACATGCCTCCATTATCTTTAGACATTCTAGCTTAGACATCCCAGATTGCACTTGGACGGATTTTCTAAAATTCCCCTCTATTTGTGGTTCTAAGGACATTAATCAGGATTCCATGAGTTTACTTCTTTTCTCCAGGTCTTCCTCCTTGCCTGCAGCTTCCTTTGTAAAGTTACAAAGTTGCTCAACATTTCCCCTAAGAAGGTCTTCCATTCTAGTGATCACTCTCCAAGCACCTAATAAAAAAATATCATTAGGTCAATCTGGTCCTTGGCCTAAATCCAAAATCTCTGTTGTCCCCAAAACTTTAGGGATGGACTTCTTTATATTCTCCCCTTTTCTACAACCCCAATCCTTCTTTCTCCTCACCATTATCCCTACCCCTAGCACACAGCAAGTCCTTATCCATAGGGTCCATTAAAACAGGAGATGAGGAAGCCACTATTTCGGGCTTAACACCTTTCCCCATCTCTCCAACAGCCCAAAACCAAGAAAGACAGGGAATATCGTTCCAAAGTATATATTAAAATGATAGATCATTTGGCTCCTTTCTTGATCTCCAGGATCTCTAAGAAGCTTCAGAGAGGCATCCCCCCTTAGGCATGCCCCTTTGGGCACAATTCTATGGCCACACAGCTGCAGCCATGCACCACATTACCGTATTCTTTAAATAAGTCTTGGTGACCCACTAAGATGATGTTACAAGGGTCAACCCACCCTCTCAGAACCTCACCACACTCATGTCAGATTTAGGCTCCAAAGAGGTGGAGACAGAAACAAGTAATCAAATGCTCATCCTGGATTCGGTTGATGCCAGTAGTGTCCTTTTTCCTTATGATGATATTCTACTCATAACCAACATAGTATACAAAATATTGGAATAATATTTTGATAACTAGTATTAGTAACCAAATGTGTCATTGTATTCTAAATATGTTATATTTTCTGAACACTTCTTTCTGGAAGTCCAATATAAAACAAATTGGAATTTTCTATTCTGATATATCAAATGCTTATACCACTGCCCTTAAATGTTCTGGATATAAAGAATCCTTAATCCACCAAAGAGCTTTCAATTGCCAGAATACTCTTTGTGAAACAGCAGAAACATGTCAATCCAAAGGAAGAAAGGAGACCAGAACTGACTCCTAAGTCTTACTTTAAAGACCTTCAGCATGACATCACCTTTCATTGACAACTGCCAATCCATCACAGGATCAGAAGAACATTTTTCCAAACAGAAGCTTCCTAGAAGAAGGCTAACTTAAAAACATACCTCTTTTCACCGGCTTTCGATGATCCGATGTGAATGCCCTGACTGAGCCGCAATGCCTGACTCTGATTCTGATTCTGATTTTGATTCTGATACACTTTCTGTCCCGTTTGTTGTTTTGCTTTTCTTTTACTTTACTGTCCTTTATTCTGATTGTGGTTCATTTTCCTTGTCTTTTTTGTTATTGATTTTATTATAAGTATTTGTAAACTACTTTGCTTTTTTTCAAGGGGGGTATATTTTATTTATTTATTTATTATTTTTATATACCGCCTTTCGCAGAATCAAAGCGGTTTACAGATAACAGTTAAGAAACATTACATATTTCCAACCAATTTCAACTTAGAACAAGAGGGTATTTAAAACATTAGCAATGGATTGGTGCCATGTAACAATATAACTTATTTACAAGTATGTGCAATATGTACAAGGGAATTTATTTACAGGGGTGAGGATATCTACATAACTGTGGTGCATCTATTAGTATTTAACAGCTGGCTTTGGTTAGGTACCTTAGCATGGAAGAGGTATATTAACATGGAAGGGTATATTTAGAGTAATAATAAATGATAAACCCAATATCAAGACTTCTGACTTACTAGGGTTGGCTTTCAATCTATGACTGCAGCTTTTCAAACATATTAAACTCTTATTGAGAGCTGGCCCAACCGTCAGACAAATTAGGCAGCCTCCTAGGGCAGCAGCCTCTTGGTAGCAGCAAAGAGCAGCGCACTCAGTGCAAAACAATAGATTTTAACAGCTATGGGGAGGGGGGGGGCATAAGGCTTAAGGTTCGCCTAATGTGCCAAAACTTTGAACCATCTCTGTGGCTGGCCCTGCTTTTATTTAATAGTAAACTAAAAATGGGTAGGGATGAGAGTGCGAAGGACTAGGCATGTAAAAAAGGAGATAATATAAGGAGCCCCATGGAGATAAGCAGGAGATGCCCAGGAAGGTGGTGATGGCCTTAAGAGTGCTGAGCCCTCATGCTCAAGGACACACATCGTCACAGTGATGATATCAGGCACCTGCGCCTTAGCATGGAGTATCCTCTACAGACATACCTCGTCCCCAGACCATAGTGCCAGAGAAGGGTTAAGGCACAGGCTAATAAGCACAGGAGCACTACATGAACTAGGCAGTATCCTAGTACTTCCACCAGACCTGCTCAACTCATTCTTTGTGGCATTGCTTCCTGGCACAAAAGCAGCGAGGATAAAATGGTTTATGGGTTATTAAACTTGACGTACCTCCCTTTGCAAGCATTCAGAGCAGTATAAAAAATGAAGGGCCCGATATTACAGACTTGCAAACGATATAAATGCCCCTAAGTGGGATATTCAGCAGCACTAACACATCCTGTGCTGCTGAATATCCCTGAGTAACGCCGCTATACACCCCAATGGTAAGCGGTTAGCATCGGGGCATGTCGGTGCATTCCAGGGCAGAACAGAGGCAGAGCTGATCACAAACTGGGCAACGGGGATTTTGAGCTACCGCCTGGTTTGTGATCTACAGTGAAAGCCAGTTGCAGGAAACCCCGACCTAACTTTCACTGCAAATTGCTAAACGAGCAGCAGTTCAATATCGTCACTGCCCGGTTAGTGATCACGCTCTGCGGTGACCCCTGATATTCAATGCCAGGGACGGATATTACCCCGGCATTGAATATCCAGGTTTAATGTTAAGCACTAGCAGCTAGCCACTGTAATTGCATTAGCCACCGGTGCTGAATATAGGGCCCTAAAACTTTAGAACAAATAAAAAGAAAGGGAACTTAATAATGTCTGACAGGAAAGGGAAAAATGAGGACAAGAGATGGATACACACAGTGCAGTCCCAGCTTAATCTAAACACAGTTTAGTCAGCCTCGGGGCCCAGTCTGACCTCAAACACCAACACAAAAAGATAAGAGCACAATATTGAACAGGGTGCATAGCCCACCCCCCTTCCGTACACCCTGGAAGCCACAGGAGCTAGATGGGTAGAAGCGATTTTAGCCCCTACAGCTGAAAGATAGGCGAGGGAAAACCTCACCTATCTTTAAGACGCGGAGAGCTAAGCGGGTAGCATAAAAAAATCGCTAGCCCTTTCCTCCACCCCGGAACACCCCTAAAATGCCCCAATGCTCACCGCATAGCATCTGGGTGCATATGGGACATATCTGGGATTTCTGAAAGGCACTACCCATGCCAGATGTGGCATTTTACAGGCAACTAGGGCAGTTACCCGTGTAAATGCCTTCAAAAATTGGACCCTACGTTTTTAGAAGTCTTTTGAATTTTTTAAAGAGGGGTTCTAATAGAATTTGGGAAGGAGGTTGTTTCACAATGAGGGGGTAAAAAAAAACATTTGTGTCTAGTAGATTCATATTTTGCTTTTGAAGGTGCATGGATGTTTAATTGATGATCATGTAGGGAACTCAAACAATGAGATGGGAGTGTAAGGTGATGAGAGAAGAGAGCTAAACTAGGGAAAGACCTTATGAGTCAAAGTAAGAATCTTGCCGTGGATGTGAGAGAAGACTGGAAGCCAGTGATGTTGGATCATTGGGGGGGTGACATGATCAGATTTGTTTGCATGAGATAGTATGCGCACAGCTGTATTTTGGATAGACTGCAACCAGTTTAGTTCATAGACTGGGAGTCAGGCATAAATGAGGTAGTCTAGTCTGGCCACTACTGTACTGAGGAGGATTGGTATTTGAGCAGTGTGATCAGAAAGGGGTAGATGGCATGGAAATGACAGAGTGCAATAAAGGAGGATCTAACCACCCAGCTAATCTGGGGTGGGGGGCAGAGGGGGGGGGTGTAAAGGTAAGTGCTGGGTCTATAAGAATCCCATGGTATTTGGAAGAGCATGGGACAATTGCCCAGGAGAGGAGTGATGGAAGGGGAGGCTGAGTTTCCTCAAAGCCAATAAAAAGAAGGGAGGAAGAGGACAACTGTCCCTACCCCAATGCCACATTGCATCTGGTCCAGAAACAGAAACCTGAAAAGTTAAAGAGGGTAGAGCCCTGAAGCAGACATATGTGCTCCCCACAGCATTGACTAGTTTTCACCTCCGTTCCAGTCTCCCAGGATCCAGTCAAAGATGCCTCAGGATCACGATAGACCCTGCAGTCCTCCTCAAATGCCACATTTTGTTGCTCCCTTGATTCTGTCAGATCTCAATTTGACTTTAACAATAAAATCAGCTTTGATTTCAATTGGGGGAGTTAAAAGAAGTCCACCTTCCTTCTATATGCACCAATAGTCTTCTAGAGTCCGGAAGCTTAGAAGAAGCCTTCCGTTCACGTAGCATTTTCTGAATATCAGTAACAGCTGCCCTCTTTTTTACAGATTCATAGCTACAATCAGGGTCAATAAGCACGTGGTAGTTCTTGTATGTAAGGCAATACAGCTCGCACACCCATCTCAGAATCCATGATTCTTGAACAGTTTCATCAGAAAAGCCCTAGGTTTTTCTTTATCCCCTCTTGCACCCCTACTGGTTCTGTGGGTTTGCTGAGCAATAAAATCAGGCCCAGCTCATTGGGCTGTTATAGTTCTGTGAGGTAGTGCTTCATAAAAGCAATTACATTGAAGCACTCCATAGAAACATAGAAACATGATGACAGAAAAAGACCACATGGCCTATCTAGTCTGTCCTTCCATAACAACAACTACAACAGTCCACTTTTTACCTTTAGAGATCCTCTGTGTTGGTCCCATGCTTCCTTGAATTCAGTTACTGTCCTCATCTCTACCACCTCCACTGGGAGACTATTCCATGGATCCACCACTCTTTCTGTAAAGAAATATTTCTGCATATCACTCCTGAATCTATCTCCCTTCACCCTCATCCCATGTCCCCTCGTAGCAGAACTTGCTTTCAATTGAAAGAGGCTCTCTCCCTGAACATTTATGCCACGGAGGTATTTAAACATCTCAATCATATCACCTCTATCCCGCCTTTCCTCTAAGGTGTACATATGAAGATCCTTAAGCCTGTCCTCATATGCTTTATAATGAAGCCCATTAATCATTTTAGTAGCAACCCTCTGCACCGACTCCATCCTGTTCACATCCTTTCGAAGGTGCGGTCTCCAGAATTGCACACCATACTCCAAATGAGGTCGCAACAAAGACTTATACAGAGGCATTATCACCTCCTTTTTTCTACTAGCCATTCCTCTCCGTATGCACCCAAGCATCCTTCTAGCTTTTGCCGTCGCCTTTTCTACCTGTTTAGCTACTTTAAGATCATCAGACACAACCACGCCTAGGTCCCGCTCTTCTTTAGTGGACAAAAGTACTTCACCTCCTGTACTGTATTGCTCCCTTGGATTGCTGCAGCCCAAATGCATGACTTTACATTTTTTAACATTAAATCCCAGCTGCCAAATTCTAGACCATTCTTCAAGCTTAGCTAGATCCCTCCTCATGTTATCTACACCTTCCTGGGTGTCTACTCTATTGCAGATTTTGGTATCATCCGCAAAGAGGCAAACCTTACCCGACAGCCCTTCCGCTATATCACTAACAAAGATGTTAAAAAGAATCGGACCAAGGACAGATCCCTGGGGCACACCACTGGTAACATCATTCTCCTCAGAGTGAGCTCCATTTACTTGTACTCTTTGTTGCCTCCCACCCAACCAATTTCTAACCCAAGCAGTAACTTTAGGGTCCATCCCTAGGGTGCTCAGTTTGTTTATAAGTCGCCTGTGAGGAACAGTGTCAAAGGCTTTACTGAAATCTAAATACACCACATCTAGAGCTCTCCCTTGGTCCAACTCCCTGGTCACCCAGTCAAAGAAATCAATCAGATTTGTCTGACAAGACCTGCCTCTGGTGAATCCATGCTGCCTCGGATCCTGTAATCCGCTGGACTCCAAAAACCTCATTATTTTCTCTTTCAGCAGCATTTCCAATAATTTACTCACCACCGAAGTTAAACTAACCAGCCTGTAGTTTTCAACCACATCCTTACTTCCGCTTTTGTGTAAAGGTACCACATGAGCCTCTCTCCAGTCCTTTGGCACCACTCCCGACTCCAATGAAGCATTGAAAAGGTCAGTCAGTGGAGTTGCTAGAACGTCCCCAAATTCCCTCAGTATTCTAGGGTGTATCCCATCCGGTCCCATCGCTTTGTCTACTTTAAGTTGAGCTAGTTTCTCACGAATACAGTCTTCTGAAAATTGTTCAAGATGTCCCTCGCTTCTGTTCTTATTTGTGGGTGTTTTCTGAGGTCCTGCTCCTGGTTCTTCATCTGTGAACACAGAACAAAAATATTTGTTAAGCAATTCCGCTTTATCCTTATCAGCTTCTACATATTCCCCCCCTGCACCCTTGAGTCTGAGAATACCACTTTTGCCCTTCCTCTTCTCACTAATATATCTGAAAAATGTCTTATCCCCCCATTTTATTGCATTGGCTATTTCCTCCTCCTTTTGAATCTTTGCCTTCTTGACTACTTTGCTAGCTTCTCTAAGTTTTTCCAAATACAGATGCCTGTCTTCCTCTCTCTGTGATCTCTTGTATTTCATGAAGGCCTCCCTCTTTTTCTTCACTTTTTCAGCTACTTCCTTCGAAAACCATAGTGGTCTCCTGTTCCTTTTGCATTTATTTACCATTTTAACAAAAAGGTTGGTTGCCTTTAAAATACCCCATTTCAGTTTTGCCCACTGTTTTTCTACATCCCCCAGCTGTTCCCATCCCACTAACGACTCCCTGAGGTATTGGCCCATCTTTGCAAAGTTAGTCTTCCTAAAGTCTAAGATCCTCACCTTGGAATGGATTCTAACAGCCCTAGTCCTAATACTGAACCACACCATCTGGTGATCATTGGATGCAAAATGATCTCCCACTACAACATCAGAAACACTTTCACCATTGGTAAGCACCAAGTCCAGTATGGCCCCTTCACGTGTGGGGTCTGTTACCAATTGCCTGAATAGTTCTCCCTGTAGAGAATCCAGGATCTCCTTACTTCTAGATGATACTGCAGCAGGAATGTGCCAATCAACATCTGGCATATTGAAATCTTCTATCAGTAGCACTTCCCCTTTCCTAGCAATGCTGCGTATGTCTTCAATTAACTCTCTGTCCACCTCTTCCTCTTGTGAGGGAGGTCTGTATATCACACCAATGCAAATAGATTTCTCTTTCCCTCTTTCTAGTTTAACCCACAATGCCTCCTCTCTCCCTTTTAAGCTCTGTAATTCCAAAGCTTTAATAGTAGTTTTTACATATAGTGCCACTCCTCTTCCCCTTCTTCCTACCCTGTCCTTTCTGAATAAAGTATAGCCAGGTATAGTTACATCCCAGTCATGGTTTTCTGTGAACCATGTTTCTGTAAACGCCACTAAATCCAAGTCAGCCACTCCCACCAAAGCTTCAACTTCAGGGATCTTATTTCCCATGCTACGGGCATTAATACACACTGCTTTCCATATGTTACCCCTGTTACCCATTTCCATAAAGGTATTTAATGTATCACCTACCTGGGGGCTTTCACTTGCCTGGGGGCTTTCTTCACCCATCCCCAACAAATCTAGTTTAAAGCCCTCTTTGGTAGATTAGCCAGTCTACTACCAAAGATGCGTTGACCTTTCTTGGACAGATGGATGCCATCTCTGCTCTGCAACCCTTGGAACAGCATCCCATGGTCTAGGAAACCAAAACGCTCTCGATGACACCATCCACGCAGCCATGCATTCATCTCCAGGATGCGAGCCTCTCTGCCTTGGCCTTTACCCTCAACAGGGAGGATTGAAGCGAACACCACCTGTGCACCTAACTGCTTCACCCTCTGTCCCAGAGCCATGAAGTCACTTTTGATACGTTCCGAGGTATACCTGGCAGTATCATTTGTTCCAACATGGATTAGCAACATTGGGTAATAGTCAGTGGGCTTCTTCAGGATGCAAGCGGGAGACTGGAAGAAGATGCTGGTGTTCAAGTAAAGGTAGTGAGGGAGAGAGAAAAGGGAATCTCTTGATGCAGTTAGGGCTGGGACTAGGAAGAGAAAGAGGGGAATGATGCTGGGGCTGAAAAGAGAGAGGAAAAGAAAGTGGGAATGGAGGACAAGGGAAGGATTATTCCAGGAATTGGGAAGGGCAGAAAAAGAGGGGAATTCCCCAGGGGTTTTGAAGAGAGGAGGAGAATGTGGAATGCTCCTCGGCTTGGGAATGGGTAAGGCAGAGGGGGGGGGGAATGATCCTGGAGCTACAAAGGGGAAGAGAAAGAGAGGGGAATATTCCTAGAGTGAAAAGAGGGAGGGAAAATGGGGAATGCTCTTGAAGCTGTAAAAGGGTTTGGGAAGAGAGGGGGAATGCTCTTAGAGCTGGGGGTGGGAAGAGGGTAATATGGATGCTGAAGAGGAGGAAAAAGAAGGGGTTGGTGTGCAGAGAGGAGGGGGGGAGGAAGATGGGGAACTGGGGTGAGAGGGAGAAGATGCTGCTGCTAGAGATGGTAAAAATGATTTTTTTTACTGAGCAGGGGTTGGATGTTGTGGGGCAGGAAGAGAAAGGGATATTGGACTGAGGGTGAGTAGAGAAATCATGGGGCATTTTTTTAAACCTTATTAAATTAGTGGGGGGGGGGTTATATGTCTGCTGCTTTGAAATATTTTATAGATTTTTTTTTTTTTTCGTTTTTAATCATTAGCCATTATTCTATTCATCAATTTAAAATACTCAGTATGGTTTTGCTATTATGATATTTCTCATTTCTTCATTTTGTTTGATTTTTTTATTCTGATATTCTATATTTTTAAAATTTTCTTTTGTGGAATGGTGATTTGACTTGCACTGCATATATAGTCCAGTTTCTCATGATTTCCATTTCATTTTTTGTCTGCTTGATTCTCTTTCTAAATAGGTGTCACTTATTATGTCTTATAGGGACACTCTGTGTTATGTGTGTGACTGAGGTGACTACAGCTATACGATGCTAGGTCCCACATTAGGAATCACCACCCAGGAAAAGAATCGCTCCATGATGTGACCACACCTTGAATACTGTGTTCAATTCTGATCACCATATCTTAAAAAGATATAGCAGAATTAGAAACAAATTCCAGAGTTTGATTACACGTTGAGAGAAAAAATATTTTCTCTAATTAGTCTTAAATAGGTTACTCTGTAGCTTCATTGCATGTCCTCTAGTCTTTTTATATTCTGATGATGTAAACAATAGATCTACGTTACCCGTTCCACTCCATTCTTTAATTTATAGACCTCTATCATATCTCCCCTCAGCCGTCTCTTTTCCAAGTTGAAGAGCACTAACCTTTTTAGCCTCTCTTCATAGGGGTACCCTTCCATCCCCTTTACCATTTTGGTTGCTCTTCTCTGTACCTTTTCTAATAATGCTATATCCTTTTTAAGATACGGCGACCAGAATTGCACACAATATTCAAGGTGTGGTTGCACCATGGAACGATACAGAGGCATTATAATATCCTTTGTTTTATTTTCCATTCCTTTCCTTATGATACCAAGCATTCTATTTGCTCTCTTGGCCACTGATGCACACTGGGCAGAGGGCTTTAACATGTTATCCACCATAATGCCCAAATCGTTTTCCTGGGTGGTGGTTCCTAATGTGGAACCTTGCATCGTGGAACCATAGTTTGGGTTTTTCTATCCTAGATGTATAAATTTGCACTTGTTCACATTAAATTTCATCTGCCATTTGGATGCCCAGTTTTCCAATTTATCAAGATCCTCTCACAATTTTCCACAATCTTCATGGGTTTTAACAACTTTGAATAGTTTTGTGTGATCTGCAAATTTGATAACCTCACTCATTATTCAAATTTCCATGTCATTTATGAAAATGTAAAAAGCAGCAGACCCAGCACAAATCCTTGGGGTACTCCACGATTCACCTTTCTCCATTGGGAAAATTGTCCATTTAGCCCTACCCTCTGCTTTCTATCTTTTAACCAGTTCCTGATCTACAATAGTACACTGCCTCCTATTCCATGACTTTTTAATTTTGCCAGAAGTCTCTCATGGGGGACCTTGTCAAAGGCTTTTGGAAAGTCCAGATACACTATGTCAATTGACTCACCTTTCTCTACCTGTTTATTCACACCTTCATAAAACATAACAGATTAGTAAGACAAGACTTTCCTTGGCTAAAGCAGGAGCGTCTACCTGGTAAATGCTGCTGAGCTTGAAGTGGCACTATCTGCATAGTGCCATACAATATCACTATGGACTGCCTCTTAAGAGAGGTGAAAAACAGAGGACTCAATATTAATTTTAAAAAGTTAATTGTGTATATGGAGAGGGGGCACACAGGGCTGATGGCTGTCTACTCTCTTTGCACCAGCCCAAATGCTGAAGAGGGCTTCTTATATGTGGTAATACAGTGGCTTTAAAGGAAGATCTCAGCAAATTGCTGAGTGCAGACGAGAGCCAATGCTGTCCACAAAGATCTATCAGTTTTTCTCTCCCCCTACATATCATCCTCCAGTCAGCAGAATGAGTCAATGAACAATGTTTCTTACATAGAAAAGAGAAAAATGGCATACAGCCAATCTAGTCTGCTTCTTTCTTTACCAGTTTCTCTCTGCAGTAAGAACTACATGGGGAGCTACTTATGGAAGTTTTAAATATATTATGATGGGGGCTCCAGCATGATAGTTTGCCTAGGGCCCATCAAAGCATTAATCCCTACTTACATGGTAGCAACCCATTGCCACTACCAACTACCATCCCTGCTGGGCCCAGGAGAAGAAGCTACAGCTACAGGTAATTCAGTGTCCCAGGAGAAGAAGCTACAGCTACAGGTAATTCAGTGGTACCTTGTGGGGGAGATATTGGCTGCTAGCTGAGAAGGGTAGACTATCCACACGAAGGACCATCTCCTCATCCCCATTCTCCTCTCCCAAGAATAAAACAAAGGGTGGAAGTGACCAGATGGAGGGAGGGAAAACAAAGAGGGGAGAGGCCTGACACCATGGCTGCTGCTGTCTCTGTTGTGGCTAGTGACTCCCAACTGCTGTTGCCTCTAGGGCTGGCTCAACCATAAGGCAAGAGTCAGCAATTGCCAAGAAAAGCAGTTTCTGAAGGGCAGAAGAAAGCAGCAGCAGTCAATGATTGATCCTGACAGCCACACAATCTCCAAACCCTTCAGCACATTCTTTGTGGTATGGGGGGAATTTTAGAAGGGGTGTCCAAGTGCAATCTGGGATGTCTAAGTCTGAAAGTCTGAAAAAAAGCAGGCACGTCCAGGTGCAGACACCATTTCACAAATGTGGAGGTGCATGATATGGACATCTGTGAGGGTATCTACATAGACATCCCCAGAACCATATTTCAGACCCTGGATGGCTAGGATAGCCTAATGGTTAGAGTAATGGGTTCAGAACAGGACAACCAGAGCTCTAATCCCACTTCTGACATTGTGATGAAGGTGTGCTTTCTTCTCTACACCCTCTGGATGTTTTTCAGCCAAAGCAAGCACTTTTCAGATATCTGTCTGTGCCTGGAGCAGGTCTAAATTTAGATGTGATACCAGATGTCCATGCCATTTCTGAGATTAGGCAGGGGATTCCGTGGCAGCTTACGGGGCTGATATGGGCTCCTAGCTGAGATGGAGAGAACCTACTGGGAATGCTGTGACCACACTTCCACCATGCCGCCATTCAGACTTGGATATCCTTACACAGGGGATATCCCCAGATCTGGCTTCTAAGATGGTTCTGGAGACGTCTCTGTGCTTTGGCTGTCTCAGTGTCCATTTCTGAACATCCAAAGCATGACTACTACTACCAGGGGCGGCTCAAAGTAGTCTGCTGCCTGAGGCGAAGAATGAGATGGTGCCCCCCCCCCCATCACCTTAGAGGGGGCGGGGCTTTTTCAGAAATCCAATCAGAGACTGAACCAAATCAAAAAGCCGATTAGATTATAGGGAGGAAATGCAAGATGTTTGCACACAGGGCCGTATCAAACTGCAATCGCGCCTTATGTGACTTGCAACTCGGGCGCACACCCCCCATACCTCCATCCAGCGCTGCCTGCTCTTTCCCTGCTGCTGCCGCCCTCTGTATTTTCACGGCGGCGCCAGCAGCAGGGAAAGAGCAGGCAGCACTGGACGGAGGTATGGGGAGGAGGAGGGGGGCATGCACCCAATCTGAAAGGTGCCAGCACTTTAAGCAGATCTGTCCCTCCCTGCTCTGACATCGTGTCGGAGGAGGGAGGGACCAGACCTGCTTAAAGTGCTACAAAAAGGCTTTGGGTGCATTTTAACTGCCTGCTATTGTCCTGCCAGCGGCAGCAGGGCAACAGCAGAGAGCCGAAATGCGCCCCCCAAGCCTTTGCGCCCTGTGCGGCCGCACTGCTTGCACAGGGCTAGGTACGGTCCTCTTTGCACACCAAGGAACTAAAAGACAGCAAGAATAAATAGCACAGTTTATAAAACTAAATTATAACCCATTTTTATTTTGTTATAAACTGCGTTATGGTTCTCCCTTTTTCTTTTTCAACATATATTTTGCATCCACAGTAGGTGCAGAGCAGAATCAGGACATTCACCCACAGAACTCAATATTAAAAAAAAAAATCTGATTCTGATCATCTCACTAACAACAACAACAAAAACAACAACCACTATTCTCCAGTACCAGGCATATCGTGAACTAATAAAAAACCTTACAACAAAAAGCAAACTTACCACACCATACCATATTAGCACAAACTTCCAAAAGTCACATAAGGAGCCCATCCAAAAAAGGCGTCACTGTAAATACTACAGTGGGCCCTGGAACATCCATACACCTATTTGAAAAGCTGAACAAGTCAAATTACTATAGTATAGTATAGATCTTTATATACAAACTACATGTTAACAGAACACCTGACCTCAGTCACACACGCACAACATCGACCTTCACGAAGTACAGAATAAGTAACCACAATCTAAAGTAAAAATAAAAATATGTAGACAAAATTTAAACTGAAACCCCAAGAAGCCAGAGTCCACATGCAGTGCAACATCAGATAAATAAGAGATACAGTTCCCCAATACTGTGTAAAATATAAAAATAGCACAAAGTCCAATCACCAAAATTAAATAAAATTATTTTTTTCTACCTTTGTTGTCTGACCATTTTATTCTCTGATCATGCTGGTCCCGATATGAGGCTTCTGCTTTCCTGTCTTCTCTTAGCTCTCTTTCTGTGGTCTATGGTCCATGGTCCATCTGCTATTTCTTATCTCTTCTTTTGTTTTCTTAACTTCCTTCCATCAGCCCATTTCCAGTTTCAGTAACCCTCCCCAGTATCAGTCCCCTTTCCAGTCCTCCCCTCCCAGTACCTTCCAAAGTCAACCACCTTGCATTCCCATGACTGCCACTTGTGTCCATTCCCTTCCAGTCCCCCTCCTTTCCCACTGTCCAGCCCCTTCTAGTCCAAATACCATCCCAGGTATCAGCTCAGGTTCACTCTCAGTGCCACCCCCCAGTCAGCTCCCTTCCAGCCACCCTACCCTATGTCCATCTCTCTTCCAGTGCCATTCACATGTCAGCTCCCTTCCAGCCTCCTCCCTATTACCCAGCTACCTACCACTCCCATCCCCAAGTGTCAGCTCCCTTCCAGTCCCCCTTTGGTACATTGCAGGTGTCAGCTCCTTTCCAGCCCCCTCCTTCCCTTCCTGCCCCATCCTTCCCCTGGCAGACTCTCTCAGTATCCGCTCCCTTCCAGTCCTATTCTACCCCCCCCCCCCCCCGCATCAGCCCATCTGTAGCCCTAGCCCCTAGTTTTCTTCCAGGGCCAGCAGCACTCTCCTCCCCTCCCCCATTAGCCCATTTCCTGTCCCAGCCCATTTCTAGTCCTATCCCCTTTATCATCCCACCCCAATCCTAGCCCCCCAATCAGCCCATTACCAGCGTAACCATCCAATAAGTCCATTTTCAGTCCTAGCACCCCAATCAGCCCATTTCCTGTCCTAGTCTCCCCCCCATAGCCCATTACAAGTCCTAACCTCCCCCATCAGCCCATTTCCAGTTCTAAACCCCTATCAGTCCATTTCCAGTCCCAGCCCTCCCCTGACAGCCCATTACCAGGCCTAGCCCCCTCCGATCAGCCCATTTCCAGTCCTAAGCCCCCATCAGCCCATGTCCAGTTCTAACCCCCCCCCCGATAGCCCATTATCAGTCCTAACCCCCTCCTGATCAGTCCATTTCCATTTCTAAACCCCCATCAGTCGATTTCAAGTCCTAACCCCCCATCAGCCCATTTCCAGTTCTAACCCCCCATAGCCCATTAACAGTCCTAGCCCCCCTCCCAATCAGCCAATTTCCAGTACTAACCCCCCATCAGCCCATTACCAGTCCTAACCCCCCCATCAGCCCATTTCCAGTTCTAACCCCCCCCCCCGATAACCCATTACCAGTCCTAGCCCCCCTCCTGATCAGTCCATTTCCAGTTCTAAACCCCATCAGTCGATTTCCAGTCTTAACCCCCCATCATCCCATTTCCAATTCTAACCCCCCCATAGACCATTACCAGTCCTAGTCCCCTCCCGATCAGCCCATTTCCAGTACTAACCCCATCAGCCCATTTCCAGTTCTAACCCCCCATAGCCCATTACCATTCCTAACCCCCCCATCAGCCCATTTCCAGTTCTAAACTCCCAATGTCCAATTCCTGTCCTACCCCCCCCCCCATCAGCCCAGTTCCAGTCCTAGAACCCTCCCCCCCAACCCAGGGAAATTGAAAAAAAAACCCCTCCAGCGTAAGAAGCAGCTGCTGCTGTTGATCTAGCGGCGGCAGCAGCGGCCGAATGAGGAGCCCCACGGCCGCCTGCCTACCCGCCCCCCAGAGAGCCTGCTGGTTTCCCCGGCTCCGCTTTGCAGAGCCACGGCAAAGGGACAGTGTTTCCCTTAACCGCGGCTCTGTTAAAGCTGAGCCCACAGCACTGATGGGAAACAGGAAACAGCAGCTGCTTCTTGCGCCAGAGTTTTGTTTTTTCTTTTATTCTGAAGGCTGAGTGAGGCGGTGATGGCAGTCTTTTTGGGGGCAATTTTGCCGCCCCCAAAAAGCTGCCGCCTGAGGCAACTGCCTCACTTGGCCTCATTATAGAGCCACTTATGACTACTACTGCTATTAATTGATGGTGCAAGGAAGAGAGTTTTGGCTTTGTTAGGAACTGGAGAACATTCTGGGGAAAGGAGGGGGTTTTCCAAAGGGATGAGCTCCACCTTAACCGGGATGGAACCAAGCTGCTGGCATTAACCTTTAAAAAGGAGATAAAGCAGTTTTAAAGCTAGATAATAGGGGAAAGCTGACAGTTGCCGAAGAGCGCATGGTTCAGAATGACGTATCTTTGAAGAATACTAACAAAAGATTGAAGTTAGAGCATATCGACAGAGAGGTTCCAAGAAAGACAAAAGTAACCCAAATGCCCTTAAATACAGAGCAGATAGAGCTTAAAGATTCCAAATTACCCCTGCTTAATGAGAACCAGATTAATATGAATAAAATACACCCTCTAAAATGCTTGTATACAAATTCTAGAAGTCTAAAAAATAAGATGGTAGAGTTAGAATATATAGCACTAAATCAGAGGTTATATATGATTGGTATCTCAGAGACCTGGTGGAAGAAGGACAATCAGTGAGACACTGTGATACCTGGGTACTGAAAACCATGGGAGGAAATAATTGCACCAAGGGACCAAGTGAGTGTAGAGAGAGAAAAAGAGAGGTCCCAAGACAGAGCCTTGAGGTATACCAACTGAAAGCAGGATGGCGGTAGAAGAGGATCCACCAGAACATACACTAAAAGTGTGATGGGAGAGATAAGAAGAAAACCAGGCAGAACAGAGCCCCTAAATCCAATCAAGGACAGGGTATCAAAGAGAAGCTGGTGATCAACAGTGTCAAAAGCAGCAGAAAGGTCAAGAAGAATGAGAATCAAGTAGAAGCCTTTGTATTTGATAAGGAACAAGTTGCTGGAGAGTTTGGCAAGAGCCATTTCTGTGGAATGTAGAGAATGAAAGTAATATTGCAGTGGGTCCAGAAGGACCTGAGAGGAAACAAAGTCAAGACAACGGCAGTGAACTGCTCGTTCAAGTAGTTTTGAAGCAAAAGGGAGGAGGGATATAGGCTGATAACTGGAAGGACAGATAGGATCTAGGGAGGGCTTTTTGAGGAGAGGTGTAACCACAATATTTTTGATGGCCACAGGAACAGTTGCAGTGGAAAGTGATAGGTTAGGGATATGACAGATGGAAGGGATGATGGCAAAAGAGATAAAGTTTGGTAGAAAGGTGGGAATGGGATCAGAGGAGCAGTTAGTCAGTTTGTAGGAGAAGAGATTTGCAGTTTCCTTCTCAGTGATTTCAGAAAAGAAAGAAAGGGTGACTGAAGGTGAGGGAAGGATTTGGGACTGAAGAGGTGGAATATGAGGTGGAGGTGACCCTGCAGAGAATTCAAGGCTAATCTTCTGGATTTTGTCATGGAAGTAGTCATCCAAAGTCTGGGCAGATAGTGAAGGAAGGATTGGGTGAGGAGGGACCTTGAAGAGAGAGTTGAACATAGGAAAGAAATGGCGAGGGTGAGAGGCAAGAGAGTTGGTCAGATGGACATAGTACTCTTGCTTGGCGAGTGCTATGGCCGACTAGAAAGAAGTTAACATGAATTTGAAATATAGGCAGTCAGCAATGGTACATGATTTAAGCCAAAGGTGCTCAGCTGAGCGGGCACAGGAACGTAGGTAGTGGGTTGTCGAGGAAAACCAGGGTTGAGGTACCATACGCCTCACAGGACATGGAATGGGAGGAGTAAGTGAAACAAGAGCAGAGGAGAATATAGTGTTATTGGTGGATACTGCCCCATCAACGGACTCAGATGACATCGTGGAGGAAAGAGGTGATAAGACAGCAGTGGAGAGAGTTGAAGGGTCATAAGAACATAAGATATGCCATACTGAGTCAGACCAAGATTCATCAAGCCCAGTATCCTGTTTCCAACAGTGGCCAATCTAGGTCACAAGTACCTAGCAGTTTCCCCAAAAGATACAGGTTCCACAATAATTGTACTGGGGCAAGCAGTGGATTTCCCGGGTTCCCTTGTCCAATCCTTTTTAAATCCCTGCTACACTCTTTTATTACACCCTCCAGTAATGAATTCCAGAGTTTGATTACACGTTGAGTGAAAAAATATTTTCTCTTATTCATCTTAAATAGGTTATACTATAGCTTCATTGCATGATAGTGTGAAGATTCCTTGGAGAAGAAAATGAGGTCAAGGCAGTGGCCATGCTTGTGAGCAGGAGCATTAGAGCACAACTGGAGTTTGAATGAGGAGGTTAGGGAAAGGAACTCTAAGGCATAAGTCAGAAGGGTCATCAACGTGAATGTTATAATCCCCAAGGATAAGGGAAGGGGAGATGCATCAAGAAAGGAGGAGAGCCAGGAGTCAAAGTCGGCGAGAAAGGTAGAGGTGGACTTGTTCAGGGGTTGATAAATGACAAATGCCCTCATGATGTACACTTCCTTATTTTACAGGATTGTTGTGGGAGGAATGGTGTTTCAATGATCATAATTGTGTTTAATTATCAAAATCTCTGGAGGGGAGGCAATAAGCTGAATGATCACCTAGGAAACCCAGTACCATTGCACTGGCCTTGTTTACCTCTGGTCATTTGGCAGGGGGTTGGGGGGGGGGGGCTCTGCCCTGTGTTGCTTTCCTAGCATCACTTGGAGGGTCCTTCTGCTTACCTAGGAAAAGATAATGTAGAGGGATTGAGTGAATGTGTCCAATGATTCATGTGTAAAGCTAATTCTTTAAGGATGAATTAATTGTTTGACCAAATAATGGGGTAGTCTTAACAGCAGGGTAGCGTAAAAGGGATAGCAAGAAAAGGAGTGGCTTGACATGTTGTGAGCTGAGAATGCAAAACTACACATGAGCAGGCCAGGAATCAGATCTGTGAGTGAAGCTGGGGTGGTCATCGGGAAGGGAGCTTCAGCAGAGGCACACTTGGAATGGGCAATGTGACAGGATAGTTTGGAATGCTGGCTTCTAGTCCTGTCACACAAGGGCATGTTTACAGGCTAACAGTTACCATGTGCTGTTTGTAACTAGGTCCCATTGAATAACATGGGACCTAGTTACAGATAGAGCCTGCTAACCATTAGCCTAGCTTGTTAAACATGCCCCACGGTTTATAAAATACAAGCACTTTTTTTGGGGCTCATTTTTCAGGTCCTCTCACACCTATATAAAATTATTTTGCACAAGTATAATCATTAGCCTAACCATTTCTATACAGGTTGCATAATATAAACTGTAAAACATAAACAGCAAAGGATTTTTGTGAGTCTTAAATATATTAACCTATAACAATCAGTCATGCTTTGAATAGTAAGTCTAGAGGAAAGGAGCTTCATAGATATTTTCATAATAGATAATGCAAACAGGCTGAACTTTAAAAGCAATTCCTGTCAATCTAGGGTAATATTTTTAAGTGTGGTAAATATGCATTTGATACCTCTACTATAATATAAACAGTTTCTAACTACTTATATATACTTATGAGGTTTCTCTAAATACCATAAGGATTCACTTATTCGCTGTAAAACAGAAATCCTTATCCTTTTCAACAGATTATGGAAACAGTTTCCTTTGTGAAAGATAAGCAAATACTTCCATGAGGAGAGTTCTTTGAGTGATGCTGCCATCTATAGGCATTTAGAAGGCATTGCTTTACATTGCAACAAGAAACCCACAAGACTGATTGCTTTGTGATGTGGTTGGCTCAGCAAATGAAGCAGACCTTGGTCAATAAACAAGAACACAAATTATAGCATTGACTAAAGGTGAAACCTTAAAAGATATACAGAATTAAACCACACGACATTTATCCACTTCACGCATTGAAGGAGCCAAGCTGCATTCAGAACTGATTTCTGAACAGGGATCAGTCCCTGTACTGACTGTCAATACAGTCACCAATCCTTGTTAAGAATTCCTTTATGAATGGAGATTTGTCTAGTCACTAAACACATGAATAAATAAATACTAACTGCCAAGAGCTATCAAAGTTCTTGGCACTTAGTATTCAGTTGAACCAGAAGGAGGTAAAATCCTTTCCTCCTTTCAGCTCAGGTTGGGGATAGTAGGAGCTGGCCCGTCTTTTGCCAGTGTGAGGCCCCTGGCACCTGGCAGCCTGCAGGGGCCCCGGATGGGCCGGATCCCACATGATGAGCCCAGCTGCCCATGTCATAGACTCCTCACTAAATTCACTTGTGACATCATTTCGCTACAAATCATTGAAATCAACTTTAATCAATTACTGACAAAATGACCGACAAAGCCGACAATCATATGTCCACATCACAATTCACAAACAGCTGTCAAGTTAAACCGGAAGTAGATTATGATAGCCTGGTTCCCGGTCTACAGCCTACTGTTCAGGAACACCGAACAAGCTGAACGAAGGACCAAAACATTTAAAAATAACTTTAAAAATCTTTATGAGTGTAAAATAAAAATGTAAAATAATAAATTGAAACTAGAATAAGTAAAGAAATAACAATAAAAAATAAACTTTAAATGTCTTAAACATAAAAAGGACTCATAAAACTAAAACATTACAACAAGCAGCTGCTGGAGCGCGCGGGGCCCCTTAGATGCGCGGGGCCCCTGGCACAGTGCCATAGTGCCAACCCATAAAGACGGGTCAGAGTAGGAGGGATGCAATAGGGTACCACTGAAAGGAGGGGATCAAGAAGCAGATGATGTGGGGGATGGTGGCTCCTTGCTTACATTTTCAAAGTGCTGGAGGTAGGTAGAGTGGCAGGAGCCTAGCACAGACCCTGATGTATATATATATTTATATATATATGCAGTGCATGCTTTCAAGACAATTCTGACTCCTGGCAACCCAGCAGCTCTTGCATTTTTTCAGCAATGTGACCAGAAGTAGATTGCAGGCCTTTCTTCTGAGGCAATGGAGGGTTAAGTGACTTGTCCAAAGCCTCAAGGAGTACCAGTGGGAATTGAATGCTGGTCTCCTTATCAAGCCAGTGCTCTAACCGCCTGGCTACTTCTCCACTCATATATATAGGTGGCTACATTTTATAAGCACCAATTTTTTTTATTATTTTTTCCCCCACAGGATGGATGAAATGTGCTGGGAGACTGGCCTACCACATACTTTTGTTTTGGTGCAAAGGTAGGGGGAGATCTGATGCAATGGCTTAGATGGCCATATTCAGAAAATGCTGAGGAGTCTAATATTTGGTGCTTATAAAATGTAGCCACTTACTGTATATTCAGACTCCTTTCTTAAGCTATTAAAACTGGCCACATATAGCTTCCAAAATTAGGAACCTAATTAGTACTGTATTCCTAAAATCAGAAGTTCAGCATTTTTGGCATTCAGACTTGAACTGTCCTATGTTCATGGTTCAGAACTCAGACCTTGTACTTCATCCTTGCTAAAAACATGCTGAAAACTGACAATAAATTCAGGGGATTGTTCAAGTTTTCTACTATTCAGACCTATGTTAAGGCTAAAGCTACTAGTGCATATATTATCATTTTTAGTAGTGGTGATTAGTGTGTTATAGTTATTCAGTGGATACTGATTTAAAACCTCCATTCATTAATGTTCTGGTTCTTTTAGGGGCATGTTTGATAAAAACATGCTGTAGTGTATGGTTGTGCCATGAAACCAGCTGAGAGGCCTGTGCCAGTTTCAGGGGCATGGGTGTCCATCATCCTGCTGTTGGCACATTGCTAATACATGGCACTAAGGAACCCACACTCAGGCGCACCTAACGCCACCCTAACGCCCACACTAATGCCCACTCAACGCCCATGTTCCGCCTCAAATGCTCCCTGTTACTGCTCAATTGAACACTAACCCATTAGCACTGGATTCTTAATACTGGGCCCCATGCTAACATTTAGCATGATATTCATGCAATGTGCTAAAGTCCATGCCAATGGTTAGCATGGTTAGTAAACATGCCCTTTAGTGATGTTGTTCGTATTGCCTGATTGCCATTTTTTGTCAGGTAGGTTTCATAGATTGTCTATGTAGCTGATGGTGTAGCACAGGAACTTTTACAAAGGTGCACAGAACACCACTCAGTAGAAGAGAGGAAAACACAAAAGCTTCAATAGACAAAGGAACCTAGATCTAGATCTCCCTGCTTCATTCATTAGTTGGAAAAACAAAACCATTAGAGACATTAAATTACATCCATACAAGGAATAAACAGAATTTGTTTGAGACGAGGGAGGGAATACACTCAATACTTTGAAGAAACCATTGGGGAGTCATTTTAGAAGCTATATTTGTGAGTTGGACACCTGAAATAGGGCATTTAGATGTGCAAATCATGGAGAGGTCCTCAGAGCCATTTTAGAAAGCCAGGTAAATAGATATCCCTGGCATAAGAACATCCAGGTAGCATGAGGCATGATGGAGACCCTGAGCAGAGCAAGGGAGTTGCACATCACGGTGTAATTTCAGAATGGCACAAGCATGTCAGGTCCTGGTTGTTGAGGCATCCCTACCTATACCTGCTCCTGACCATGAATAAGGTGCAAAAAAGTGCTCATTTCATGGCTGCAAAGCTTCGAGGGGGAAAATCAAAATGCACTTACATCACCATGGTTACTATTTACTGGCTGAAGAAACCTGCTCATAAATACATACTCCGAACATATTACTCGCCTGCTATCACACGTCTGAATATTTGAAATGGCAGGGCAAGACATAGATGCCCCTCTTCTGACCTACCAAGACAGGATATTCAAGTATCCTGTTCTGTGGGCTTGCACTTCAGGGATGTCCACATTTGTAAAATGACCTACATCCATGCATGTACCCAGCCTTGCTATCTGTGAGGGCCCTTTCTCCAGAACTGGTTACTAGAACGTTCATTTTTTGGGATAGAGATGGAGAAATTTCAGAAGGTACATCTGCCACTCCTCCAGTTTTTTGAAGGTTCTGCTCTGCATATCCCAGAGTCTTCATGGATGTCCCCTCTCAAATGTCATTCTTATTTATTTAGAACTCTCCCTTTTTCTAAAGTCCCATTTCATAAAAATATAATTATTTCCTAATATAAAACAAATTATATGCATCAGTACAAAAATAGACAATGCAAAATGAAAATAAAACAACACTCCTAAAAATAACATATAATTTACATTTAAAACTAAACATAACACTAGAACTCTTAGCTTCAAACAGAATCTATTCCTTGTGTATTATTTCCCCCACTCATCTCTTCATAGAAGAAATTATACTCTCTGAAGCAGCAGAAAATAACCAAGTTTTAACCAGTTTTCTGAAGGATATGTACAGTTGTGGTCAACATTATTGGCACCCTTGCAGTTCAAACCTTTAATGACCAATATTGCCTAAAAAAAGTGGCCAGTGAAATGGCTTTGGACTATATATGCACACATATTTGAAACATAAAAGAAGCAAATAAAACAAGACCAATTTAAAAAGGAAATAGTATAAAAATTGAGACATTGCCAGGACATGATTATTGGCATCTTTGTAAACAATTCAAATCAGTTTGAACAGAAGAACCACATTCCCATTGCAGTAAAATTAGATGCAGCTCTGATCAATTGTCAATACTCACATGATTTGAATTGACCAAAGAATGATGGTTCTAATGTTTAAAATGGCCACATTCACTCCCTGTTCCATTTTCACAATGGTGAAGACAAGAGAGCTGCCTGAGACCATCAGAAACCCATTATTACCAAATGTCAATCTTCAAAGGGCTCAAGGCAATCTCCAAAGACCTTGGGATTCCTGTGTTAAACAATGTTATTAAGAAGCTATTGATGTTATTAAAAAGTTTTCCATTTCCCAGGATGTGGTGGGAAGTGGAAAATTAATCGAAGAAGTTTTCGAAGTTGAGTGTGAAGTGTTGGAAAAACACTACATACAACATCCAAAGAGCTTAAGGCTGACTTGGAGCAATCTGGAGTGGTGGTTTCAACCCACACCATATGCGGTGCACTATACAAAGAAGGACTTCATGGGCAAAAACTAAAGAGGATCCCACTGCTCAAAAAAGGCATGCCTGATCTTTGCCCAAAACCACCTTGAAAAACCACAATCCTTCTGGAAAAATGTTTTGTAGACAAATGAAACCAAACTTGAGCTCTTTGGCAATGCAAACCAGTGATACATTTACAGGCAAAGAATATGAAGCTTATAAGGAAAATAACCACCCTTCCTACAATTAAATATAGTGGAATTTCCATACTGCTGTAGGACTGTTTTGCTGCCTCAGGAACTGGAGGCCTGGAATGTATTAAAGGAAACAAGACGTCAGAGGACTACCAAGGTAGTTTAGAGCGAAATGAGCTAACTAGTGTCAGAAAGCTAGGTCTGGGTCAAAGGTCATGGGTCCTCCAGTAGGACAACAACCCAAAACATACATCCAAAATTCAAAAGAATGGTTAAAAAGGAACAAATGGACTGTTTTAAACTGGCCAACAGTGAGTCCTGATCTCAATTCAATCAAGAACCTTTGGAAAGAGCTGAAATCTGCCATTGATAAAGGGAATCCTAGAAATATTCACGAGATGGAACAAATTGCAGTTGAAGAGTGGGAAAAACTACCAGCAGACAGATGTGTGAAACTTGTAGATGGCTACAAGACACATTTGGAGACTGACACCACTGCCAGTGGTTGTGCAACCAAATATTATTCCTGTCATATTTTGTTTTTTCCTCAGAAATTACTACATCTAATTGCACAGACATCTTTTTTTTGTTGAATACTTTTGAACAACTATTAGAATATTATGATGACATACAGTTGTAATATTTCAAATTATTTCTCAAGACATTGTACACAACATACCTACTGCTCCTCACTACCTTTCCTCTCTTATCTCTCCCTACACCCCTTCTCGGGTGCTCCAATCTTCTGGCAGATCCCTTCTATCTGTGCCCTTCTCTTCTACTGCCAACTCCAGACATTGATCTTTCCACAATGCTGCTCCTTACACCTGAAACAAACTACCTGAGTCTGTGCATCAGGCTTCATCTCTTGCCCTTTTCAAATCCAGACTGAAAACTCACCTATTTGAGTCTGTTTTTGGATCCTGATCTACTTGGTCTCTTACGTATTTCCTTGCCACTCCCCTAGATGTGTTCTTGTCCTCAGCTGTTGAGTTGTCTGTCTTGACTAGCTTGTAAGCTCTGATGAGTAGGGACCGTCTTTTACATGTGTCTGTATAGTGCTGCACATGCCTTGTAGCACTATACCAATGACAAGTAGTAGTAAAATGCAAGGGCGCCGAAAATGTTGACCACAAATGTAATACTTCATAATTATGAATTCTTTCATAAAGGAAGTTCCATAGTTGTAAGCTTCACTCTTTATTACCCACCGCCTCAACCTCGTCCTGTCTCCTCCAACCTCTTTAGAAATCTTCATGCTATTGACCCTTTGGTTCTCTCCTCCACTGTTTCATCATATCTTTTCTCCACTATGTCATCTGAGTCTGTTGATGAGACAATAGTTTCCTATAATGCTGCACTCTCCTCTGTTCTGGATGCTCTTGCTCCGCCCATGCCACATCCTTTGAGGCATACTATACCCCAACCCTGGCTTTCATCCACTACCCACTATCTACATTCCTGTTCTCATTTAGCTGAGCATGCTTGGCTCAAATCCCGCTCCCTTGCAGTTTTTCTACCCTTCAAACTCATGCTTGTCTCTTTCCAGTCAACATCTGCCTTCTACTGCAATTGGATCTGGGAGCCTGTTTTATAAAGGCACCTATGGGGGTAGAACGAGGGGGGCTATTCTAAGATGCCAAGAAATACTAAATTACCCTTGATGCAGGGTTATCGAAACATGTTACATGCACAGTCATGCTGCGTTTTTTTATGAAGTTTTTGGAGACCTTGGGAGCTGCCCAGTCTACGGAACTGTAAAGTACTCTCAAGTTTAAAAACAAAATCACTGAAGCTTCTAAAGTTTTTAAAGTTTAAAGCCTTTTTGGTTAGTTGAGTGTTTGCTGGAAAGTAAAAAGTACTTCATGAAGGAGTGGTGACTGCTATGATAGCTCTATACCGCTAAAACGTGAAGTCCGACAAAAAACTACTTTGAGAGAATAAATTAATTTGAGAAGTATGCTATTAATATGTAATAGCATTGGGGCTCATGATTTAATTGTTGCCCTGACAGGTCCTTTATAAAATAGTCTTAAAAGAGGCACCTTTTTGGATGTCTCACATAGGCATCTCATAAAATCAGTCCCTATATGATCAAAATTTGCCAACCAAAAGAAGAAGCACTTGAATTTAAGGGAGTAATTTTATAAACTATTTTCCACATGGAAATCATGTTTTAGAAGGGGAAAATGTTTCTTATAAAATTGCATGTGGATATACATTCATAGAAAGTAGGTGCACCACACCACAGAGATTGAACCTACTGTTACACGATTGTCACCTAGGTATTCCCACGGGCATAGTTTGGGCTGCATGGGGAAGAATTGTGATGTACATGTGTATTTTATGAAATATGTATATAGATGCAGAGAGTATATGCACACATAGCTGCGTGTCTACTAAAATGTGCTATGCAGTAACGCTGGGTTTAGCACGCAGTTTGGGCATCATGCTAAAAAGCAGCATGGGTCCCTGGACTAAAAATCCCACACTTGTCTGGGTGAGACAGAGGCATTCCCACCGCAGTGCTGCTAGTGCAGGACTTTGAAGTCTATGATATCTGCTCTGGGCACAGGTAGCAGGAGTGGAGTTATTTACTCCCATGACAGGTTTGCCATGATGGCCTGCGGTACCTGCAGGAAAATGGCCGTATGTTTATGTTTATGTTTATTAAAACTTGATTGACCGCCCTTCAGTAAAATATCCATCCATCTCTAGTTAGCACTAAGCCCTATGCTAGTAGTGTGGCCCAAAGCTGCGTTAACAGCATGGGACTTAATAAATATTCCCCTTAGACTGTTTTTTTATGGCAGGAGCTGCGTGCTTTCTACAAGCCTATTTCATAAAAGCACATTGGTGCCTATATAGTCTTTATAAAAAAAATGGCAGAGATAGTATTCCCAGAACATGCAGGAAAAAACAGTCACTGCACCACAACATCAAGCGACATTTTCTGAAATGTTTTTAATTATATTAAATTCCACAATGGTGACATTTTACACCGAATAATATCCTTTCCTTGAGTCCTGCTAGGCAAGTCCAGAAAGTGGGTTGTATTCCCCTACCAGCCGAGATGGAAACAGAGAAAAATCCAGAGGCCTCTGATGACTTCATCCTGTACTATATATATCTAGAGCAGCTAGTGGACCTACTACGTCAGTATTTGTACCCAAGCCATTGATAATAACTCCTGGATAACAAGCCCCAATGATGGTAACAAGGACTAACAATTCAAAGAACTTAACTATATAGAGAACACCCTGCAGGTCAAAGGTCAGCCTAGAGGCATGTAACCTGCAGGGCTAAATTGCAGAAAATAGCTGATTATCACAGATTGCAGCAGATCATATCAACTCAGACCAGATCAGAGCAGATCATACCAGAGCATAGCAAATCTAAGCAAATCACAGCAGATCAGACCAGATCATAAGATATCCCAGGGGTGCATCCTGGACTGGCCTAGCAGAACTCAAGGAAAGGACATTATTCATAGAAACATAGAAACATGACAACAGAAAAAGACCGCATGGCCTATCTAGTCTGTCCTTCCATATTAACCACTACAACATGCCCCTTTTTTTTTCCTTTAGAGATTCTCTGTATTTGTCCCATGCTTCTTTGAATTCAGATACTGTTCTCATCTCTTCCACCTCCACTGGAAGACTATTCCATGGATCCACCACTCTTTCCGTAAAAAAATATTTCTGCATATCACTCCTGAATCTATCCCCTTTCACCCTCATCCTATGTCTCCTCATAGCAGAACATGCTTTCAATCTAAAGAGGCTCTCCTCTTGTGCATTTATGCCATGGAGGTATTTAAACATCTCAATCATATCACCTCTATCCCGCCTTTCCTCTAAGGTGTACATATTAAGATCCTTAAGTCTGTCCACATATGCTTTATAATGAAGAACACTAACCATTTTAGTAGCCACCTTCTGTACAGACACCAGCCTGTTTATATCCTTTTGAAGGTGCAGTCTCCAGAATGGCACACAATACTCCAAATGAGGTCGCACCAAAGACTTATACAGAGGCATTATCACCTCCTTTCTTCTGCTGGCCATTCCTCTCCCTATGCACCCAAGCATCCTTCTAGCTTTTGCCGTCTCCTTTTCTACCCGTTTAGCTACTTTAAGATCATCAGACACAATCACCCTTGGTCACGCTCTTCTTTAGTGGACAAAAGTACTTCACCCCCTATACTATATTGCTCCCTTAGATTGCTGCAGCCCAAATGCATGACCTTGCATTTTTTAACATTAAATCTAAGCTGCCAAATTCTAGACCATTCTTCATTTCATCCTGCTAGGCCAATCCAGACAAGTGGGATGTACCAAAGCTATGCCTCCATTGGGTGGGAAGAAGACATGGCAGACGTCAGTATCTCTGCACCAAAGGCTGTATCCGTCCGAGCGTGGACATCCAAGCAGTAATTCTTGACAAAAGTGAAAAGTGATGCCACACTGCTACCTTATTACTACTGCTACTATTCATCATTTCTATAGCACTCCAAGGCATATGCAAAACTGTACAGACAAGCATAATAGATTGTCCCTGCTCGTCAGAGCTTACAATCTAATCAAGACAGACAATACAATAGCTGAGAACAAGGGTACAAATAATGAAAGGAAAGAAAGCAAGGGATCAGGATCTAAAAGCAGCCTCAAAGAGGTGAGCTTTTAGCATGGATTTGAAAAGGGGCAGAGATGGAGCCTGATGTACAAACTCAGGTAGTTTATTCCAGGCATACGGAGCTGCAGGGTGAAAGGAACGAAGTCTGGAGTTGGTAGAGGAAGAAAAGGGCATAGAGAGAAGCAAGCCAGTAGAAGAACGGCGTTTACAAGGAGGGGTGTAGTGAAGAGCAGTAGAATGAATGAATGTATAGATTAGAAGAAGTATGAATTGGATATGGAAATGGAAGGGGAGCCAATGAAGTATCTTGAGAAGAGGGGTTAAATGAGTATAACAGGGCTGGCAGAAGATTAGCTGCGCAGCAGAATTCTGAACAGATTGAAGGGGAGAGAGATGACTCAGAGGGACACCAGTAAGTAGGAGGTTGCAATAGTCTAGATGGGAGGTGACTAGGGAGTGGATGAAAGTTTTAGTAGTGTGCTCAAAAAGGAAGGGGCAAATGTTGTTGATGTTATAGAGGAAGAAATGACAGATACAGTTTGGAAGCAACAAAACTGCACTCAACCGAGCAGGAAGGCTGAAACTGCATGAAATGTGCATGTAAACCCTCCAGAACTGGTTGGTTTTCAGCAGATAGGCCGAGGCTATAGTCTCCTTTGTCCAGCAGGCCAAGGTAGACTTCATGGCTGATTTGCCCTCTTGCGGTCCTGCAAAATGACAAAAAGTCTCTGCAACTTAGTTAGTAACCTTCAAGTGCTGAAGAAGCACCCTCCTAACGTGAACTGGGTGACGGTCTTTATCCTTCCCCCAAATATAAAAGTACCCCAGCACACAGAACCTTCCGTGTAAATGAATCACTAATCATAAAAAATAAATACACTCTCTTTTTGTCGGAGTAACCATTCAAAGGAAGCAGGAGAAATACCCACTCCTCGCCGTGGTCAGTCAATTTTAATCATTTTAAATGCTTGAAAAACTTAACTTATTTGCTTCAAAATCAGCCATCAGAGAATCCAGAAGACACAACGTGCCACGTTTCAAGCCATCCATATCATCTGTTATGGAATCCCAAAGGTAGGCTTTTTAGTTGTATCACAACGGTAGGTTTAAAAAGGATAGTGTGTGACGTCATTGTACACGGAAAAATCAGCATAGCCAATCGGCCAGCCAAACGTAGCAAGCACATGGTTTATGGGAAAACCCACTGCAAGGGAATCCCAATGATGTCATTCTTATTAAATCATCACAGTATAGTGTGCCATTCTACAGAGGCATTGAGACCCTGAGGAAAAACTGTGTCCAACATGAATATCCATCGTTGTTCAGTACGTTGTAATTTTGCAGTACGATCCCCTCCTCGAGGATCACTAGGAACATGATCTAAGACCCGCCAATATAACTGATGAAACATATGGTTTTCCTGTAGGCAATGAGTGACCATAGGCGCCGACATCTCTTTCATCCGTAAACGGGACGCATGTTCCCCAAGACGGATTTTAACTTTACGAGTGGTATGACCCACATATAACAGTCCACAAGGACATTTGATGAGATAAACAACAAAAGAAGAATCACAATCGGTACGCCAATGAGAGCGGTAAACCACAGAGGTTGGAGTATTTTGCCAAACCGAGCCCGTTAGTGCCATTACACAATAGGAACACGATCCACAGGTATAATGACCCGGATTTTCATGAAAAGTGAGAGGGCAATCTGTTGGCCAGGATGACTTTACAATCCGGTCACGGATTATCCTTCCCCGGCATTGTTCCTTAGAGAATGTATGCAAACAGACAACCTGGTTGATGTGGAAGGCTGACACCACCCTAGGTAAGAAAGAAAGAACAGACATAAATACACGGTCTCTTCCGAAAAGGACAGATAGCGATCTTGGCATGACAAATCCTGTAACTCTGAGATGTGTCTCGCCAAGCAGACTGTGACAAAAAAGGCAGTCTTAAGGGACAAATCCCTTAAATGGCATGGCCACCAAGGACTAAAGAACCAGAGATCCCAAAAAGGAACCATCGAGCGCAGGGGAAGATGCAAGTGCTTAATTCCCCTCAGAAACTGGCCCTTGTCCAGGTGCAATGCCAGGGTGTGACCCACCACCAGCCCTCTAAAACAAGCCAAGGCCACCACATGAACCGTCAGCAAACTGAGGGAAAGGCCCTTGTCAAAACCATTCTGAGGAAGGAGAAAAGCACTGTAAGTCCGTAGTGCTAGGGCTGACTGGCACTCCCAGCACTATTGCTCAAATAGATGACAAACATGCATATAGGTGAGACATTTAGAACCTCTTCTCACTTTCAGAAACATGCAAATCACAACAGGAGAGTAGCCCTTACACTGTAATCATTGCCTCTGAAGAGCCAGGCCATAAGCAAGAAGGGAGCCAGATCATCTAGCAGAATCGGCCCCTGCCTCAAGAGCCTCCACACCAATGGGAACCACAGAGAGGGCCCCTGCCTGAGGCACATCAGATCAACATACCACAGACTCCTTAGCCAATTCAGTTCCACCAGCACTAACACTCTGACTTTTATGGTGCTTGACACGACAAAGCACTTATTCTATGAGAGGCCATGGAGGAAACATATACAGCAGAACCTGCTTTGGCCAAGTTGAACCAAGGTGTCCATGCTCTGAGAGTCTGCCTCTTTGTGGCAGCTGAAGAACCTTTACAAATTGGCATTGTCCCATGTTGCCATGAGATCCATCTCAGAGTGACCCCACCTGCTCATAATCCTCTCGAACACTAACCAGGTCAACTCCAACTCTCCAGGATCAAGGAAGTGGTAATTGAGATAGTCCGCTTCCACATTGCCCACTCCCACAATATGGTATGGTGAGAGGGTCAGGAGATTCTGCTCTATCCTGGTGAACAGGAGAGTTATTTCCTAGGAGACCATGGAATTCTTCATGCCCCCCTGACAACTGACATAGGCCATTACCATGGTGTTGCCTGAAAAGATCTGAGCTTCTCTGCTTCAGATTATGTCCCAACAATGCAGGCGAGTCAAGTGAATGCTCCTTACCTCCAACTGATTAATGGGCTAAGCCACCTCCTGCTTGTTCCAGTGGCCCTGGACTGTCAGCCCTAGGCAATGAACTCTCCATCCAGACAGGCTGACATCCATGCTCAATAGAAGCCAGAGGAAGATCAACCAGGGGAAGGCCTTTCAGCAGATGAACGGGCTGCTCCCACCATTTCAGGCTGGCCGCTACCAGTGAGGTAAGTGGGAGTCTGATGCCAAGTCCTGTGAGGAAGAAGACCTGCAGGAAAATGAAGACCTTTGTAGCAGATTCATGTGCACCCATGCCCAGGGGTCTATCTTGATAGTCGCCACCATCAACCCTAGGAGCTGGAGTTAGTTCCAGTCTTTGGGAACCTGGTACCTTTGAAATGCCTTCTAAGCCAGTGTCAAACAATGCCCCAATGTACTCTAATGCTGAATAGGCTCCAGGAAGTTATTGTTCTAGTTGATAACCCGACCTAGACTCTCCAGAAACTGCACCACTCAGGCAGACAACCGCAGCAGGGCTTTGGCATGTGCCCTGACCTGAATGATCCAGTCTAGATAAGGATGCACACAGATCTTTTTATGCCATAGGGCAGTGATAGCCACCACCATAACCATGGTGAACATCCTCAGTGCAGTGGAGAGACCAAAGGATAGAGTGAAAATTAAAAGTAGGAGCTAAGAACAGAGAAGCAAAGGAAGTGCTGTTGATCCTCATGGATGGCAATGTGGAAGTACACCTCACCCAAGTCCAATGATACAAGAAACTTTCCACGCCGGACCTCTCTTATGACCTATCTAAATGTCTCCATTGTGAAAGTGAAAGGTCCTCAGGTAAACATTGACGCCCTTATTTATTTATTTATTTATTTACAATCTCTTATATACCGCACTATTCAGCATCAGCGCGGTTTACATGGAACAAAATTGCTCAGTGCAGTTAACACGTATGAGTTTACAGATAACAGGGCAAAAAACTTGGATAACAGGGGTAAACTATTTACAAAACGTGCTACATGGAATCATATGAACAGGGGTTTCATAGAAACATATGCACCACTATGGGTTAGAGTATCTAACTTGGCGTATTTTTGGGATACTATAAATTTGCTTGGCGAATTGTATCATTGGAATCTAAGGGTGTCGTTGGGCTCTAAGGGATGTCGTTGGGCTCTATGAGGTACTTGTTGAAAAGGTGGAATTTGAGGGCTTTCCTAAACTGTGATAGGCTCTTAATAGCCCGGATATCAGGGGGTAATGCATTCCAGCATCTTGGCGCACTGAGACTAAAGGCCCTATTGGCTGTAGATGTAGTGCAATCTGTTAGTGCTTTCGGGACTTTTAGAGAATTTATAGCCATGGATCTCCTTGCTCTATTTGGAGATGTGGTATGGATGAGGGCAGTTAAGGATGTAGAGGAGAGCTTGTTAACAGCTTTAAAAGTGAGTAACAAGGTCTTGAAAACGATTCTAGCCTGGATGGGTAGCCAATGCAACTGTATCAGCAGAGGCATCACGTGGTCGCTCCTGGAGGCTCCATAGAGGACCCTTGCTGCCACGTTCATGGCGAGCTGCAGCGGGTTCAAGGTGGATTGGGGAAGACCTTGTAGGATGGCATTGGCATAGTCAAAGTGGGGTATGATCAACGCCTGGTAGATTGTCCTGAAATCATTTGGTTCCAGCATGGATCGTAAATGCCTAAGTGAGCGGATCTTGTAGTATACTGCTCTGACTATGTTTCCTATGTGGGCCTTCATGTCCAGGCGTTGATCCAAGGTGACTCCCAGGTAACGTATTGAAGGTTTAGATTGTAACTCAGCTTCTTTTACTTTAAGATATTGTGGTGGAGTAAAGTTAGGGTTCCTCGTAATGAAGAGTACTTCCGTTTTCTTGTGTTGTATTCAGAGGTTTTGAGAGAGAAGCCAGTCAGATATTGCATTGAAACAGCTCGTCAGTGGGGGAGGTCCAAATGTTCAATAGAGAAGGGTATGTAAAGCAGGACAACGTCTGCGTATAACATGCAATCAACATTGAAGGACCGGATGATCTTACAAATTGGCTGCATGTAAATGTTGAACAATAGGGCAGAAAGGGAGGAACCTTGTGGGACTCCCTGGCTTTGGTGGAAGGGTTCTGAATTTATCCCTCCAGAATGAACATGCTGCCATCATCCAGACAGGTAAGATCTGCACCATTCAAGCGCTCTTCCATTAATGCCTTTCTCAATTAGTCGTCCTAAGAGAAGCTCATGACTTACTGAATCAAAGGCTGCAGAGATGTCCAGAAAGATGAGAGCAAATCCTTGACGGATGTCGTCAATGCCGGTGATTATCTTACAGAAGAGAGTGGTAAGAAGAGTTTCCACTCCATGGAATTCCCTAAAGCCATGTTGGCAGGGATCTAACGGTGCAGCGGTGTCGATGTGATCCTGTAATTGTCGTTGAACCTCTTTTTCAATGATCTTCGCAAGTAGTGGTATGCTGGATATAGGTCTGTATGATTCTACCTGTTGGGGATCGAGCTTGCAGTTTTTTAGCAGAGGTCTGAAAGAGGTATGCTTAAGGGTTGAAGGGAAAGAGCCGGTTGAGAAGGAGAGGTTCATTATTTTGGATAGTACTGGGCTGAAGTGACTGCGGAGCTCCTTAATCCAGAAGGCTGGGCATGGATCGGACTGGGATGTGGTGGTGTTAAGGGCCATAATAGTATCTTCAATTCCTGGCAATGTGGAAGTACACCTCACCCAAGTCCAATGATACAAGAAACTTTCCATGCCGGACCTCTCTTATGACCTATCTAAATGTCTCCATTGTGAAAGTGAAAGGTCTTCAGGTAAACATTGATGCCCTTGAGATCCAAAAATGGGTAGAAGGAGCTAGCCTTCTTTGGCATGTCAAAATAAATGGAATATCAGCCCTTGCCCCTTTTGGTATGCAGTAATGGCACATAGTCAGGAGGCTGAGAAGTCTCTCCAAAGTAGGCTGCATGGCAGCCCTCTTGGTTGCAGACCTGCATGAAGATATCAGAAAGTCATCTGGGATGGGGTCCTTGCATTCCATTACACAGCCAAACTGAAAGATGTTGAGCACCTGCTGGTCCGAGATCACATAGGCCCATTCCTGGAATAGTGATGGAGCTGGCTGCTGACAGGAGGCACTTTGGAATGGGCTCCCAAACCATCGTTTTGTATGGTAAGAGAATCAAGATTTGGAAGAAGACGACACCTCGCAGGACCCTCGAGTCCTTCAAAAGGACTGACTCTGGAACCAGGACCTGGAGGGACGTAAGGCAATACTGGGAGTCCCTGAACCCCTGAAACTCCCAGTGGCAGGAGCAAGAAAAAGGTGAAGCAGAGGATGAGAGACTATGCTTTCCAGATCCCTTAAGTCTATTCTATGAAAGATGATGAGGTTTGGAAGCTCCTAGCTCCATGACCAGCTTTTCCAAGTCCTCCCCAAACACAAGTTTCCCTTTAAAGGGAAGCCCAGATAACTGGACAATATCCTTGGCCACCAAGCAGACTAAATCTTACATGGTATCTGCCAAAAAGCCGCTGCTGACTCTAGGAGCATTGAAGTGTTATCCTGTAGGAGCAACTGGATCCATAGAGCAGGGCACAATCCATAAGGCCTCCGCAAACTACTGTTTGGAGAATAAAGCAGGCAGATGAAAACTGGATCTTCAGAAAGGCTTACACCTTGCAATCCACTTAGTCCTTAAGGGCCAAAACACCCTCCACCAGAATGGTGGTGCACTTAGTAACAGCTGTCACCTATGCATCTACCTGGAGCAACCACATCTAAGCAGCAAGATCCTCTAGAGGAAGAGCATAGGACCTACTCATGACCCTGTCCACTTTCAATGGGGTGGCAGGCAAGTCCCATTCTGTGTGCATCATACTCTTCAGAATCTCTGGGAAGGGAAATGGCTTGGAGGGTTTACTGAGCCCCTGCAGTAGGGGATGTATCTGAGGACCCTGCTTCATTGACACAGCATCTGCTGACTGCAGGACAGAAGAAACTTGATCAAGCAAGGCCTCCAGTTCCTCTTTCCAAAACAAGAAAATGATGAGAGAAACACCCTGGCTGTCTGCCACTCAAGGCTCATCCTCTTCACTTGTGAAATCACTGTCCAGTCCCCCAGACATCAAAGCAGGATCCTTAGCACGGAATAGCTGATCCAAGTTCCCTGAAGGTCAGGCACAAAAAGAGCAGCAGCTCTTGCAGAGTCAGTCAGGGAACACAAGGAGCAAGATTGATGATGACACAGATGCTTTATTCCAAATACCCCAACGCGTTTCGGCGAACACCTTCATCAGGGGGATAAAATAATATGGTATCTCATGGGAAAATTTCCCATATGGTGGAATCTAAATAACTGTCACCGTAGATCCAACAGATAAGGAGTCTTGTTTGTATATGAAATGAAAGGAACTGACACAGTTTCTTCCCAGCAATGCTAAATCTGATGCAGAAATGGTGATGAGCTCTATGCTACTCCTCTGCAGCCAAGTCCTGCAGCTACATACTTCTTGAAACCTTTGTCCAACCTTCAGGGGAGAGCCAGGGGAAGCAGAAGGAAAGGGGGCACTGAGGCTGTGCTAGGCTCAGGGTCCTGATCCAACAATTTTGGCAATTCAACCTACTCTTAACAGGATAAGGATGGGGATCTGAACTGACACTCCTCCTTCTTTGGAACCCAGGAGGGCACTGGCATTGAGGGTGACCTAACAAGGGCTTTCTATGTCAAACTCAAAGAGGAAGTCACTCCTAAGAGCGGTTACTCATGAGCTTAATCACATTTTCCTCAACATTTTCACACATCTGCTCGGATGTGGCCATACTTTGCTGGACACAGAAAAATATTGAGGTTGTATGCTCTCTAGCTGCTCTAGATTATAGTACAGGATAAGGTCATCCGAAGCCTTTGGATTTTTCTCTGTCTCTATCTTTGCCAGTAGGGAAACACAACCCACTTGTCTGGATTGGCCTAGCAGGATAATATGGAAATATATATTATTTAAATTGTGATGGATGTCCGGTTATTAAATTACCTTCCACAATGTCTACAGTTACAAAAGAAAACCTCTGTCTGTCCAATGTCAGGATCTTGCAATGATTACTGTAGATTATACTGTATGTGTTGAGTCCTGAATAAATTGTATTTGGATTTTGTGAACCAAAAGATGTTCTACAAAAATCAATAAAAGTTCCAGCAAAGATTCTTTAGAAGTAATGATGGGTCTACCCATGTGGATTTTCTAAATTCTTGTGGATCTTAGAACATAAAGTACTGGTACCACTGGATGAGGAACTATGAAAAATTGTTTTATCTTCTTAGAAATCCATCCCAAATCAAATACTTGAGTAATATAATCATCCACTTGTGTTTTCTTAATATTGGTAGGATTTGATGGTGTTTTGCAAAAAAAAAAAAAAAAGGATGATTACTCAGCTGTTGGATTCCTGAGACATATTATTCCATGTCCATAATTACCACTGCCCCGCCTTTATCAGCATGCTTAGTAATAATAATTTCATGTTGTGCTCGTTAGAACCAATAAGAATAAAGGGGAAATGTATTTATACTGTCAGTTAAACCTTGTCCACAGGAATATGCAATACAGAAACCCCAGCAGGGACCTGAACCTGTGACCCTCTGCACATATACAGACCAACTGTGCATGTTGCACTATGGTGATGCCTTATGGGATGACAGCTCCTGTTGCTGACATGCTTCCCTTCAGCTGACCTTTGGCACAGGCTGCTATGCATATGGTACACACAACCAGGATAAGGCTTATGTCTGCTGCAGGCCATGCCACTTTCCACACCACCACCAACACCCCTCCATGCAGATATGCCCATGCACTGTCATTGGTGGTGGTCGCAGTCCCAGCATGTTAAACATGCAGGTTTGGTGGACGCCTTGAGCACAACGTCCAGATAGGGGGCAGGGCCATGCAGCCTCCCTCCCAACAGATGCCCATGCAGGGGCCCCTTCACTTTCTGCCACTGATACATCTCAGGGGGAGGATGGCAGCCACTGCTGTTGTATTTCCCCAGGCACCTGCATTTTCCAGCTACCTGGAGAGCTACAGCATCTGCCATTTTCAGCCTCTTCCCCCACTGCTGGGTTCTGTGGCAGCAGGAGGGGGAGGCACCCTGGATCTGTGCCTGGGGTGCCAGGACCCTTGGACCACCCCACGTGGCACATTGCCTTTCCACAGCAGTAGCAGGACTGTGTGCTGCCACTGTCACTGTGGGATCCTGACAAACATCACAGATGGTTCTGTGAATGGCAGAATACCCCTTTTGTGGAAAGGCTAAAAAGGTTGGGGCTCATCAACCTGGGGAAGAGACGCCTGAGGGGAGATATGATAGAGGTCTATAGATTATTGACCGGAGTGGAACAGGAAAACATAGGTTTGTTTTTTATGCCATCAGACTGTGGACAGACTAGGGGACCTGCAATGCGGCTACAGTGTAGTCCTTTTGGGTCTTCTAGGTGAAAATATTTTTTCAGTCAACTCATAATCAAACCCTGCAATCCCTTACTGGAGGATGTGGTAAAAGCTGTCAGTGTAGCTGGGTTCAAAAAGGTTTGGACGGGTTCCTGGGTAATGGTCCATAAACCATTGCTAAACAGGATCTGAGCTATGCGCTGCTTGCCCCATTACAGTTATTGGGGATCCTGTGTGTCTTTTGAGGAAACTGCTAGATACTTGTGACCTAGATTGTGCACTGTTGGACACAGGATACTGGGCATGAAGGACCTTGGTCTGACACAGTTTGGCATATTTTGGAGTCTTATGTTCCTATATGCCATCTAGGCAGCTGCCTGGTCCCCCCTATGCACCAGCAGCTCCCACTGCATGACCCATGTGCCACCTACTTTGTCTCATTTGCACGACCAACATAGTGCCCTTTCATACTTGGGCACTGTGCTATTGCTGCTAATGGAGCACTACTATCACTCCTTTGGGCTCACCCCTCTCTGTGCATCACATTGCAGACATAAAATAAGCTCTCTCTCCTCAAAAAAACACCCTTTCTGCCAGGTTTTGAGTTGTGTTAGAGTTCCTGCCCTTAAGATGCCTGTGTTAAAGGAGCAAGCCTTGTTCCTGCCCACTCCATGCCCCTTGACCCCCACTCTCAGCCCCATGCATGCCTTCTCTCCACCCACAGGGCACTTTACACCGTTGCTGGTGCCCTTAGTGCCCACTAAAGTGCCTTTTTGCACATGCTAAAGGCACACTTGCACCTTTTCCACTGTTTAGTAAGCATACCCCTAAGATTATGAAACCCCACACTGGGATTTGAACTCTGAAGGCAATGCTTTCAACCCACTACTTTAACCAGTCTGCTAATAAACCACCACCTTCTAGCACACTATTCTGCAGATGTCCATGTAGAATTCTCTATGGATGTCCATATCAGGCATGTCCATGTTTCTGAACTTGCATGTGCCTGCTTTTACTTCAGACATTCTGGTTAGGACATCCCGGATTGCACTTGGACGTCCATTTGTAAAATGTGCCTTTAAATATACATAATTTAGTTTAAAGAGAGTTTGGCCGTAATAAAAAAATGGCACCATCTTAGGTCAGCTGGCACCAGGGCCTTTTTTGAGGGGGGTATGCAGTGGTAAAGATTACCGTCACCTTCTTCATTGCCTGCTAAAATTGGTCCATGGTCCTCATGTATGAATGAAAGGGTTCCTCATATGAATGTCGGCATCTTTTTTTTCTGGCACTATTGGCATTGGCTGGCACTAATTTGAAATATAAATCTGGCTGGGCAGAAACAAATGGGGATTGCCTCGCCCCATGAAAATACCAGAGGAAGGTGTTAAGAAAAGGGATAGATTAGGGGGTGAATGACTACAGGATTTGTGTGGGAGATAATAGCAGCCACGAGGTGCTTTTGCAAGGTTTGGGTGCATTTAGTCAGCAGAGGAGATACGTTGTGTAATCAAAACAAAATTGTGTTTTTCTTTCATTCCCTTAATACAATGAAATTACGTGAAATAATAAATGCCACAACAGTACCTATTTCATTTTAAATGAAAGCACATTTGTACTATGCTGAAGCTAAACTAAGCTGTTTTTTCACCCTGCCCTGAAGCTGCAAATAAGGGCTGAAATTCAAAGCTGGCTTGAGGTTTGGCATTATGGAACAAACATTTTAAAAGAAAAGGAAGTCTGCAGGAAAGAGAGATATTCCACTAGAGGAGAAACTAGAGAAGGAACAGGAATTTGGAAAAAAGAAGATTGTTTTTATAAACTAGGATAGTTGATCAGTCTTTGGACTACAACAATGAATATGCATGAGGGAAATTTGCATACAATGGAGGCAGTGCATGCCAATTTACCTCATTTGTGGTATAAATCCTGAAAACCTGACTGTCTCAGTATTTCCAGATGACTGGGTTTAGAACCACTGATCTAAGAAGATGAGCTAAAATCATTAAAATATAGAACATATATTTCTAAAACTTGGCTAATTCGATTAGGTTTTGAAATTGTCTGAGCAAGTTTTAAAAACTCATTTCAGAATGCTGTCGTAGCAAATTGATGATATTCATTTAAAGAGAAGTAAATTTACTTTGAAATGTGAAGAAATTATCCTTGGCAAACCGGAATCATACAACTAACTGCAACTAGACAGAAAATATCACTTGTATAGTATGGAATGTAAATATAACAGGAGAAAAGCTGACTCAGTACACTTTGGAAAGGCTTGAGTAGAGTGACTCTCACATCCTTACTGACCATAAAGAGAGTCTTATGTTATGATTTCAGTTGAAGAATACAAGCATGCATATTCAGTTCTACTTTTTTGGCTTTTAGTTTCGGTTTCCAAGTTTCAGTGTTAAAGAGCTCATTTATAAAGAGACAGTAAATTAAAGACAAAATAATGTATTCAATGAACTGCTAATCCAGCTGTTTTGCTCTTGGGCTTAACTTTATTTAGTCAGAACTGATAAGTATTGTCAGCGTGTATTATATCATCAGCTCAAGCGATAGTCGCCAAACATAAATAAAACTATTTTACAGATGTAAACTTCAAGACAATAATGCATAAATCCAGGACGAAGTATTAATTTATTTGATTCATACTAGTTTAACAGCCATTTATTTAATTCTTCCTTACAGATTTTATGACAGAAATTGATGATATCTTGTATCCTCGCTTAATTATTCTGACATGCATTATTAAGGAGCTGATCCATATAAGAGTCTTGTAAGTAAATAAATTGGGCTAAAACTTGGTTATCCATCTCTTGATATACCTTCTAAGCAGCAATGTTGGTTATAGGGAGAGAACATTTCAAAGCCATTTATGTGAATAAAAAGCAAAATAGGCTTATCTCAATATTGCCATTTTCAGAGCAGATAACGGGATGCATAAGGGTCCCAAGTGTTTGTACATTAAGCTATGAAGAAAAAAAATAGCAACAGCACCCTATTTAAGAGGAAAAAAGCCGAGCACTAAACTAGGGTTCCAAATATGAACAAACTACTTTGCCCCACCCCTCAGCTCCCTACACGTGCACATTTTCTAAAATGAATAATATGGATGTTTTCTCTTTCAATATGTTATGCCATGATAATTTTCAAAGTACCCCATGGTTTACAACAATATCAGCTATTTGAAAATTAGTCCCAAATTCTTTTTAGCCAAAAGGTGGGCGTTGTGCCTATAGTTTTCTGTGCATGAGAGGGCACATTTTAGAATGGACATCGGGCTGCAAAATAGTTTATGGTTATAGGGCCTGATATTCAAAGGCATTTACACGGTTTACAGACCCGTAACGGTGTAAATGCCACTGAGTGGGACATTCAGCATCACTATCATGCTTAACGCCCTGAATATTCATAACTAACACATCTACGCGCCCTGATGTGAACTGTGCAGCATTAGGGCATTTCATGGACACACTGAGGCATTCCAGAGGCAGCACCCATTGCTAACTGGGCAGCAGCAATATTAAACTGCTGCCTGGTTGGCGACCTGCGGGTAACGATAGGCACAGCAAAAGTTCAATATCGCCGCTGCCCGATTAGCTCCTGTGGCATTGAAGGCTGTGCGGCGACCCCAAATATTCAGTGCCGGGGCCAGATATGATCCAAACATTGAATATCTGGGGTTGCTATTCAGCGCCTTCGGCTAGGTGCTGTACTCGTGCTAGCCGCTGGTGCTGAATATCGGGCCCATAGTTTATTTGCATTTGATATACTGCCTTTGGCACACATACAAAACAGTTTACATCTTAACTTTATAGGAAACAGAAAGGAACTGCAGTTAATGATGGGAAAGGCAGGGAGAGAATCTGGCAGAGAGTAGAGAGAGAGAAATGGCACAGCTTAATTATCCATGGGGCCCAACCTGATCCCAAAGGCCTGCTTTTAAGAGAGCTTTGAGTTTTTTTATGACTTACCTCAAGGAGAGTTTTGGTTCGAAGTCAGTTTCATAATGAATGGAATAGAAAATAAGAATGGGGAGTGTCTTGTACTTTCAAACCTTGCTTTGGATGGTGGAGGGATGAATAGTCTGTTTCTATACAGGGAACACAGACGATGAGGGGATGTGTATGATATTAGTAGTGCAGACAGATATTCAGGTGCACTGTTAATGTACGGATTTGTGGGTTAGGGTTAACATTTTATGCCATATCCAAGAGACCAGGGTTTGATTCTCATTAGCACTCTTTGGGGGATGTTTACTAAACCACATTAAAGGAGCAAGGGTGCTGTTAGCGTGCACTAATGGTGCACTTGAGCCCTTAGCGTGTCCAAAAATCCACTTTAGCGTGTGCTAACAGTACCAGCAGCGAAAAGCACCTTGTGGACAGAGAGAGGTGTCCATGGGGCGGAGAGTGGAGGTCAATGGATGGGGAGTGGGCAGGAATAAGGCCTGCTCCCTTAACGATGGCACCTTAACGTCAGAAACTTTAATGCATATCAAAAGCTCGTGGTAAGGGTGCATTTTGAGGAGACAGAGCCTATCTTAATGTCTGCAATGTGCTGCACAGACAGGTGAGCCCAAGAAAGTGATAGAAGTGTTCAATTAGCAGCAACAGCATAGTGTCCAAGTATGAAAGGGTACTATGTTGATAGGGCAAAGAAGGGTGCATGTGGGACAAACAATGGGGGCCGCTGGTGCACAGGGTGGACCAGGTGGTTGCCTAGGTGGCACTTAAGAACATAAGACTTGAAAATATGTCAGACTGTGTCAGACCAATGTCAGTCCATTATGCCCAGTATCCTGTGTCCAACAGTGGTCAATCTAGGTCATTGGTACCTAGAGGTTTCCACAAAAGATACACAGGATGCACAGTGTGTGTATTGGGCAAGCAGGGGATATTCTGGGCCCCTCATAAGTAATTGTACATTCCCCAGAAAACTGCCCAAACATTTCTGAAACCCAGCTACACTAACAGCCTTTATGACATCTTCCAGAAATGAATTCCAGTGTTTGAATTTGTTGACTGTGAAGCCATTCACTCCCAGTAATTCTCAATGGCTTGCATGTCCCCTATCCTACTACATTTGGATAGCGTAAACAATCAACACATTTACCCAATCCACTCCAGGCAATATTGTATAGACCTCTAACATAACACCCCTCAGCCATCTCTTCCACAAGTTGAAGAGATATAACATTGGCAGGTGGTGATGGGGTCCCTGCAGAGGCAGATGGTTGTGGGGGGGATGTGTAGCCATCCATGTATGCCTCTGCCCCCCTATCTGGACCTTGCAGCCTAGGCACCTGCAAACCAGCATGTTGGATGGGCTGGGACTGCACACTGCCAACATAGACAGCACACGGGCATGTCAGCATGGTATGAGGTGTTGGCAGAGGGGGAAGCAGCAGCACCCGCCTGCAGCAGACCAAAGTCATGCCCTGGTTCTGCGCACAGTGCACAATGCAACATGTGCTAAGGTCTGTCTGATGCGAAATGTGTCAGACCCAGGGAGTGTTGTAACCATATGGTAGCACTGTGGCTCCATGCCCACAGTTGGTGTGTATCTGAGGATCACAGGTTTGGGTTTGGGCTGTTGATTATGCATTGCATGCCCCTGTGGCTAAACTTTAGCAACAGTGCAGGTTCAATGCCAACATGTGCAACCACCAATGAATCGGCCAGTAAGGGCACAAATACCCATCAGCCATACAGACAGGCTCCATTATCCTCAGCTGGATGGAGAATACACCACATACAGATTTTAATCCACATTCACTTAGTTTGCTGAATGCGCAATCACATATTCCAAATGGCATTCTGGTCCATTCAAATAATCTGAATGGAGTAGCAACAATTGTTTTGAAGCCAACTTTTCAACTCATAGACATCTGAAGATGCCTGATGGTCATCTCAAGGCAAGAAAACCAGGAAGCTTTTCCCAACTCATCAAATGACTAATCTATGTGGGGAAGAGGAAATACATCTTTGATTGTCATACTGCTCAGCTTACAATCACCACAGCAGAACTAGAGAGAACACCATCATTCTTTCTTATGACCTCTGCCTGTGAGGCCCGGGGGGGCTATTGCTTCTCCGAAGAATGCCCTAGTTAACCAGTTTGTGTTCTTGCTTCTAGAAGTCATCAAACAAATGGGGGGGGGGGGACACATGCTGATAGGGCTTCTAATCAACACAGCAGTATTGGTGTTTATTTCATGAGAAACCAGCATGGTATAACCAATATCATGATCATTAACAGAGAAAACACTCTTGTGCTGAGAAGACGTTGAGTCAACTGGATTGCTTTTTCCCTGGACAGACCATCCAATTAACCTGAGTAAATGGCAAATCTAGTTTCACGACACTCATAACCTACACTGGTTGGTACAGTTCAGCTATTCAGACTTTTGGAGGAAGCACAATATCTATTTCTCCTGAATTCAATACTTGTACTGGAACATGTTTGTCCTCTGTTTTTTTCAGGACATTTGCAACCAGAAGTTTATCAGATAAGTTTATTGTTCATATGGGCATCTCCACCATACTACAGGCTTTCATGCCACATACATTATGACATTTGCCTCGTGTAATCCTTTCTGAGAGATAAGGTATTATATGATTTTTCATTGCCAGTGGTAATTACAAAGCCCAGCCTTTTTGTCAAATCATGGTTTTCATAATTTTTTTTTAAATTTAAATATTAATGCATTTTAACAAATAACCAAGTGCAAACAGAAATCACTTGTAGAAAACAGGGGATACTGAGTAAAATATACAAAGGAAAAAATGGAGAAACCTCCTAATAGGAAATTCTAAATTACATCATTCAGTTCCCTACCCCAGCCCACTACAAAAAAGGATTCCAAAGGAATCAAAGTATATATATATATAGCAAACATGTAGGAATCAAGCAGCATCATAACCGCCAACTAATCATACTAGAGTGGCAGCAGGCTCCACACTAGGGGATTTAGGGACCGGGTGACCATTAAGAAAAGACAGAAGCTGAGAGGGATATAAGAAAACATAAGAATTAGATGAATACTTAACTAAACATTTGCAGGGATATTTAAGAAAAAATAAAGCGCCCAGCTGAAAGACCCTGGGACAGAGGAGGAGAAACTCCTTCCTACATCACTGGGTCTCCCAAGCCAAATCAGGAAATGCCCTAACCAAAAGCCTCTAAACATACCTTTTCCTACAGAATATCCTTGAAAACCAGTCTCTTTCTGATGACAGGGCAAACTGGACCAAACAGGTAACAGGAACAACATTGTCAGTTATCAAACTTTCCAATATCGCAGAGATAATAAGTTCCTTAAATTGTCAATTAAACAGAGGTTCACCATTCTCAAAATATTTTCCAAATGCTCAAGTCTAGCTTTAAGATGTGTAGAATCTTTCACCACAGCTTCGGCACAGTTCTCCACCTATTCGACTCTGACTGAAACTTCATTCAAATATACTTACAGTTTTAAAATCTTTGTCTGTTCCCAGAGCATTGAGCCTTGGTAGCTTGAAATTGAGTAGTCAACATCTGCACTTGTGGCAAAAGATCCTCTCCAAGTTGTTTAATAGCACTCCAAATGGCCTGGAGTGTAATCTAGTCAGGACATGGAAGAAAAGAATCAATAGATATCCCAGCAGTAAAACTCTGTGGCTCTGCCATTCTTGCCTGTTCAAACACTCGGTCCTCAACCTCTTGGAGCCCCACTGAGTCTGAAGGGACACTGCTGGCCTGCGGTTCCAGCAGGGACTCTATACTCCCTGCATCACTTCCTGGAGCCTTCCCCTGGGAATAAGCCAGCACACCAACTACAGGAGTACCAGTAGGTCCCAAGCTCTTCAGAATCCCAGCAAAATCAGACATCTTCAGAGGGTGCCGTGTTGCAGGGGGGAGGGGGGGAGGTGAGGTCTATCCCCAAAAAGGACACTGAGCTTTCCTGCTCCGGAGTCCCACCAGCCAGGGTTAACACTGCTCTCAAAGTCATTGGCTGCAGCGAAACACGAGGCTGAAGAAAGGTATCCAAAGTCCCCTTAGGTAAGTCAGCAGAAGGCACATAGCAATCCAGGGGATGCTTAGCTGTTTCTGCTTTTCGCTTCCCCATGAGGATTCTCATGGTCACATATTAGATGCTGCGTGCAGCCTCTTGGAATCTGCTAGGCCATTCTCTTCATAAACTTTTTTTTCTTGATGTTACTGGCAATGCCAGTATTCTGGCAATGTCAGTCTTGCTTGAATTTCCTGCCAACTCTAACAAAATAATCCCTCCAAATGCTGGAACACGTTCATCCCCACAATTCCAGGAACATACACTTCTGCTTGACCCAAGCAGTTGAAATTATCTCTTATAATGAAAATATACCTGCTAGGTATTACTTGTCCCAGGCACTATATATCAGCTTCTATGCATCCCAGAATAGACAGCTCAATACCATTTGTATCAGTTGGTTTTACCCAAATGGCATCTATTAATAACTCTGAGTGGTCAAAATGCTTATAGAAGTGACTTGCAACAGCTGTAGAGACATTAGAACTAGTATCACAAATACAACTAGTTTCTACTCTTCCAAGGATCAGCATCAAAACAGGGCTCTGCAGGGCTGACCTGTCCTCTAGGTGAACTAGGTGGCTACCTAGGGTGGCAGGCCCTGGTGAGTCGCATGACTGCCATTTCAGTGCCACGGTGGGGCTTAAGGCAGCGGTGCATGTGCATTCAATAGTGTGCTGCTCCTGCCCCCTTCTGACAGGAAGTTGTGTCAGAAGGAGGCAGTAGTGGTAGACCATGAGCTTGTGTGCAGCTGCCTTAAGGCTCACTGTGGCACTGAAGCCACTGCTGCAACAAAGGGAAGAATCACCATGCCACCCTCCTTCCCCAGCTGAGAAGATGGAAGCCTGGGGGGGCATCATGACAGTGGTGGCAGCAACAGTAGCAGCAGTATGGCAGGTTGCGATGACATGGCAGTGGCAGCAGAGCCAAGGGCCGGGGGTTGGCACAGGGGGGCTGCCTAGGGCAGCAGAGATCCTTGAGCCAGTCCTGGGGTTCTGTCCAATGCCTTTCTCATGAATTCTTCCAGATGTCTTCTGAGATTTCAGATTTCTTTAAAACTTGAGATTTTATTTCTTTCTCTCAGACCACCACTGATTCAGCAGATTTATTGTTTCTGTTTAGCACCTCGGAACTTGGACCAATCTTTACCATTTCATTCTCAACTGGTTTACTCCTCCTACTGCTTGAAGGCTGACTATACATTTTCTCATTCCGGCAGTAGCATGTAACGTTGTGGTAGGCGAAGGCCTATGATCCATGCTGCTTGAACTAAACAGACAGGCCTAAGCAGCTTGACCTGTAAATGAAGCCTGTGGTTAGGCCCAGAGGAGTGAACCCCCCCCCCCCAATACTGCTTCCATAGAATCGAAACTTAACTAAGCATAACCCAGCATAGCTAAGCAGAAACGAAACTTAGAAGAGATAGAAAAACAACTTTATTGGAACTGAGAAGATGTGTGAAGCTTCTGTGAACTAATTAATTCTGCTGAGAGAAAAGTTACAGTGCCCTGCTTTCCCACATGTTCTAGTCAGCTAAGTGACCTTGGATGTAAAATGTAACGAGAGCCCAAGAACTGACCATTGTAATGAGGATTGTAAGGGGGGGAAACAGGTGCTGAGCCCAGACCCAGGTCCTCATTGAATAGCTACGTAATAGTACTGGGACCAATAGATGGGGTAGAAGGGGTTACTGGGACCAATGAGAAGTTTGCCTATATCTAGAATGGAGAAGAACAGTATAAAAGTTGTTGTTTTGCTAGAAACCATTGCTCAGCCATTTTGAATGTGATTCTGCTTGAGTCTTGTGCACAAATAAATGATTTGGACCTTCTGAACAGACTCCTGGTATTATTGGATTGTTTGCGCTCTGCTGCTACATATTCTTGGCGCGTTGGCCCGGAACGTGTGGTGAGTAGAGGGTATACGAGCTGATATACCACGACTTTCCGCCTCTATAGGTTTGGTCCTGCTGGGCTCGTGCCCTTCCGACGTGGGCTCGGCTCCCAGGCGCCACTGGTCCAGTTGCATCGGAGGGAGCTGGGCCAGGCCTCGGTGGGTGCTGGACCCAGTCGGAGCCAACACCTCGAACCCATGAGGGGAGTCCGAGGTCCAACTCATGCGCTTGCTTGGGAACGTGGACCGGATCCGGTGAGTATAGTGTTTGATATGTCTAGACAGATGAGTCAGAGCAGAATTGCTGTTTGAATTTTGAAACTTGGAATTTGGCATTTGGTAAGAGAGCTTGATCACCTCTCAAGACGGTCCGACTAACCCTGCAAGAGTATGCGCGGGGTGAAACTATCATCTTTTTGATTTTGACTTTGATTTTGAACTTGGTATAGCCTAGTCAGAAGAGACAGGACTGGGCTTTCTTGGGATACGTTGCTAGCATGTTTGTCATTGGGCGTTTGTCTATGTGTCTTTGTTTTTTTGGTTTTTGTTGAAACCACGAGTTTCCCTTCCAGTATAATGTAAGCTTATATTCTGTTGGGTAATTTATGACAATTTACCGCTTGACTCACTGTAAAAATCAAGAACATGTCTCACTCATTCAGCTTTCCTACAGCAGAGCACAGCGTGAGACTGACAAGGGGCGTGTCTGTGCAGAGGTGCCTTTTTAACCCTATGAAGGCATGTTTTCAACGTTCTGCTGCTGGGCTAATTGGAGCTTATTTTAGGACAATTATACCTGTTTTTATTCACTTTGTTTAAATAGGGATGTTCCTTCTACTATGGTCAGGTATTATATACCATTCGATAGAAATATTTAGTCAGAATTTTAGTTTTGAAGGTCGTATTAACCTCATCGGAGCTCCGTAAACTGTTTTTAGTTATATTCTCTGCTCTGTCAGTAAAGTTTTAGTGTGCAGGGTGAGATTACTTACTCTGGTCAGATAGGCTGCTAGGTATCATACATTATTCGAACAGAAATGATAGAGAAACTAAGAAAACTGTTTTTGGGTTTTTTTTCCTTTGACCTACAAAGTAATTATTAGATCACAACTTGACACTGATTTAAATGATTCTTGCTAGCATGTCTCTGTGTGTCTGTGAAACTAAGTTGTTTCATTTCGTTTTCAGTGAACGAAGGGGTGTGGCTTTCACACAGCTTGCTAGGGAAAAAAATGAGGACAGCCGCTCCCGATTGAACAGTCTCTTGCTTGTTAAAATAAAGGACTCATTCAATCAAAGTGTGATAGGAGATGAATTTATAATTAGTTTTCTAGTTATTACTTTACAGCTGTGATAACTACAGTGACTCAGAAGTTCTTTTCTTTTTGAAGTTAAGAACCTTGGGGGACGGTGCAGCATTCTGGGTTGGAAGTGTACCAGATTGCAACCTGAGAATGAATGGTTTAAATTCTGAGTGAATAAGAAATTGTGTTAGGATTTTATCTTTGAAATCTAAAAGTTTAAAAAAAAAGAAGAGTTTATCTTGCGGAGTGTTTTTATGAACAAGTATAAGTCATTTGAATGCGTGCTTCCCCATACTGTAAGATTTAAGGTAATTACTTTGAATTGTTAAACTCTGTACTAGTGACTAATGAAGACCTTTACAATTCAAGATAAATTCATTTGGGGGGCGGAGCCTGATGTCCAACGGGGTAGACGCCTGGTGCTGAAGCTCCCGAGAGGCCTACACAGAATCCTGACTAAACTCCTGCAAAACTTCACTATTTTGCTTTAAAATCGCCGGGGCGCATCGGAGGGATGGCGGGACCTAAACCACAGCGCTTAGATTTCGGCTCCCCACTTCGTCGCACGGCAAACGCTCCAAAACGGAACTGCCTTCCCCGCATAAGATGGCGCCGCTCTGTGAGAGCCCTGAAATGCAGCGGGTGATACTCGAGGAGATTCGTGGTGTAAAGGAACTGGTACAATCCAACGGAGAAGCGATCCGCGCCATGCGTGAGGACCTTACCATGATGCAGGAAAGGCTCGAGGGCCTCTCGTTGCGCCAAGACAAAATGGCGGAGACTCTTGAATCGCACGCGGTGCGAATGGGGAAGATCGATAAAGCTGAACGCCAGATTTTGCTCCTTCAAAAGGAACTTGAAGATAGCAATAATAGAGCTCGTCGCAATAACATTCGACTCATTGGAGCTCCAGAGGGCGTAGAAGCAGGAGATCTGCGGGAATATCTGGGCAATATTCTACCCTCTCTATTGAAGACGACGTTTCTTAAGGACCTGGAGATAGATCGGGCACATCGTGTCCCCACTAATATGGCGCTCAACCGGACGACTCCCAGGCCCATCATTTTTCGGCTACTGCGCTATCAACAAGCTGAGCAAATTCTGGCTGCTGCCCGGGCTAATCATCACCTCGAGATAGATGGGCATAAAGTGTCTTTCTTCCCTGATCTCTCTAAGCCCACGATGGACCGCCGAAAGAAGCTTCTTGCTTATCGCCCTCGCCTTCAGCAACTGCAGGCCCGATTTGGTCTTCTGTATCCGGCAAAGCTACGCGTTACGCTGCATAACCATACCAGGACCTTCGAGGATCCTGACCTCCTCGCTGCATTTTTGGACTCTAAAGAAGCTGAACTGATGCGTTGATGTTACCATCAAGCTGTGTTGCTGTTCAAAGCTCTCTTAAATCTCTACCTCATTGGGGCCTATCGCAGTGATTTCGCTGCGGACGCGGTTGGACTGCTCTCCTGACCTACTTCTTTGAACCGCCATCCTGCTTCTCTGCACCCTTCGGTGGCTCCCGGGACTTGTTCCTGCTGCAGGGAGTATGGCCAGTATCGGGCCTTCTCTGGGGCTTCCCCCCGCAGACTCATGGTCGCCAGTAATAGTTGGGGTTTTGCTTCTTCTCTAGTGCACTTCGGTGCCTGTCTCTTTTTTTTTTGGGGTTATTTATGCTTTCTACCAAAAGTTTATTATTTCATGTCGTGTGTACAGTCATTTGCTACCAATATGCATAGTTTAGGGAATAATGTGCAACTTCATGTTCTCTCAGAATTTTGTATATTACTAGATGGCTTTCTGTAAGCTCTTATCATTGAATGTCAAAGGTATCAATAGTCCAATCAAAAGGAAGAAAATTCTTAGCTATTTGAATACTGAGCATGCTGATTTAGTACTGCTTCAAGAAACGCATTTAAATGCTAAAGAAACACTAAAGCTTAATGTCAAGCCTTATGCTGTTGTGGCGTATTCTCCCGCTGTTGCTAAACGCTGTGGTGTTGCCATACTTGTTAAGAAATCCCTGCAGGCCACCGTGCTAGATATTAGCTCAGATAATGAGGGTAGATGGGCTCGCGCTCATCTCAAAGTGGGGGATCTAGAATTCACGTGTATTTGTATTTATGCTCCAAATGTTGACAATCCTGGTTTTTTTTGCTAAAATTGCACAAGCTGCGCAAGCCTCCGCTCATACCCCACTAATACTGGGAGGAGACTTTAATCAGGTCCTCGACCCTTTGGTGGATCGGCAGCCGCCTAGAACCTGTGGTCCCACCCAAGAGTCTCTCCATACTTACAGCTATGATCGCTGATTTGGCTTTGGTGGACATATGGAGGTTATTGAATCCTTCTGATTTGGATTTTACCTTTTTTCTCCGCTCCTCACCAATCACAATCCCGAATAGATTTTTTTCTTTTATCTAAAACATTGGTATCGCAGATTGGTATGGCTAAGATTCACCCCTTGCACATTTCAGACCATGCTGCCATAATCTTTTACGATACACACTGCTGCGCAAAATGCAAGTCCCCGAGCATGGTCTTTTGATAGGTCTCTCCTAGACCAACAGGATTTTCAAACTGTAATACGGGCTGCCATACAAGATTACTTTCATTTTAACTCTCCCCTTGACACAACGAACTGGGCCTGGTGGGAGGGTTTTAAGGCGTCTATTCGAGCCACGGTGACTAGTTATCAAATCCGTCTTGGGAAACAAAGAAGGCACCAATTGGTGATCCCTTGAACAACAGATACAGGCTGGTGAACGTATTCTTACGTCCCGAACAGACCCATGTGTTCTGCTTCGTTTGCAACGTCTCCGTTTTCAGTACAACAAGATTTTGCATAATGCCGCTGTTAGAAATATCGCATCCCAGCAGGGATTGTATTACCGGGAAAATAATCGCGCTGGTAAACTACTAGCTAATGCTTTGAAGGGGAAAAAAGAAGCCAAACGGGTAGCAGCTCTCCGAAGCCCATCTGGGAATGGCCTTGTCACAAAAGATCATGAGATTTTAGAGCTTTTTCGCGATTTTTATGCTAGCTTGTATAAATCTGAATGTGAGTTTGTTCCTGAACATTTCGACCGCTTGTTAGCTGGTGTACAGCGTCCTACTCTCTCGGCTGAGGAATGCACGGCCCTTGATCATTCGTTTACTCTTGTGGAAATACAGGATGCAATTAAAAGATGTGCCTCCGGCCGTGCTGCGGGTCCAGACAGCCTTCCGGCTGAGTTCTTCAAAACTTTCAGCTCTGATCTGGCCCCGTTTTTGCAGCAATACTTTACTACCCTAGTAGCCGACGGATCCTCCCTTGGTTCCTTTTCAGAGGCCAACATAGTGGTCTTTGAGAAGGAGGGGAGAGACCCACACCTGACAGCCAATTACCGACCCATCTCCCTGCTTAACGCAGATTATAAAATCTTCGCCACTATTCTTTCTACTCGGCTCTCTCACAAAAAGACCACTTTAATACATCCAGATCAATGTGGATTTATTCCCGGCAGATCAACTGCTGATAATGCCAGGACTCTTTGTCATGTACTAACTAATATGGCCTCCCACGATCGTCCATTGGTTGGCCTTTCCCTAGATGCCGAAAAAGCCTTTGACCGGCTAGAATGGCCATTCCTATTTGCGACCCTCCGTTGGTTTGGTTTCGGCGATAATTTTCTCCGTTGCCTTCAAGTGCTATACTCTCAACCAACTGCTAGTGTCTGTGCCAACACATTGAAGTCCCAGCCATTTTTACTGCAAAGAGGCACCCGTCAGGGGTGCCCACTTTTCCCCCCCCTTACTTTTTGATCTTGCGTTAGAACCCCTAATCCTGTTAATCCGTCAGTCTCCACATATCCACGGCGCTCCCTTTCCCCGTCGGGATATAAAAGTCTCAGCGTATGCAGATGATCTTATGCTTTTTGTTTCCTTAGACTCCGTATCTGTTGTTCTGGATCTCATTGACCGCTATTCTCAACTTTCAGGTTACAAAATTAATTGGACCAAATCAGTCGCCTTTCCCCTAAACCACCAGGTTCACCAAGCAGACTTGCAAACCTTTCCTTTTGTATGGCAGCCCCGTATGGTAAAATATTTAGGGGTACATTACTGTTATCCTCTCGAAGAAACCGTCGCTTTTAATGTCAAAAATTTAATCACCAAGGTCCGTGAGCTCACCCAACGTTGGTCTCCACTTACTCTTACGTGGTGGGGCCGTATGGATACCATAAAGATGATGATTGTTCCCAAGGTTAATTATGTCTTAGAAATGTTACCGTGCCTTCTCCCTCGACATACCTACAAAGATATCGAGGGCCTGTTGATCAGATTTTTGTGGCAGAACAAACCGCCTAGAATAGCGAAACATAAACTTCAGTCAGATAAGGAACATGGTGGGATAAGATTTCCTGATTTTTTCAACTATCACCTCTCTTTTCTTCTCAAACAGGGTGCCCGTTGGTTGGACGCTTCTTTCCCGTCCAGACCAATATGGTTAGATATAGAAGAAGACCTCTGTAAGCCCATTCCACTTAGCTATCTCCCTGGAATGACTTTCCCACTGGATGCCCACTATCCACCAATGCTCCTGGATATACTTCGCTCCTTCAATGTTCTCATCAGCTCCCTAGATTCCCTAGCCTGCCCACTAGATAGGCTTCCAATTTGGCATAATGCTCGATTCCAAATTCAACATAAGCCGGTGGCCTGGAGTCCCTGGTATTCCAGAGGCATCTGGACTCCCAATCAACTGTTTCACAATGCTCGCTGGAAGTCCATTAATGAGCTCCATTGTGAGTTTGGCCTTCCTTCTAAATACTATTTTCAACTGCTTCAGTTGCAGCACTGTCTCAAGAGTGCTGGGGTTTTTCCCCCACTAACTCCTCATGACCAAGGGATAACTGAGGTGGTCTCCTTTATTGGGGCTCAGTCCGGTGTTGCTTCCACCTTTTATAAAACTCTTTGTGCTCCTCAGAATGCTGTCCCCCCTTCTGCACAGCAGACTTGGGAGCGAGAATTGGGTGTAACTCTAACCCCTGAACATTGGAACCTCTTCTGGAGCAAAGTGGTTCGTGTTTCCCGCTCGGCTTCCTTAACCCAGACGCTTTTCTTCTTTGCCATCGCTGTTTCTATACCCCTGATAGACTGGCCAAATGGACTTCCACTCTGAGTAATCAATGTTGGACTTGCCATGCAGCTACAGGCACCCTCACTCATGTCATGTACGAATGCCCCGCATTACAACACTACTGGAGCCGGGTCTGGGGTCGTATTCAATCTATCTTACACTTTACTGAACCACTCTCCTGGAAAATAGTGGGACTCCGTTCTGCAGCGGGCATCCCCTCTCTCCCGAAGTCTGCTTACTTCCTCCTTGACTTTCTAATGGGTATTGCCATATCGTTAATCATGAAATATTGGAAAAATAGCTCTTCACTGAGTCCTCTAGAATGGTGGAATTGTGTCTGTCTATATAGTAAGTTTGAACAAATTCCTCGTAGGGCTACCCCTTCCCTTCAGGCCCGCTACAGGTGTCTAAATGGAAATTACTCACAGATTTCGTGCAGTCGGCCAAATGCTCGCACTTGACTGTCTAGTTATATCTCTCTCTTGATCCATAGTATATCATGACTGTTATGTTTATGTTCTAACATAATTGCTATGGACCCCATGCCTGGGTTAATATCTTTTCTTTTCTTTTTTTTTTTTATTATCTAGAGAAGAAGCATAGGGGGGGAGGGTTGATGGGGTTATTTTCCGGTTTATTCCATTTTATTTTGATGCAATCATCCTTGTTTTATTACTGTGTGTATTGTTATTGTTATAAAATGAAAATAAAAGTTTAAAAAAAAAAAAAAAAAGATAAATTCATTTGTTTTTCTGTATTTGAATTTTGTGTGTCCGTGTCCAGAGGAAAAGGGGGTACTTTGTTGTTTTTTTTTAAAGTCTTTTAAATTTCAAGACGTTATTTCCTGCTATACGGTGGCAAGCACCTGATAGAAGACATATTTATTGTTAAAAAAAAAGAGGGTGTATATGCTTTCTAGATATCCACCAACGCTATGGAAAAGTATCCGTTTCATGTCTCTTGAATATCTGCTTTCTGAACTGTAAGATTTAATAAAAATAAAATAATAATTTCTTTTGCAGAGACATGCAGACTACGGCTGGCAGTTAGTTTCCATGCTAAGTAATTTCATTCCAGTTAATAGATGTTATAACATGTTGCAAAATAATAGTTTTATATTTTAAGAACTGTATCTAAATTGTCCCTGTTTGAAAAAAAAAAATTGCAATAAGCTTATGTTTTCTGCCTGCCCTATGTTTACAGAATTTCAGTAAGGGATTTACTGAAGACTATGGTAATAAAATGTCTCTGTCCCAATTAGGAATGCTATGTGAAAGGGAGTGGCTTCTGCTAGTTGCTCCATATTTCCTTAGTTCACCATATTTTGCCCCAGAATCTCTAGATACAGTTTCTCTCCCTGTAAGCAGCTCCCTAAGAAGCCCCGGTTCCGTTCAGAGTGCTTAAGGGGGGGGGGGAGGGAGCCCAGTCCACCGATGATGCCACCCCCCCGGTAGGCATGAACTAATGTGCCCACAGCAGAGAAGTAGAACATTAAAAAAAAAACCTCCTGGATAGAGCGTTGCTAGGAGAAACAGTGTGGGCCTAGGGAAGGGGGGGGGGGGAACTCCTTCCTGCAGATTCCCAAGTAGTTTGCCAGCCAGTCAGCTGACCAGACTTGTTTAGGTGCCTTTCCCTCTGCCACTGATTTACTGAACTGAAAGCTTTAGGATTTAATTGAACAAATGAACAGTATTATTCAGGCCCATCATAGTGCAGGCAGCCCTCACTATAGGCCCCAATGGATCTAGCAGCCCCGGAGAATTTGCATTTTTGTCAGTCAGTCCCAGAAATTACAGAAACTGGATGGATTTACGGGCATGATAGTTAATGGAAGTTGATCAGAAAGTATGTGAATTGTTGAATGTGACAGAGAAAGTAAGTGTAAAGATGGAGAAGAGAACAGATCTTCTTGCTGATACTTTAGTTGAATGATGTGGAGGAGGTTATCCTAATCAAAGGAGCAGAGGAAGTAAAAACAGGGTGCGAGTCAGTGCGCCCATTGCAGAGAAGGACATTAGAGAAGTGAATGCCCGTATCTTGACTCCACCCCAGGGGGGAGGAGGGAGTACTTGATTTAAAAAAATAATATTAAACCCGAGCACAGTGTTCTAGCAAGAAAAGGAAGCAGCTATAAAGTAAGTGGCAGCCGGAAAGGGCTACAGCATGAATGAAGACTAGGCCAGACCAGACTCTTAAGTTTTCCTGGGTCCCCAGGAGCCTATGGTCAGTTTGGAAATAGGGGACCAATATATGGACTTTATGGGGGATACAGGAGCAGAATACTAAAGCCAGTAGCCCCTGTGTTTTTTCTCGATGCATCACCATTATCAGAGCTACTGGGGCTAAGGCCACAAAGCCTTTTCTGCAGAACCGCATGTGTGAACTAGGGGGACAGAAAATAATGCACCAGTTCCTGTATATGCCTGAGTGCCCTATTCCACTTTTTGGAGCCGAAGATCTGCTTGCAAAGCTTCAGGCACAGATATCCTTTGCTGAAGAGAGAGAAATGCAAATGACTGTGAACCCAAAGCCTGCTGGATTGATGGTGCTGACTGTTCCCCGAGAAGAGGAGTGGCGGTTCTATAACACACCTCCAGTCAAGTCAACAAGTTCCTGTATACCCGCCAACCTTATAGCCCCACCTGAAGTATGGGCAGAAGATAACCCACCTGGCCTAGCGAAGAACATAGCCCCTGTCATCATCGCCCTCAAGCCAGAAGTGGAACTAGTGCATGTGAAGCAGTATCCTCTTCCCTGACCAGCCATTGCAGGAATCCACTGCCATTTAATGAAACTGCTGAAGTATGGACTTCTCAAGGAATGTCAGTCACCTTGGAACACTCCCCTTCTCCCAGTGAAGAAGCCTGGGACAGGGGATTATCGTCCAGTACAGGACCTGAGCCCAAGACCCCACCACAGGAAGGCGGGGCCAACTCACCTGGACAAGATTACCTCAAGGATTCAAGAACTCGCCTCACTCAGCAAAAGATTTGACAAGTTATCCAGTAATTCCAGGAGAAAGAATTCTACTTCAATATGTGGACAACTTGCTCATAACCACCAACTCAGAGAGTGAATGTCTACAGGCCACCAGTGAACTCTTGCACCTTTTTAATGAGGCTGGATACAAAGTTTCAAGAGCTAAGGTGCAATTATGTCAAACAAGTTAAATACCTAGGATTCCAGTTGTCCAGCGGAATTTGACGCCTGGGACCAGAATGCAAAGAAGCTGTATGCAGTATTCCTACTCCAACCACCAGGAGGCAAGTGAGAGCCTTCTTGGGTGCCACAGAGTATGTTGTATATGGATCCCCAATTTTGCGCTGCTAGCAAAACCATTGTATCAAGCTACCAAAGGAATGGAAAAGTCTCCATTGGAATGGGGACTTGAACAGGATGCAGCCTTTTGATCTTTGAAAACCACTCTGATGTTGTCACCAATTCTGGGTCTACCAGATGTCCAGAAAAACCTTACAGTCTCTATGTTCATGAGTCACAAGGAAATGTTCTAGGAGTGTTGACTCAATCTCTCAAAACTAACAAGATCACTTTGAGACAGAATCTTCCAGTTACTGTACCACTCTCTGTTCTAACCAATATGAAACACAAATGAAACTACTAGCTAACAAATCCATGAATGTTGAAGTATCAGAGTATGTTGCGTGAAAACCCCCAGATACAACTGAAGGTCAGTCAAGCTTTGAATCCTGCTATGTTGTTACCAGTTGGTCTTGATCCCCTGATCATGACTGTTTAGAAATTATGGACACTGTATTCTCAAGCCGCCTGGATTTGACTGATGTCCCTCTGGAGAACCCTGAATAGACTTTCTTTGTGGCTGAAGGCAATTTCATCATCAATGGACATTGTTGTGCTAGATATGCAGTGGTGACCCCTGATTTGGTAGTTGAGTCCTCAGCCCTGGCCCCGGAAACTTGACCACAGAAAGCTGAACTGATAGCCCTCACTAGAGCACTAACAATAGGAAAAGGGCTCTGTCTAAATGTGTACCCAGATTCTAAGTATGCCCTTACAACCTTGCATGCACATGGGACCCTGTACAAATAATGAGGGTGGATAACCTTAGGAAGCAAGTCCATTAAGTATGGCCCCAAGATATTGACATTATCAGGTGCATACTACCTACAGCTTTCAAAACTTTAGGAAAAGTAGAATGTATGAATAGAACCTTGAAATCTCAGTTGTCCAAACTTTGCCAAGAGGTTTACCTGAAGTGGCCCCAGGTTCTTCCTATAGCCCTTCTTAGGAAATACTTAGCTCCTGCTAAGTCTTTAGGAGTTCCCCCTTTTTGAGATTCTGAGAATCTGTAGCCTATTTATAGGGAATAAAAGGAGATGTGAGACAGATAGGATCTGAAATTATTAGGCATGAACTATTGGTTTTAAGTTCTGTTTTGCAGAGTCTTCATACCTGGGTACAAAATCGATCACCCATCAATTTGCCTGAACCCCTGCATCCTTTCAAGCCTGGAGTCTCGGTGTGGATCAAAGAGTGGAGAAGGATACCTTTAGCCCTGCATTGGAAGGGACCCTATGTTGTCATCCTGTCATCTCCAACTGCAGTAAAAGTCGCAGAATTCGAACTTTGGATCCATCATAGTCGAGTAAAGCCAGAAACTGTTTCTGAACCTGATCACTGGACTACTGTACAGCATCCTGAGACTCCATTGCGCCTCACCCTACGACAACAGCCACGGACCTAAGACTTATTGGTCCTCGGAAACTGCACTATTTCAAGACTGTCCGTTTATCTGAAGGTAAGCCTCGCATCTGGAGAAAGCTGCAATCATCAGAAATAGACTGTGTTGTGTTAAGAAATTGAGTCTTCTAAGAGACTGTGTTTCAAAATGCTCTGAGAACAAAACTGTTTTGATCTCCTAAAATGTGAACTGCTCTAAGGAGGCAATAATAGCCTGAGAGACTGTACTATGATATTTTAAGAACCTGAGACATCCCAGAGGACAGTGATACTTTGGAATCTACAGCCCTACTCTTGCCACAAAGCTGGTAGTAGGTCTACGTATGGCAGAAGCTCGAGGATCTACAATCAACTCTATATCTGTTATCTGTTGTGGATGCCGACAGTTCCACCAATTTTCCAGAGACTATGCCCATTATGAATTCTTATTATTGCTTTATTCTGGCAGCAGCCTTGGAGTCTGTGCTTTGAAATGACTTTTGCTTTACCACCCTGTGCAGCCTGTATAAGTACCACGCGAACTGGGCTGAAGGTTCTTCATGCCTCCCAGAACTTGTTTCTTGAACTTGCCGAAGCAGTAGCATCTAGTCTCCACATTTATGACTGTTTCTTTGTGGAGGAACCAAGATGGGAGATCAGTGGCCTTGGGAGGCTCAAGAACTGAATTATTCCATCCCCTACAATCAGACTGATTTACATAATACTACTAGTGAGTGGGTATTGGCCCACCCCCATTGTTGACAGTTTGTGTTTTGTTCGCACCGGACCACAATTTGCTATGAAGATTGGACAGCTGGACTGTCTAAATCAGAAGTTTTACAACAGCACAACAAAGAAGACATCTTGGTGGTCCGGCATAAATGCTCCTGAACCTTCTACTCCTTTAGTTCTTTTTCCCCACTCTTGCCAAACTATGGACTCTGACTATCTGCTTGTTGCTCCCTTGTTTCTTGCCACTTTGCTTGCGAATGATAACTTCCATTATTAATAACACTGTAGAGCGCAAGGCAGCTACAAAGATACTAGCTATGTGAAACTACTACCCTATACCACAGAGTGATACCTTTACCTAGTATTATGTGATTTGATTCTCACCCTTTCTCACTTGCGGGTGAGAATAATCAAAGGGGGGAATGTGGTAGGCGAAGGCCTATGATCCATGCTGCTTGAACTAAACAGACAGGCCTAAGCAGCTTGACCTGTAAATGAAGCCTGTGGTTAGGCCCAGAGGAGTGAACCCCCCCCCCCCCCCAATACTGCTTTAATAGAATCGAAACTTAACTAAGCATAACCCAGCATAGCTAAGCAGAAACGAAACTTAGAAGAGATAGAAAAACAACTTTAATTGGAACTGATAAGATGTGTGAAGCTTCTGTGAACTAATTAATTCTGCTGAGAGAAAAGTTACAGTGCCCTGCTTTCCCACATGTTCTAGTCAGCTAAGTGACCTTGGATGTAAAATGTAACGAGAGCCCAAGAACTGACCATTGTAATGAGGATTGTAAGGGGGGAAACAGGTGCTGAGCCCAGACCCAGGTCCTCATTGGATAGCTACGTAATGGTACCGGGACCAATAGATGGGGTAGAAGGGGTTACTGGGACCAATGAGAAGTTTGCCTATATCTAGAATGGAGAAGAACAGTATAAAAGTTGTTGTTTTGCTAGAAACCATTGCTCAGCCATTTTGAATGTGATTCTGCTTGAGTCTTGTGCACAAATAAATGATTTGGACCTTCTGAACAGACTCCTGGTATTATTGGATTGTTTGCGCTCTGCTGCTACAACGTGACCAGTCTCATTGCACTTGTAACATACCTTTCTCAGGGGAGGACTCCTGGTTCTTGCTGCTGTGAAATCTCATCCTCCATACTGTAGCTGTGTTGGAAATGCATGTTTTCCCATCTCTTCCTTCTTTCCATCCTCTTTTGCAATCTCAGACATCACTGGTGCTGGTACCTCTGCCATCAATATTGTGTTTTCTGACGGAGCTTCAGTCCTATTCCACTGCAAAGGCTGAAGTGAAGGAGCCATTTCATATTTATTTAGAACCTGATTTTCCTCCTCCAGGTTTATGGTGGCCCGCATCAAGTCCGTGAATTCTCACTGGGGATTCTCTTCCAGTCGTCTATCCATCTCTTTCCTCAATATATTGTGACATAATCCTAGCGCAAATTGTTTCTTTAAGGTTTCTTCTGTATCTTTAAATTGTGATCAATCCAAGCAGAGGGTAGGGCTAAATGGCCAATTTTCCCAATGGAGAAAGGTGAATAGTGGTGTACCCCAGGGATCTGTGCTGGGTCCTCTGCTTTTTGACATATTCATAAATGACCTGGAAAATGGAATAACGAGTGAGGTTATCAAATTTTCAGATGGCACAAAACTATTTAAAGTTGTTAAAACCCAAGAGGATTGTGAAAAATTGCAAGAGGATCTTGATAAATTGGAAGACTGGGCATCAAAATGGCAGATGAAATTTAATGTGGACAAGTGCAAGGTTATGCACCTAGGGAAGAACAACCCAAACTATGGTTACACGATGCAAGGTTCCACATTAGGAACCACCACCCAGGAAAAAAGATTTAGGTGTCATTGTGGATACCATGTTAAAACCCTCGGCCCAGTGTGCAGCGGCGGCCAAGAGAGCAAATAGAATGCTAGGTATGATAAGGAAAGGAATGGAAAATAAAACAAAATATATTATAATGCCTCTATATCGTTCCATGGTGAGACCGCACCTTGAATATTGTGTGCAATTCTTGTCGCCGTATCTTAAAAAGGATATAGCGATTTTAGAAAAGGTACAGAGAAGAGCCACCAAAATGGTAAATGGGGATGGAAGGATACTCCTATGAAGAAAGGCTAAAAAGGTTAGGGCTCTTTAACCTGGAAAAGAGACGGCTGAGGGGAGATATGATAGAAGTCTATAAATTAATGAACGGAGTGGAACGGGTAAACGTAGATCGATTGTTTACCTTATCAGAATATAGAAAGACTAGGGGACATGCAATGAAGCTTCAGGGTAAACTATTTAAGACTAATAAAAGAAAATATTTTTTCACTCAACGTGTAATCAAACTCTGGAATTTGTTACCGGAGGATGTAGTTAAGGCTGTTAGTGTAGCTGGGTTTAAAAAAGGTTTGGACAAGTTCCTGGAGGAAAGGTCCATAAACCATTATTAAGAAGTGACCGAAGATATCAATGCTTGACCCAGTACAAGCATTGTGGAACTTGTGTCTCTTGGGGAAACTGCTAGGTACATATGACCTAGATTGGCCACTGTTGGAAACAGAATACTGGGCTTGATGGACCTTGGCCTGACCCAGTATGGCATATCTTATGTTCTTATGTTCTTATAATGGACAGCTTCTCCTACAATTGCTAAACAGAAGTGTGAATTATCAACTTTTCTGTTTGCCTATAGACAGAGCTCCAGAAGAGTTATGGAATGACATCAAGAAGGTTGTGTTGGAAGAAAGCGAGAAGTCTCTACAAAAGGTGAAAAAGCAAAAACGGACAAAACGGATGATGGAAGAAACTCTGAAAATTGCCCAGAAATGCAGAGAAGCTAAATCCAGAGGAGAAAGAAAGACAATTGCAGAACTCAACAGAGATTTCCAACATGCAGCAAGACAGGACAAGGAAAAGTACTACAATGACGCATGCAAGAAAATAGAAGCAGAAACTATTAGAGGAAGAAGAAGATCCGCTTTCCTAAAGCTACGAGAGTTAAAGAAACAGTTCCAGCCTTGAATCGGAATGTTACAAGATGCTCAAGATTCTATGTTGAATGATGCTGAGAAGATCAAGAAAAGGTGGAAGGAATACACACAGTTTTTATATGATAAAGATCAAGTGGACCAACAGCCGTTTCAACCTGTACCTTATGATCGGGAACCATTGGTGATGAAAGAAGAAGTTGAAACAGCATTGAAAGCCTTATCAAAGGCATTGATAGCATTCCCATAAAAGTATTACAGCAATCTGAACAGCTATTACCGTACTTACAAGGCTCTGCCAAGAAATATGGAAGACAACATCATGGCCAACTGACTGGAAAAGATATGTGTTTATACCAATAATAAAGAAAGGTGATCCAACTGTCTGTGGAAATTATCGCACAATCGCTCTGATCCCACATGCCAGCAAGGTTCTACTGAAGATTATTCAAAAGAGACTACAACCATACCTGGAACAAGAACTACCTGAAGTGCAAGCAGGGTTCAGGAAAGGGCGAGGAATGAGAGACATCATTGCGGATATGAGATGGATCCTTGAAAAGACTAAAGAATACCAAAAGGATATCTATTTGTGCTTTATAGACTATAGCAAGGCTTTTGACTGTGTAAACTATGAAAAACTCTGAGTCATATTAAGAAGCATGGGTATACCAGAACACCTGATCGTTCTCTTGCACAATCTGTACATTGATCAAGAAGCAACAGTTTGAACGGAACAAGGAGAAACAGAATGGTTAAAATAAGCAAAGGTGTAAGACAACGCTGCATACTTTCCCCCTACCTGTTTAATTTATATGCAGAACAAACCATCAGAGAAGCAGGTTTGTATGAAGACAACAGAGGTGTGAAGATTGGTGAAAGACTCATCAACAACCTTCGCTATGCTGATGATACCACATTACTGGCTGAAAGTGAAGATGATCTGAAACATTTTCTTCTCACAATCAAAGAACATAGTCTCAAAATGGGCCTGCACCTTAATGTAAAGAAGACAAAGATCATGACAAATGGCATAATCAACAGGTTCATCATTGAAGGAGAAGAAATTGAAATAGTGAACAACTTTAACCTACTTGGATCAACTACAAAATAAAGAAGCAACAAGCAGTCAAGAAATCAGACGACACATTGCTCTTGGCAGAATGGTTATGAAAGACCTAGATAAGATTCTCAAGAGAAGAGATGTCTCTCTCCATACAAAGATTTGACTTGTTCAAGCCATGGTATTTTCAGTAACATCATATGGATGTGAAAGCTGGACAGTGAAAAAAATAGACAGGAAGAAAATTGATGCCTTTGAATTATGGTGCTGGCGGCGAATACTGTGTATACCATGGACTGCCCGAAGAATAAACCAGTCGGTACTAGAGGAGATCAAACCTAAGCTTTCTTTAGAAGCTCAGATGACAAGACTTTGACTTTCATACTTTGGACACATCATGCGAAGAGAGAGATCATTAGAGAAAGACATCATTCTTGGCAAGATAGAAGGTCAACGCAAAAGATGAAGGCCAGCAATGAGATGGATCGATACAATAACAGCAGCTACGGGTACCAGTCTGTCAACAATGAGCTGCCTGACTGAAGTCCGAACACAGTTTAGGATAGCTATCCAGAGGGTCACCATGAGTCGACTCCGATTCGACGCACTTAACAACAACAACAACATAGTCGTAAAACTCCTTAATTCTAAGGCTGATTGGTACTTTATCACCATAAACCTGTAATGGCAGTTCAAAGCTTTCTGTCATCCAACATCTGCTGGTATCCTGATATTTAACAGTGTTTCTAGTTTGACTTTTAAGGTGATCCTTTAAGGTTTCCATTTGATCTTCTTCAGGGATATGTAAAATGTTTAATGTAGACCATGCCCTCTCTATTCACTCCCATATGGGACTCGATTCTGGCATCGATGTCCTTGCCCTCTGTGCATCCGGTCAGAATCAGACGCACAGATCTAGCTGGGATTCTGATCCCGCGGGGCATGTTTAGCCCCACAGGATCAGAATCATGTCTAGGCCTGTACTTGCAGGCCAGGACCCTGATTCCATCCAGCCTGCATGTACAGGCCTTGCCTGCTACCTCAGTCAGAACTTATCAGTGCACCATGGTGCCATGGCATTTGGTTTCCATAGCACCACGGCTCTATTGAAAAGCCACAATCCCCAGCTGCCAGCTTAAAATGTGCATTCCCCACAGCCCGACCCCCAATCTGGCCGCCCTAACACTGCCCCCGATCTGCCCCTTTGCCACTCCTATCTAACTTCCCCGTACAACGTGTGGTGGATGTTAGATGGGATTGGGAGAGGGCACAAACAGCGGGGAAAGTCGTTCCTCAGAATGACCCCCATGGTCAAATTGTTGGACAGCTAGAAAAACCATGAAAATTCAGAATGGATTTCTCTTGCTGTATGACCACTATGTACACCACCCACAGTGGCTGTTGCAGAGCGTTTCTGGGAGCATTTTCCAAGGCTTGGTGAAGTTCATCAATTTGTCTCTGTATCTCTTCCATTTCCAAATGTTATTTTCTTCTTCAGGCATGGAAATTAACTCAGGTATGGAAAACAGAGACCTCACCCACCAGACAAAATAAGAATCAAATAAAGAGACACCACACATTACAACTATTTGTTCACCAACTGGCACTTTTTAAAACCCAAAAGGGTGAATATTTTTGAACTTTGCCAAATTTGTTTTGCGTTCTGGGTTCAAATTAAACCACCACAGGAATAAGAAACATAGAAACATGACAGGAGAAAAAGACCACAGAGCCTATCTAATCTGCCCTGCCATATCAATCACTACAGCAGTCCCCTTTTTTCCTTTAGAGATCCTCTGTGTTTGTCAGCAAACTATCCTGTCAACTACGCCAGATTTTCTGTATCTGCCTTAGATCTTAGAGCAGGGGTTCTCAACCCAGTCCTCAGGACCCACCTAGCCAGTCGGGTTTTCAGGATAACAATGAATATGCATAGGAGACATTTGCATATAATGGAGGCAGTGTATGCAAATCTCTCTCATACTTATTCATTGTGGTTATCCTGAAAACCTGACTGGCTAGGTGGGTCCCGAGGACAGGGTTGAGAACCCCTGTCTTAGAGGGACTAAGGCCTTACCAGATACTGAATTTGACCAATTTATTGTAGACAGTGGCATCATAAATACTCTCAGAAAAGACACTGACCTCACCAAGAAACTAACTTCTCCCAATGTTTTTTATCTGCAGAGTCATCTCAGGGGTAATGACTCCAGATGAGTTAGCTTTGCACATAACATGACAGTGAAGAACCTCACTCCCAAGGCAGGGTATGTAGAGAATGATTTCAGTCTCTCAAATTTAGGGCTAATGTTCACATAGTACTTGAATAATGAGAAAGAGAGCTTCATCTGGAATTCACACTGCTTACAAACGAGCTTTATATAATCATCCAGGATGGTGGTTGGATGATCATGCTCAGCCCAAGGAGGCGATTGATAAGGTCATAGGGGTAATTCTATACTTACCTAATGCTTCCAAAATAGTGGTGATTCTAAAGCAGCATTGGCCATTATTGTCTTTACATCAGTGCTTTCAAAAGCCTCTAATGATTGCATATAGATGTTCGTGCACTATTGGGAATTGGGTGGTCCGTACTCAGAGGGAGGAGACAACTGAGGGTTTACCACTGCAGAAGGGCCATTTTGCGTGTGGCCAGTGTGATTTTTGTGAGACAACATTGCAAGGAGAAAAGTGGGAAGATCCTAAGACTGGTTGGGTCTATTCATCTTTTCATTGGTCTAATTGCCTAACCTCTTTTTGTAGTATATATTTTAATTTGTCTGTGCCATTTAACATATGTTGGAAAAACTACTCGCCCAATGAGAAAACGCCTGCTTGAACATCGCTCACGCATAAATTCAAGATTGCCATCTACTCCATTGGTCCAGCATTGCCAAGCAAGGGGTCATAAATTTAATGATCTGAACTGGAGGATCTTGGATGTTATACCCCCATTCAGTATGGGAGGCGATCGTAAAGCACAATTACATCTGAAAGAACAACAGTGGATTTTCCATTTACGTTCGATGGCCCCGGAAGGCATGAATATGGAGACTGACTGGTGGAGTTTGCGTCTTTGAGTGGCTGATGCCTAACAGGTGTGTGTATGGAAATGATGTTCTGACGTTCCTTTCTCAGATGTGATTTAATTGGAACCAGAAGGGGATAAGGTTCATTCACCTGACGAAGAGCTAGGAAGCTACATGGCTTGAAACACTGATTGGTGTAGCGTGAACCTTATATTTGGATTAATCCCAACCGTTTGATAGAGACAGGAAGATCCCTCCTCCTTTTTGTTGGAAGATGTGGATAGAAGTTGGCTGAAGAGGCCGTTTCCCATATTAATGGACTTTAAAGATTGCGGTTGCAAATCTTCTTCAAAAAGAACAATTCCAACTCAAGCTAAGTGGGGAGTACCTGTGCCGTTTACTATTGGTTAGGACAGTTCAGTTAATGTTTAAATGGATCAGACAGCTGAATAGTGCTGTTGTTTCTGTTTTTTTAAGGCCTTCGGGTCGGTTAAAATTGATTAAAAAGGAGGGCTGACTTTGAGAGCAGGAAAGTTCCTGCTCATGGTGAGTGATCCAACAAAAAAGTAAAGGAAACAAAGTATAATATTTTCACATAATTACATTTATGGAAATTTTTGGGATAAAGGTTGGTGCTTTGGTTCCTGCATAAAGGGGTATTTAAACGGAAATCAAAGTATTTTTTGGATACACTGGGATTGATTTTGGGGGGTGTATTTATTATTACTCTATGGGTTCTAAATGGACAGTGTTTGTAGTAGTTCCTAATGTGCCTGGCGGTTGGCATTGGATTATAGTAATGTAGAAAACATTTAGTCTTTCTTTATCCATGCACTCATTAAGAAGCATGTTTACTAAAAGTTAGTGTATGGTAACATTATGAAAATATTTATGCAAATGAGGTCCATTATGCAAATGAGGCCCCGCACCGAGTCTCTGCACATGGCCCTGCACCCCCCTTGGGCCGCCCCTGGTTAGCACCAGTGTTGCCGAAAAGAATGTGATTCTTTGACAGCACCTCTCTGAGCATCAGATCCACCTCCCTAGAATGGAAGGTTTCCTTCCTTGAGGATGCCTTGATTCTGGGGACCATGGAAACAACATAGTGGTGTTTACTGGTTGAGAGCCTTCCAAAGTCTGCCATTTGAACATATCACAGCATTTTTATAGACATCCAGATGGTTTGCTTCCACACGTTCCGCTGATCTACGCCTTTGCGTCCAAAGTAGACCATTTGCATAGATGTGTGGTGCCAATGAATGTCTGCAGGCCTACTTCTAGAATCAGTTACCTGGATGCCTTCAGAGGCAGAAGCACAACCACTGCAAATTTGCGCTCTACAACTTGCCTGGATTACCTCCCTACCCCGACACTGGTACCATATGTCATAGGGGTTTAGCTCAAGGGTGGAGGAATGTCCATATAATTGGGGGGGTCCAAGCTCCACCTTGACTCTGCCCCAAGCTCCACAGCCTTTGCCTCCTGTTCTGCCCATAGGGATCCAATTGCCTGCAGGCAGAAGAGAAGGAGGATCACTGCAAAGACTCCATCTATCTGTGGGAGATCTGGGCAGACTGAATGAGTCTTTGCCACAATTTTGGCCAATCCCTTCTCTTCTCTCCACATGAAATCAAATCCCCACAGGCAGACAACCTGCATGAAAGTTACTATTTTGGCCTTCCTCTCCTGTTCTGCCCATGGGGATCTGATCTCCAGCGGGCAGATAGAAGAAGTCTCTACAGTGATCACAGCTTCTCTCTTCTCTTCTACCCATGGGAGATGGGATACCTGTGGGCAGAACAGGAGGGTAATGCTGCAATCGCATCTCCATGCTGGTTCATTTATTTATTTATTGTTTTTTATATACCGTGCTCTTTAAAATCAGTGTGGTTTACAGATAACATTTGAGCATCTCAAGAAGTCTGGAATGCCTTTACATAGAACAGGAATTATAACTTGGATCTCAACTGGGATAACTATTTACAATATTTACAATTCTGTACATTATGGTCATGAGTTGTCATGTGGTTTGTTGCTTATCTGGGAGTGATGTGGCTGGTGTTAGGATGTGAATAGTGTAGTAGGAAAAGATGATGTTTCAGGGCTTTTCTGAATTGACTAATATCGGTAATCACTCGTATGGTAGATGGGAGCGCATTCCAGCATGTGGGGGCATAGAATTTAAAAGCTCTTCTCTTTGTTGCCTGGTTGCAGATGTTATCTGGCAGGCAAAACTTTGGTGGGATCAGGGCCCGTGTGGCTCACCCCATTATGATGCCTATGGTTAGCTCTCTGTGGGGCAGGTGACATGCACTCCTAGTGTCTCCTCAGACCCGCATGTGGGAGCCTACACGGTCTTGTCTGCAGTGAGTGCTGTGGCCTACAGGGCATTCTTCTATAATGCACCCAGGATTTGAATTGAAAGAGAAGAGCTCATGGTATCAGGTTCCATGTGGAGATGCATATTGGCTGCGACATACTGTGGGTTAGGAGGCCAGCCTGTAGTTCTATGTCTGACTTTGGATGTATACCATGCTCCTGTGGAGGACATCTGAGGTATAGCAGCAGCAAACTTTGAACTACAGCATAAAGCTTTATTGGATCTATACCACCATGGTTTCATTATGGAGGGGACTACTGTGGCATACACATGTTGTACCTATGCCCTTAATATGTCACTATGCTTCGCGGGGGCATGAGCATTATCAACCACCCTAGATTAAAGGGATTGTATCCTGCTGCCATCTGTGGATACAGACCCAGGATGGTGCCTCATTGTCCTACACATGCAGTACCATGAACATGGACCATGCTGCTCTATGGGGTGTTAGGTGATATACCATACTGATGGGAATCTGCTATTGGGTCACTACCTAATTAACATGTTGGCCCCATTGTATACTATCTGTTGTCTTTTTGTACAGGGTTGTGTGTGTATGTAAGCTGTGGATAGCTGCAGCCCTTTGGAAGGTGGGGGCTAGCGGGGGTGGGGGCACATTGGTACAAAGGCCACATCACCTGCTCCTCATGCTGGGTACAGTCAAGGGTTAAGGACGTGGGGCAAGGGCAGAAGCAGCCCCTTACACTGGTCACCGCTACTGCCCTCAATGATTGTCACATGGTATATGTGTTTTTCAGCAAGCAGCAGCACTCCCTGGCTCCTGTGGATGGCAAGGTCAACATGATTTCTATCATGGTGTCCTTTGCACTGTGTTCATCTTGCTAGCTGGAATGTGACACTGTTGCAATAGTTCAAAATACAAAAATCTGACCAGGACCTGGGCATTGGCTGGACTTGAACCTGCAACCTTTACCGTGGACAGCTGGTGTTTCTCTGCCATGTCATTGGGGTGGGACTTGTTAGGTGACTAGGCATAGATGGCCACTAGATGGAATCTGCAGCTGGGCCACAGGATACCAGGGCACAAGGATGTCACCTTCAGCGGGGGAAGAAGGAAGACACATACATAGAAGTTCTCCCATTATGCAACCATTGATTTCCTTCCTACCTTGCCTCCTTGCCCTTGGGAGTGGGTGGCATTGGGGCAGAGAGAAATGCCTATAGATCCAAGACAGCCTATGTCAGGGCAAGAATCTCTGCCCTAAGGCTTTCCAGATGTCCCATCATAAAGTTCTGGGCCCAGGTAACAACTGTGAGGCCCTGCTGCACCGCATGCTTGAGGGCCAGCAAGTCCAACAGGACATAAAACTCTCTATGGCACACAGCTACCTAATGGTGGGGTATCTGAGGGCCAGCCAAAGACAACTGCTGCTGTACCACAGCTTCTGGTAACTGTGTGACAGCTATGCTGTCTATTGCCCTGCACCCCTGAACCCCTGCCCCCCCCCCCCCCCACCCGTATCTCTCCCTCCCTCCCTCTAGTTTAAATCTTCTGTCTGGTAAGTCTTTCTATGTTACTTCTAACACGTCAGTTTCTGCTACCTACCCTCTTGGCTGTGGTGTTCCACAGGGATCAATTTTAGCTCCACTTCTTTTTAACATTTTTTCTCCCCTCTTGCTCTTCTCAATCAACAAGTAGGAATATCAGTGTACTATTAAGCCAATGATATCCTACTACTACTGTACACAGATTCTTTGTCCCTTGATCTCACACCCCTTGATGTTTGTCTTACCGCATAGCTTCCCGGCTGGAGATGAACAAACTTCTACTCAATCCCAGTAAGACATCAGCAACCTCTGCTCCACCACCATCACTGTCAATCCTTCTTTTGGCATCCCTATCCCTCTGTTACCTGCCTTTCACTATCTCGGTGTCACCCTTGACTCAGCACTAACATTCTACCAGCACATTAGTAATGTTATATGTAGTCCCTTTCTCGTTCTCCGCCAGATCAAGCTATCCATCCATTTTTTTTTCATCACTGACTACTCTATTCCTTTCATTGTTATGATACGACTGGACTACTGCAACATCATGTTTGCCAGTCTTCCCATTACCAGCTCCAAAGACTACAACTTTCCCAAAATACAGCCATAAGACTATTAGTCCATACTTCCTACTTTGATTATGTTACCCCTCTGATCTTCCTCTATCATTGGTTTCTCATACAATACCGCACCCAATACAAGCTCCTCACACTGGTTCACAAGATCTTACACACACATACTCCATCTTATCTCACATCTGTCATTGTTTTTCACGCTCTCCATTGTATACTCTGCTCATTCTACTCCAACTGTCTACATTTCCCCTCTGCTACACAGGCCAGGCTTCAATTAATTTGCAACTCAGCTTTCTACTTCTTCGGCCCTAGTATCTGGAACAACTTACCCCCCCTGACCTCCATTTAGAATCATCATATACCAAATTCAAAACTCAACTTAAAGCACTTTTATTCCATAAGGTCTTTGACTTACCTATCACTCAACAAAATCAGCTACCTGTGCTTTACTGAAAGGCTTTACTGAAATCTAAATTCACCACACCTAGGGATCCCCCTCGGTCCAACTCTCTGTTCACCCAGACAAAGAAATCAATCAGATTTGTCTGACAAGACCTGCCTCTGGTGAATCCATGCTGCCTCGGATCCTGCAATCCACAAGACTCTAGAAACCTCACTATTCTCTCTTTTAGTAGCCTTTCCATACTAACTACAGAGGTAAGACTAATTGTCCTGTAGTTCTCAATTTTATCCTTCTGTCCACTTTTGTGTAAGGGGACCACATGTGCCTTTCTTCAGGTCTCTGGCACAATTCCCAACTCCAAAGAAGCATTGAAAAGATCAGACTGTGGAGTTGCTAGAATGTCCCCAAGTTTCCACAGTATTCTTGGATGTATCTCATCTGGACCCATAGCTTTGTCTACTTTTAGTTTAGCTCAGGGGTGGGCAATTCCGGCCCTCATGCACCATAATCCAGCCTGGTTTTCATGATGCCCCTAATGAATATTCATGAGATCTATTTGCATCCACTGTCTTCCATTGTATGGAAATAGGTCTATGAATATTCATTAGGGATATCATGAAAACCAGGCTGGATTGTGGTGCATGAGGGCCGGAATTGCCCACCCCTGGTTTAGCTACAATAGCTCCTCATGAGCATAGTTTTCTGAAAATTGTTTCAGATCCACGTTACTTCTGTTCCTGTTTGTGGGTGTTTTCTGAGGTCCTGTTCCTGGCCCTTCATCTGTGAACACAGAACAGAAATATTGGTTAAGCAATTCTGCTTTATCAATATCAGTTTCTGCATATTCCTCCCCTGTATCCTTGAGTCTGATAATACCACTTTTGGCCTTCCTCCTCTCACTAACATATCTAAATAATGTCTTATCCCTGCATTTTATTGCATTGGCTATTTCTTCTTCTTTTTGTACCTTTGCTTTCCTGACTACTTTGCTAACTTCTCTAAGTTTTTCCAAATATAGATGCCTGTCTTCCTTTCTCTGTGCTCTTGTATTTCTTGAAGGCCTCCCTCTTTATCTTCACCTTTTCAGTTACTTCTTTTGAGAACCATAGGGGCCTCCTTTTCCTTTTACATTTATTTACCATTTTAGCAAAAAGGTCGGTTGCCCTAAAAATATCCTCTTTCAGTTTTGCCCACTGTTTTTCTACATTCTCCAGCTGTTACTTCCCACCAATGATTCTCTGAGGTATTGTCCCATCTTGGCAAAATTAGTTTTTCTGAAGTCTAAAACCCTTGCTTTTGAAAGGATTTTCACAGCCCTAGTCCTAGTACTGAACCATACCATCTGGTGATCACTGGATGTGAGATGAATAAAAACATCTTTCTGTAATATTTTAAGGATTTTTTCCATCCCCTTCCTCTCTTGGAAGTGCTTTATTGTAAACCGTCTTGCCATTATCATGAAGAGCAGTCTACCAAATTTTACACCCTCTGCCTTGCCCTTCCCCCTCCCTGTCTCATCCCTCAACCACCCTCATCCCTCCTCTCTCCTCCCTTTCCCCTTTGCCCTCCACCTCTCCCCTCTGGCCTCCCTCCTGTATCACTAATAATTGTCCTTCAGTGACAATTGCCAGAGCATAAAGTCCAGTGGGGGTACTGGGGCTGGGAAGGAGTAGGATGCTCCCAGTGTCCTCTACCACCTCTTCATCCTCCTCCCTGGGTTTCATCCTCCTGCTCATCACCACTGACCAGCTGTGCTGGCACAGCCACCAATGCCTCAGCTGTTGCTGAAAAGTAAATGGGGGAGAACATTACAGCCTTTCTTTGCCATGGTATCTAAGATATGCCATATTGGGTCAGGCCAGTATGGCATATCTTACCCATACTGGAGCCATGGCTGCTGCTGCTCTCAACGTCCCTGTCATCTATCCTATCTCACTATACTGCCATGCTACAGGGGGTTGTGAGCCATGGGCTTGAACAGCTTTATTCATGCAGCTTGTTCTTACATTGGCACTCTTCATGCTTCCTCCTCATCCTGACCAGGCGACATGGCCTCTTCTGTCAAGTTGCCCTGAAGTGTGTCTTCAAAGTTCCAATATTGTGCCTAATTCCCTAGTGCCTGTGGATGACAGAAGTGTTCTTCTTGTTTGTCATCATCCCTTTCCTTCACAATGGTGCCCTATATCGGCCCTTCCACCACATCAGCCCTTCTGCTGTCAGCACACAGGTCTCATTCTGCCTTTGGGTTGGACTCCTACTCTGGCAGTATTGCTCTGCCCAGTCCTGTACCTCGTGGGCAATGGGCATGCTGCATCCCTCACCCATCTTGGGGCCTCCTGTTGCTGCATGACCTTTACATGAATCACTGTTCCACCTACTTTCTGTTCTTCATGGGCATGCTGCTGTTACACTGTGTGGCCCTTAGCCCTCAGACCACTTAATCCCTACCTACTGACTCCCACATCATGCCCAGTGTGTCTGCTGCAGCCATTACTATGGTTTTCGGGGAAGATGTTTCCATTCCTGCCATGCAGATGGCCCCATAGCTTCCCCCCCCCCCCCATCCCCATGCCTGCCCCAGCTTCCATATCTCTGATCCCTGCAAGTCCTGAGCCCCATCTATTCACCTGCCTATGCGCTCCTGCATCTGTGGCTGCCCCCTGTCCATGCCCACTGTTGCACTTACTTACTGAGCATCTGGTTTATCATGTGCCAGATCGCTTGCGACTCCCTTTGTGTCACATGATGCCCAAGAGGTAGATATCTCCTCATGTTCAATAACAAGGCAAAGTAGGTGCCTCATCTCTGCCTGGGAGAAGTTGGGCTTCCTCATCACCATCACCTTAGCTTCTCACCATTTCCTCATGCTCAGTCACTGTGTGATCATACATGGTTGTGTATCATTGCTGGCGCCTGGACATCCATGAGTCCATTTTGTGAACGGTGCCTTAGCTGACTTCCTTGCTCTATTCCACAAAAGTTGGGCATGCGGCTGCCTCAACCGGCCTGTGCGTCCATCCTCCTGGATGTTCACATTGCTATCTTGCACCCTCACTGATCGTTCCCAGGCCTGGTTCAATCATATTTCCTGCACTCCCTCATTTACACATTCATCCTGTTGCCAGTATGTCCTTTATAAAATGCACTTCACATTTAATCTTGAATACATATGAAGCAGGAGAAATACCCTGGTTGTAAAGAAAGAATTCTGTAAAAATTAACATCTATAGCACTTAAAAATGATAGGACAGAGTATTAAAAAAGCACCACAATAATGTGTTGACTAAGAAAGCCAGATTCTCACAAATTAGTATTTTTTTTTTAATAAATTGGTTCCAGAAGTAGAGGGACAAAAGTTGCACAGTGAATGAGTAAGAAAGGTGAGTCTTGAATCAATCTTTAATCTTAATCTTTCATAAATTTATAAACTGCCCAGCACAGTTAAAGTCCAAGGTTGTATACAAAAGACATTTACAAAACACATAGGTAAAACAACAGGAACTACCGGTAACCCTATCCCCATCTCCCACCTTCTGTCCACATGCAGAATTTCCCACCTGTCCTCACCTATCCAAACACTTCTGAGAACAGAAATGTCTTCAAGTACTTACAGAACAGAATATAATACCTCAGTCCCCACATAGCCTCAGACAACTGATTCTAAAGTAAAGGTCTACCTGAAGGATACATGCTTACCCTCCCTCCTGCTGACCCAGCATTTCTCCTCAATCATGTCACTGCCCCAAACACAAGGTTACTCTTAACAATTCTTCAACATTTTCTTATAGTGCTATACATGCCAAAAAGCACGTCAGTGAATCAACTTCTCCCTGAATGAAATCACCAATAATATATTTAGAAGATTATACATATGACAAATGCCATTTTTAGTTAGAAGCTTTGAAATGATTTTAGACAAAGACCCCATGCATGAAATTGAACAGCTACTGTCTTTTTCACAAGAATATCCGTTTTCCCTGACCATGTTTTCAGTACAGTATTTATTACTTCTCACTAATGTATTTATTCAAAAACATAGTATGTTATTGTATGTGTCTCAGTTCTAAAAATTTACCAGATTGTTTTATTTGATTTCATTAGGGACCATCAGGCTGGCTGCTTAAGTGCCTGACTACTGTTTGCATTTAAACATTCATTAAGGAGTCCCCAGTGAGTTCATTTGTTTCACCAAGGCCCAATTACAGTGCCGCAAAAGCAGTTTTTAGAGCAATTAAGTGGTTTTTCCTGTTTATGTTCTGTCTCTTTAGGAAGAGGACTAGTTTGTAGAGGTCAGCTTTTTAATTAGACACAATTTAGGACCAGCAAGAAAACTCATACAGTAGTTTACTAAATAATTGTGGTGGATGTAGCTGCTGAAAACAGAAAGCTTCCATTCTGATCACCATATCTTAAAAAGTATATAGCAGAATTAGAAAAGGTACAGAGAAGAGCCATCAAAATGGTGAAGTGGGTGGAAGGATACTTCTATGAGGAAAGGCTTAAAAGGTTAGGACTCTTCAACTTGAAAAAGAGATGGCTGAGGGGAGATATGATTGAGGTCTATAAATTAATTAATGAAGTAGAATGGGTAAATGTAGAGAGGTTGTTTACTCCATCAAAAAGCAGAAAGACTAGAGGACATGCAATGAAGCTACAATGTAACCCATTTAAGAGTAATAAGAGAAAATATTTTTTCACTCAATGTGTAATCAAACTTTGGAATTCATTACCCGGAGGATGTAGTGAAAGCTGTTAGTGTAGCTGGGTTTAAAAAAGGTTTGGACAAGTTCCTGGAGAAAAGATCCATAAACCAAGAGAACCCGGGAAATCCACTGCTTATCCTGGAACAAGCATTGTGGAACCTGTGTACCTTTTTGGAAACCTGCCAGGTACTTGTGACCTGAATGGGCCACTGTTGAAAACAGGATACTGGGCTTGATGGACCCTGGTCTGACCCAGTATAGCATTTCTTATGTTGTTATGTTAATTGATGAAAAATTGTCATCTAACCAATGTACTTACTGTTATATATGTTTATGATGACTTACTGTTATGTATGTTTATGTTATATATGGTCATCATGTGTAAAGGTGTCTCCCGTAAGGAAAAACGTGAAGATATCCAATTGTTGGCTACTGTATATGCACTGTTTTGTTTATATCAGCTTTGAGTGAAGAGCAAAACTATGTATTGCTAAGAAAATAACCTTGACAAAGAAGTCAGATCCTTGTAAAATAAAAAAGTTTGAACAAGATAGCCCATACTAGTTAAAGCTCTCCCCTCTATTTCTGAGGGTTAGGAGGCACTTTAAAGTGCCTGAGCCTGCAAGTCAGCTTCTTGTTAGGTGTGGTCAGGGCAGCTGTGAAGCCCTGGGCGCAGGAAAGCTAGGGATCGGATACCTTAGTCCTTACCTGAGTGTAGAACGCAGGTTAGGAAGCCACCACCATCACTCTGGGCAGGAACGAGTAGGGGTCAGCTAGAAGATTCAACTTTAGGCCAGTCTGGTCAATTTCAGAGCCCATGAAGTGAGTGGAGGTTAGACTGGTGTTAGATGCATTGGGTGCCATGTAGCTAGAAGGACCTGTAGTGTCTGTCTCACTGCCTGCTGTGGGATCCATGTGGCAGCAGAAAAGTGGGTCAGGGTATCGACTTCTGTGAAATGTAGCATGTGCAATATTTTTGCTTGGCCTCCTGATATCCTCAGATTTCTCCTGACAGCTCAAGGTGGGGAAGACTTTAACTTTGCTTCAAATGGACAGTACGGGTCGGAGTTGGAGATGTTGTTAGGGTTGTGGCAGTTTCGGGCATTGTAGCAGGGTAGGTCCCTGTCCCTTTTTACTTGGGTTACTGCCTGCCTGTAGGAACTTGTTTCTTTGGCAGTCTTGGGAGTAGTTAAGTATTTTTTGTGCAGTGTTTAGGGGGAAGGGTACAAGGAAGGAAGGATGGTTGTTGGTAACAGTTGCTGTGTCCTGGGGATGGGTAGGCATGCAGGGGAAAGATGGCACCAAAAAGGAGATGTGAAAGAAGAGGATTGTCAGCTAATGTGGAGAAGAGAAGAGGTCATGATGGCAGGGTGAATGAAGTGGAATAAGTTCCTGGCAAGAAAGTCACCCATAAAACTGTCTATTTTGAGGACAAGATGCAAGACAGAGTTGTGAGGAATGCACAGTCTGGGAAAACAATGGGGAAAGGGAGGGGTAGATTGGCGTAGGGGAAGAAGGGATGTAGACGCTGTTTTTCATCAGGAGACAGTGAACAGAGTATGCCTGGAGTACCCCGCTCAGGCTTGAGACATCAGTTTCAAGAGACTCTGTCTGCTTGACATGATAGCATCACTGATGATGGGCAAATCCAGAGGTATGGCTACTGATGACTGGGACATGGGATTGTTTGATGATCAGTGTTCTGCATCCTCACAGCATGGAATAGATTCTGTGATTTGCAGGAAAACAGTGAAGAAAGGGAGACATGAATTAATTTGGCACATGTGAGATAAGAAATATTTGAGGAATTACTTAAGGGTTCTGAGGTGGTTGGATCAAGAGAAACACATGCAATGAGTTTCTGGGATATCCCTAGAGCAGGTGTGATGGTCTGAAGAGTCAATAGATATTTCTGATCCATCATCCTCATTGGACTCAGAGTTATGAAAAGAGATTGAGGAGTTTACACAGGTTAACACAAGGCTGTTGTGCAGTGAGTTGCCCAGGTTGGCTGTTCTTGGCAGGGAATGCCCTGTTTGCCTCCCCTAATGCTGGCCCTGGAGTCATGGCAGTTACTGCACACAGTAACCTCAATATAATTTACACTGCTCACATCAACGTAGCATGCGTTACCATACTTTACAATAGGGTGTTCAGGCAAAAAAATAATAATATGGTTGTTTTCCCTTTTGTTTGTATGTTTTAAAATTTAGAGGTGTTTTTATTTTTGTTTCTGGGCAATTTTGCTAAAAGTGTACACTATTGCATAGTGGTTTGCATTATTTGGTAAATTATGCACGCAATCGCTCAGTATTGAACCCTATATATCCATGAGTGCTATATTCTCCAATAGGCACCTATTGAAGCAATAAGTGCCTATTTAGCACTTCAATGGGCACCTGTTAAATAATTCAATAAGTGCCGATTGAGCGATAGTGCATGTTATTGACACCAAAAATTCATTATTTTCCTAAGAACATAAGAAGTGCCATACTGGGTCAGACCAAAGTCCAGTATCCTGTTTCTAACAGTGGCCAATCCAGGTCACAAGTACATGGCAGGTATCCAAAGACCACAGCTTCCACAATGCTCTTCCTGAGGTAAGCAGTGGTGGAGAGCAGAGCAGAGGTGGAGTCGATCGCAAACCGGGCAGCAATGATATTGAGCCGCTGCCTGGTTTGCAACCCGCAGGTATAGACAGGCACAGTAAAAGCTGGCCTATCTTTACCTATGGGAGCTAACCAGACAGCGGCTCAATATCTCTCCCCAGTTAGCTTTTGTAGCATCGGAGGCTGAGTGGAAACCCCAGATATTCAATGCCAGGGCTGGATATGATCCCGGCATTGAATATCTGAGTTTAATGTCCAGCGCCAGCAGCTAGCAACCAGTGCCGAATATCGGGCCCTGAAAATGTACTTCTCCCTTAATAAAACCAGTAGTAGCATTCTTTCCATCAAACACTTACCTCACTGCAGGATCTGACCAATCAGCCCAAGCCTCCTCTGTGTTCCTCCTGCTCATCCTGCTGTCTTCAACAAACACTCTGAATTTTTTTTCTCTACCAGTAGAATGCAAATTTGTTCCAGGTGCTCAGTTACTTTCATCTGTATTCTGAATACTAACCGCTGCCTCACTACCTCTCTCTGACTTCCCATCTCCAAAATTAGTTTCTTTTCTCTCATTTTAAGACTCTTAAAGACTATCACCCGGCATTACCTTGAACTCACATCTTTTCAGAGCTTTCGTATGTTTTCTTAACATTATTCTGATTATGAACTGCTGAACAACTAGTGACACAATGCCCAGTGGGTCACACTTGCCTACTTTTTTTCCCTGTGAATTTTTGTTCCTATTCAAGGGCCATCATGGTTTGACACTCGTGGCAATTGTGATTTTTTTTCCCATTGACGCACAACATATTTATCAACATATGTAGTGTATCTTATTCTTTGCCCTTGCCAACTATATTATGTTGGACGAACAAACTGGCAGGTTAAGACACGATTGAAAGAACATGTATCTTGTCTTCATATATCTAGCTTGTCTTCCCCAATAGTGGAACATTGTCTATCTCATGGCCACTCATTTGACCAGCTGAAATGGCAGATATTGGACCATGTTCCTGTAGATCCCCAGGGGGGTGATTGACTAACCAGACTTCAGAAATGTGAGCAAAGATGGATCTTTAGATTATGGACTGTCTCACCTTTAGGACTTAACATTGAATTGTAGTGGTCTAGTTTGCTGTGATCTGTGCCCAGTCTGTTTTTTAATCGGGACTTGTCGGCTTTGTTTGCTAAATATGTTTGTGTATGACAGAGGGAATTTCCTTTTAATGGACTTTCCATTTTCAATATATCTTCCCATTCATGTGACTGGCTGGATCTGCCTCTTACGATGTCATGTGCTTCCCCCTTTTAAATGTCTCTTCCCATTTATAAGATCGGCTAGACCTGCCTCTGACGATACTATGCACACCTCTCTTTGACAGCATTGGCTAATTTTCCCTCTGACGTTTTCAATGATATCAGACACCATACATTTTAAATGTTTGCGGTTTGCATCTCCTGACCTTGGCGTGAAGAGTGGGATACCTTTGTTGGAATCCTGTATGCCTGAAGCAGGGCCTCAATCTAATGGTCCGAAACGTGCCACATCATACAGTGCCAGGAGGATTACTTAATTTTGTGATCACAAAGCTAAGTTCTTAAATTTATTTGATTAAAATATTAATTATTACAAAGGAGTCTCTACAGCGAGGGAATAAGTCTTTCCCTTTTCCCCTTTGATAGTTTGGCTCCGACATTGGAAAATCAATTTTATAGTGCTTGTACCCATTTCCGTATGTTTTGAGACCCTTTTTCAAGTGGCATTTATATAAGTCTCTATTGTGTGGGGCTGATACGTTATACTCTTATAATATAAACTCTCCTCCTTCTCATCTACCCAGGCTGGGGCATCCACGTACCCGGTTCTGTGAGCATGCACTTCAGGGATGTCTACATTTACACATACCCGCCTTGCTATCTGTGTGGGGTCTGTCTCCAGAATCAGTTACTGGAACATTCAGTTTTCAGAGTGGAGATGGAGCGATTTCAGAAGTTCTGGCTGCTTCTCACCAGAATTTTGGACATTCTGCTGTAAAATGTCACTTCATGTATATAAGCCCTCTGGAAACAATGAAATGCCTACTGTATCTGAATGTTCCTTGCTTTGAAATTCTGAGAAAAGGCATGAACTAAATCCAAATTAACTTGTAAATGTTTCTTTTTATCTTTATTACGCTACTCTTGACCTATACAGCTTCACTACCCTGAATGAGCCTGATCTTGGCTGATATTAGAAGCTAAGCATGGTTGGGCCTAGCTAATACTTAAATAAGAGACAATCTTGAAATACCAAGTGTTGTAGACTTATTGTGCAGAAGAATGGACTAGCAATGTACTTCAGGTCACACAATAAGTTACATTATAATGTTCAATGTAAATAGTTGACATGTTTAAAACCATTCTTTGTAAATAATAATAATAATTCTTTTTATTATTATTATCTTTCTGTTCGCTGTAAACTGCCCCTGATCTCTGGAAGAGGCGTTATAGAAAAATGTACAAATAAATAAATAAACCTTGCCAAGAAAACCCAGACGCTGGGTCACCAAGAGTCAGCATTGACTCGACAGCATACCCCAGGGGAGGGTCAACATTGGATTTGGTGTTCACTAACAGAGACATTGTGTCTAATGTCTGGGTAAGTGCCCATTTGAGCAGCAGTGATTACTGCATGGTGTGATGTAAAGTAAAAGTCAAAGCAGAGTGCAATCGCATCAAACTCTGCTGACTTTAGTAAATTGGAAAATACCTAAAGGAGCAACTGGCAGGATGGAAGGAGATAAGGAAAATGGAAAGGTAGTAGGCTAAACTGAGAGAGGCCATAACAAGGGCAGCAGATCTATATGTAAGGAAAGTATACAAAAGCAAGAGGAAAAGGAAACCAATATGGTTCTCCAAAGAAGAAAACAAAGATAAAAAATAATAGCAAAAAATGATAGCGTTCACAATTTTCAGAGGATCACAAAAGGGAGGAACACAGGTGTGGTTGTGTCTGATGATCTTAAAGTAGCTAAACAGGTAGAAAAGGCGACGGCAAAAGCTAGAAGGATGCTTGGGTGCATACGGAGAGGAATGGCTAGCAGAAAAAGGGAGGTGATAATGCCTCTGTATAAGTCTTTGGTGCGACCTCATTTGGAGTATGGTGTGCAATTCTGGGGACCGCACCTTCAAAAGGATGTGAACAGGATTGAGTCGGTGCAGAGGGTGGCTACTAAAATGATTAGTGGTCTTCATTATAAAGCATATGAGGACAGACTTAAGGATCTTAATATGTACACCTTAGAGGAAAGGCGGGATAGAGGTGATATGATTGAGATGTTTAAATACCTCCATGGCATAAATGTTCAGGGAGAGAGCCTCTTTCAATTGAAAGCAAGTTCTTCTATGAGGGGACATGGGAAGAGTGTGAAGGGAGTTAGATTCAGGAGTGATATGCGGAAATATTTCTTTACGGAAAGAGTAGTGGATCCATGGAATAGTCTCCCAGTGGAGGTGGTAGAGATGAGGACAGTAACTAAATTCAAAAAAGCATGGGACAAACACAGAGGATCTCTAAAGGTAAAAAGGGGACTGTTGTAGTTGTTGATATGGAAGGACAGACTAGATAGGCCATGTGGTCTTTTTCTGTCGTCACATTTCTATGTTTCTTCTATGTTTCTAAGATGCTGTATGTACAGACCAAGAGAGGGACCTCAGAGTGATAGTATCTAAGAATCTCAAGGTGGTGAAGCACTGTGACAAGGCAGTGGGTAAAGCCAGAGGGAAGTGAGGCTGTATATAGAGAGGAATAATCAACAGGAAGAAGGAGGTATCAGTGCCTCTATACAGGTCTTGGTGAAGATTCACTTGGAGCCCAATTCAACAAGGCCACTTGTGGGGCTGTAAATCCCAGTGGGACGTGCAGTCCCGCAAGCTGTCCAGCCATTATTCTGCACACTCCCTCCCCGCATGGCCAGAGCAGCAGGGAGGGAGGCAGGAGGGGGTGGAGTGTGGGCAGCGTGGACATGCTGCTTATTCCACCTCGGAGGTGAAATAAGTAGTGGGATGGGGGTGATGGGATCTGGAACCCTCCCAGGCCAGGATACGGTGAAGGTAGGTCTCTGCTGACTAATCCAGGATCCGGCTGGCCCCACCGAGAGTTGGGCAGCAGGAAAATGAGGGGAGGACATCCTCGCTGGGATGCAGGGGCACGCCAGGTCATCTCAAGGCCCAATCCTGCACCCGCAGGTAAGTCTGGCTCTTGTGGTGCAGAATCAGGTCCTAGCAGGCCCGTTCTGCTCAGGGGCATCCAGATGGCCTGGACGTGCCCCTTATGGAATTGGGCTCCAAGAGTATTATGTTCAGTTTTGGAGAATGTTCCTTACAAAGGATATAAAAAGACTTGAAATGGTTCAGAGGAAGGCGACCAAGATAATATGGGACCTGAGCCAGAAGGTATATGAGAAAATTCTGAGAAAAGGCATGAACTAAATCCAAATTAACTTGTAAATGTTTCTTTTTATCTTTATCACGCTACTCTTGACCTATACAGCTTCACTACCCTGAATGAGCCTGATCTTGGCTGATATTAGAAGCTAAGCATGGTTGGGCCTAGCTAATACTTAAATATGAAGATTTAAATATGCATACCCTGGGGTAGAGGAGCGATAGGGGGGATATGATACAGATGTTTAAATTCTTAAATGGTATCAGTGAATAGACCTTTTCCAAAGACAGGGAAACTAGAACTAGAGGACATGAAATGAAGCTGCAAGGAGATAACTTAAAAGCAACTTCAGGAAATGCCTTTGCAAGGAAATGATGTTGAATGCCAGGAATGCCCTCCTGAAGGAGGAGGTGGGAGCAAAAACAGTGATGGAATTCAAAAAGGCACGGGAGAGACACACAGGATCGCATAAGCAAGAGGATGGAATCAAAGCAAACATAAACAACTTCATAAATTGAGGGGGTAACCTGCCTGGAGTTGCAGGTACAATCTTAAGCAAAGGCATGGGGGGGGGGGGGGGGTAACCTGCACAGAGCACCTGGTGCAACTCTAGAAATCTAGACATGGACCATGCTAGTCTTTATCTGCCGTTATTTACTATTTTATTTGGGATGGAGAAACCCAAAGGAGCTGTATGCAATAGAGGACGAGATGCTGTGTGTACAGACCAAGAGAGGGACCTCAGAGTAATAGTATCTAAGGATCTCAAGGTGGCGAAGTAGTGTGACAAAGCAGTGGTTAAGGCCCTGCCTCTGCTCTTATCCTCCTTCTCCTTTTTCCTGCTGGTGACATTAATCCTAACTCTGTCCCCCCTAGACTAGTCTCTCACTTTCATTCCTCTCTCAATTGTTCTAATCGTGTCTATATTCCTCTCCTTTCCCCCTCCTCTCTCACTTTCTCTTGTGCATTATGGAATGCACATTCCATTTCTACTAAACTCCCCTTTGCTTACAACCTTTTCATTTCTAACTCCTTTCATCTTCTAGTTCTCACTGAAGCCTGGCTCCTCCCTGATGACACTGCTTCTATTGCTGCCCTCTGTCATGGTGGATACCAATTTTCCCATACTCCTTGTACCAATGGCTGTGATTCTGGTGTTGAGTTTCTGCTTTCTCCTTCCTTCCAGTTTCAACCACTCCCTCTTCCTCTGTCTCACTCATCTTCCTTCTTTGAAGTCCATTCCAACCACCTTATTAATCCCTTACCTCTCCGGAGAGCTGCTATTTATAGACCCACTGATAAGTCCACCTCAACCTTTCTCACTGACTTTGACTCTTGGCATTCCCTATTTCTTGATTCTTCCTCCCCCTCACTCATTCTTGGTGATTTCAGTATTCATGTTGATAACCACTTTGTCACCTATGCTTCTAAATTCCTTTCCCTTACCTCCTCTTTCAATCTCCAACTTTGCTCTTCTGCTCCTACTTAACAGCATGGTCACTGCCTAGATTTGGTTTTCTTCTCTAACAATTTACCTTCCAATTTCCATACCTCAGTTCTTCCCTTATCTGATCATCATCTCCTAAGTTTCTCCATTCATCACTCCCCACATCAATCGTGCTCTGTCTCCTCACACCTTTATAGGAATCTTTATGCAATCGATCCATGGGCTCTTTCCACCATGCTCTCATCACGTCTTTCTTCCACCTTGTCTTTTAAATCTGTTGATGAGACTATAGTTTCCTATAATATTGCCCTCTCCTCTGCTTTTGATACTCTTGCTCCACCCATCCCATGTTCTGTGAGACTCACTATACCCCGACTCTGGTTGTCCTCAATTTGCCGCTATCTCCGCCCCTATGCCCACTCAGCTGAGTATATCTGACTGAAATCTCGCTCCCTTTCTGACTTCCTTCACTTCAAATTCATGCTTACCTCCTTCCAGTCTGCCTTAGTTCTTGCTAAGTAAAACTACTATATCCATCTGATTAATTCTCTTGCCACTGATCCCCGACACCTTTTCTCTACTCTCAACTCTCTCCTCAAGGTGCCTTCCCCTCCCATCCTCCTTTCTCTCTCTGCCCAAACCCTAGATGACTTCTTCCATAACAAAATCCATGAGATTTCTCTCCAGTTTCCACCTAGAATCACTTTGTTCCCTCCTCTCCCTCAATACCAACTTTCCCCATCAATCTCTATTACCCTTTCTTCCTTTCCCATGATCTCTGATGATGAAATATCTCATCTACTTTCCTCCTCCAAACTTACTGCCTGTTCTTCTGATCCTACCCCAACCCTTCTCCTTTACTCCATTTCCTCTGCTGGCATCCCTTACATCTCACATATTCTCATCTTCTCTCTTTACACTGCTACTGTTCCTGCAGCCTTCAAGCATGCTGTGGTCACTCCCCTACTCAAGAAACCTTCCCTTGATCCTAACTCTCCTTCTAATTATCTTCCAATCTCCCTTCTTTCCTTCATTTCTAAACTTCTTGAGTGTGCAGTCCTACACCTTTGTCTTGAATTTTTTTTCCTCTCAAGCCCTTCTGGATCTTTTTCAGTCTCTCTTTTACCCCTTACATTCTACTGAAACAGCACTCCAAAGTCTCCAGTGATTTGTTTCTGGCCAAATCTAAGAGCCTCTATTCCACCCTTATCCTTCTTGACCTCTCAGCTGCTTTTGATACTGTTAATCACCATCTTCTCCTTGACACATTATCATCACTTGGTTTTAAGGGCTCTATCCTGTCCTGGTTCTCTTCTTATCTCTCACCCATAGCTCTTTCAGTGTTTGTTCTAGTGGTTCCTCCTCTACTCCTATACCACTCTCAGTACGTGTTCCCCAAGGGTCTGTTCTGAGCCCTCTACTTTTCTCTCTCTACTCCCAGTCCCTTGGTGCGCTCATCTCCTCCCATGGATTCAGTACCATTTTTATGCAGATGATTCTCAGATCTCTTTCCACACCTGATATTTCTCCAACACTGCAGACCTGTATCTCTGCCTATCTCTCTGACATTGCCACGTGGATGTCTTACCGCTAGTTGAAACCTAACATGAACAAAACTGAGCTTCTTATTTTTCCCCCTAAACATTCCTCTCCCTCATTTCTCTTTCTCTGTTGATAATAATCTTCTATTTCCTTTTTCTTCAGTCTGTAACCTTGGCGTCATTTTTTATTTCTCCCTTTCCTTCTCCTCACATATCCAACAGATTGCCAAAAGCTCTCATTTCTTTCTCTATAACATTAACAAAATTAGCCCCTTCCTCTCTGACCACACTACTAAAACACTTGTCACTCTTGAATTATTTCCCATCTTGCCAATTGCAACTTCCTTCTTGCTGGTCTCCCTCTGAGTCATCTCTCTCCCCTTCAATCTATTCAACACTCTGTTGTGCGATTAATCTTTTGTCAGCCTCGGTTTACTCATATAACACCACTTCTCAAATCACTTCTACGATTTCCCTTCCATTTCTGTATCCAATTCAAACATCTCCTTCTGACCTTTAAATGCATTCACTCTATTTCTCCTCACTATCTCTCCTCTCTCCTCTGCCTCTACAACCCTCCTCATGAACTTCACTCTTCTACTGGTTTGCTCCTCTCTTTGCCCTTTTCTTCCTCTGCTAACTCCAGACTTCAGTCCATTAACCTTGTTGCTCCTTATGCCTGGAACAAATTTCCTGAGTCTGTACGTCAGGATTCATCTCTGCTCCTTTTCAAATCTATGCTAAAGACTCACTTCTTTGAAGCTGCCTTTGGATCCTGATCCCTTGTTCCTTGTGTCTCCTTACCCTTCCCTATTCTATCCTTATTTCTAATTTTTGTCTTGTTTGTCTAGGTAAGATTGTAAGCCCTAAGGAGTAGGAACTGTCTTTATCTGTGTTTATACAGCACTGTGTATGCCTTGTAGCGCTTTATAAATGTTTCATAGTAGTAGCAGTAGCATGATACTTTTTCACGCTTGACTAAAGTCTTTTTTATTCCTTAATAGCTATCACCATCAATGACTAGTGCAAGGTTGTACCCCTCCCACTTTCTTAACTGCTCAAATAATGAAATGGATACAAAACTAAGAAATAAGTATTTGCTTTGAGATGTATTTATTTTGTATTCTATGGGAGGCATATTCAAAGACATTTAGATGATTTGCAGACCTGCAAACTGTGTAAATGCCGCTTTGCGGGATATTCAGTGGCACTAAGACAGTTAGCATCGGGGTGTGATGTAAGTGTTCCGGGATGGCACCCTTCACTAATTGGTACCAACCAAACGAGCACAAGTCCACGTGCTAGATAAAACCCAGTCAGAGACGTGGACAGTAGTAGGAAGACGTCCTTTATTAATTAAAAAGCCTATGGCCCGACACAGGCCGTGTTTCGTTGCCTTCTTCAGGGGCAGACTACACAATATAATAAAAACAATAAGTAAATCATAAATGAAACATAAGGACCTAAAGGATGAATATAAATTCAATAAATATTAAAAACCATAAAATCATAACACATAAAACCAAACGTAAAATCAGCACAGCAAAACAGACACAGACCTATCTGTCTGTGACAAGACAACATATATCTCAGAAAACTAATACCCTTACACATGTATATTAATAAAAATAACAAAGATATAATCATATAAATATTTTAACATTCATAAGATTATCATAACACATAGCAAATAAATAATTAATATACATAAATAAATAATTAAAAATTAAAAACATCACCACATATATATTTTTGCACCATAAAATAATATCAAGCATACCTTTATCAGTTGTCTAACCTTCCACAATACTGCATTCACTAGAGAGGGACAAGGAAGAGAGACTGCATGGATATGTGCACCACCACAAATAGCCCATCATTGCCCCATCGGGCCAACGATCCAAATTAAAGATGAAAAAAGTGGTAACAAACGGGAAGAAATAATTATAGGTATGTGAGTCACCATACATTACCCATTATTACCCTTCTGGACTTTAAAATCAAATAGTGGTGGAAAAAATGTATTACCTGCAATGTCTTTAGACGTAAATTGGAGTAAAAATAACCAAATTGGCTGATGTGGATTGCTAAAAACAATGAGGTATCATAAACAAACACCATCAATATACATAGTTGAACTCTTACTGTGTTTATTAAACAGATAGCTATAAACACATAACTGTACGTGATGACTCTCATTCTTACTACTCATATAAAAACAAAAAACAAACAACCACATAGCCTACATGATGAGAATTGAATCTGGCGCCCTAGAGTACTGTGTCGTCAATAGCAGGAGTAGGAAGTCAGGACTGCCAGCATTTGTAACCTTCTAAAAGATGAAAAAATAAATACATCTCTCAAAAATACAAATTCTACAACCATAAACAGCACTACAAGTGACTCTAGCTCTACTTTCTTAACCAGGGCTCCACACATCAAACAGGGAACTGTACTTGAGCACAGTAGGTTGCTGAACTCTGTAACCTCCTCAGGTTCAGGAACTGCTAACACCTCATCAGGAGTTAGTGGGCCTGTTTCCTGAGTGCAATTGAAGCCTGCATAAAAAGGCTGCTTTGCCCTGCCCTTTTGAGGTTTTCTTAACCAGGGCTCCACACATCAAACAATACCTAAGCTCCACAAACAGAACAATGGCTGGGAAAAATCGTATTGCTAAAGCTGTTGCCCCCGTTACAGCTTCTGCCTCAGTCCAGACAGAGGTCCTATTGCCAGTTGAAGAACCAGTTCCATGTGCAGGGTGCCTGCATGCTGAAGCACTGAGGAAACAAGTGGAGGAACTCAGAGAGGAGGTGGCGAGGCTGAGGAGTATTCAAGACAGTGAGAAGTACATTGATGAGATGCTGCTTGCAGCAACCAGGCTCTCCAGCACAGGAGAAGATGGGTGCCAACAGAATGTCGATGGTTGGACAACAGTCACCAGAGCCTGCAAAATCACCAATCCAACTTCTCCAGCCCTTGAATTGAAGAACCATTATGCAGCCCTGGAAGTGGAGGAGGTGAAAGCATCCCTGGAAAGGGAAGAACCAGAGTTCAAGTACCCCATAGTTGCGGAATCAGTGACCAGAAGGAAACGAAGGGTAGTGGTGGTTGGAGACTCTCTTCTGAGGGGTACTGAGGCGTCCATCTGCCGACCAGACTTGATGTCCAGAGAGGTATGCTGTCTGCCTGGTGCCAAGATCCAAAATGTTACGGAGAGTTTGCCGAGACTCATCAAGCCCACTGACTATTACCCAATGTTGCTAATCCATGTTGGAAGAAATGATACTGCCAGGTATACCTCGGAACGTATCAAAAGTGACTTCATGGCTCTGGGACAGAGGGTGAAGCAGGTAGGTGCACAGGTGGTGTTCTCTTCAATCCTCCCTGTTGAGGGTAAAGGCCAAGGCAGAGAGGCTCGCATCCTGGAGATTAATGCATGGCTGCGTGGATGGTGTCTTCGAGAGCGTTTTGGTTTCCTAGACCATGGGATGCTGTTCCAAGGGTTGCAGAGTAGAGATGGCATCCATCTGTCCAAGAAAGGTCAACACATCTTTGGTAGTAGACTGGCTAATCTACTGAAGAGGGCTTTAAACTAGATTCGTTGGGGATGGGTGAAGAAAGCCCCCAGGTAAGTGAAAGCCCCCAGGTAAGTGATACATTAAATACCTTTATGGAAATGGGTAACAGGGGTAACATATGGAAAGCAGTGTGTATTAATGCCCGTAGCATGGGATATAAGATCTCTGAAGTTGAAGCTTTGGTGGGAGTGGCTGACTTAGATTTAGTGGCAGTTACAGAAACATGGTTCACAGAAAACCATGACTGGGATGTAACTATACCTGGCTATACTTTATTCAGAAAGGACAGGGTAGGAAGAAGGGGAGGAGGAGTAGCACTATATGTAAAAACTACTATTAAAGCTTTGGAATTACAGAGCTTAAAAGGGAGAGAGGAGGCATTGTGGGTTAAACTAGAAAGAGGGAAAGAGAAATCTATTTGCATTGGTGTGATATACAGACCTCCCTCACAAGAGGAAGAGGTGGACAGAGAGTTAATTGAAGACATACGCAGCATTGCTAGGAAAGGGGAAGTGCTACTGCTAAGAGATTTCAATATGCCAGATATTGATTGGCACATTCCTGCTGCAGTATCATCTAGGAGTAAGGAGATCCTGGATTCTCTACAGGGAGAACTATTCAGGCAATTGGTAACAGACCCCACACGTGAAGGGGCCATACTGGACTTGGTGCTTACCAATGGTGAAAATGTTTCTGATGTTGTAGTGGGAGATCATTTTGCATCCAGTGATCACCAGATGGTGTGGTTCAGTATTAGGACTAGGGCTGTTAGAATCCATTCCAAGGTGAAGATCTTAGACTTTAGGAAGACTAACTTTGCGAAGATGGGCCAATACCTCAGGGAGTCATTAGTGGGATGGGAACAGCTGGGGGATGTAGAACAACAGTGGACAAAACTGAAAGGGGGTATTTTAAAGGCAACCAACCTTTTTGTTAAAATGGTAAATAAAGGCAAAAGGAACAGGAGACCGCTATGGTTTTCGAAGGAAGTAGCTGAAAAAGTGAAGAAAAAGAGGGAGGCCTTCATGAAATACAAGAGATCACAGAGAGAGGAAGACAGGCATCTGTATTTGGAAAAACTTAGAGAAGCTAGCAAAGTAGTCAAGAAGGCAAAGATTCAAAAGGAGGAGGAAATAGCCAATGCAATAAAATGGGGGGATAAGACATTTTTCAGATATATTAGTGAGAAGAGGAAGGGCAAAAGTGGTATTGTCAGACTCAAGGGTGCAGGGGGGGAATATGTAGAAGCTGATAAGGATAAAGCGGAATTGCTTAACAAATATTTTTGTTCCGTGTTCACAGATGAAGAACCAGGAGCAGGACCTCAGAAAACACCCACAAATAAGAACAGAAGCGAGCGACATCTTGAACAATTTTCAGAAGACTGTGTTCATGAGAAACTAGCTCAACTTAAAGTAGACAAAGCGATGGGACCGGATGGGATACACCCTAGAATACTGAGGGAACTTGGGGATGTTCTAGCAACTCCACTGACTGACCTTTTCAATGCCTCGTTGGAGTCGGGAGTGGTGCCAAAGGACTGGAGAGAGGCTCATGTGGTGCCTTTACACAAAAGCGGAAGTAAGGATGTGGCTGAAAACTACAGGCCGGTTAGTTTAACTTCAGTGGTGAGTAAATTAATGGAAACGCTGTTGAAAGAGAAAATAGTGAGGTTTCTGGAGTCCGGCGGATTACAGGATCCGAGGCAGCATGGATTCACCAGAGGCAGGTCTTGTCAGACAAATCTGATTGATTTCTTTGACTGGGTGACCAGGGAGTTGGACCGAGGGAGAGCTCTAGATGTGGTGTATTTAGATTTCAGTAAAGCCTTTGACACTGTTCCTCACAGGCGACTTATAAACAAACTGAGCACCCTAGGGATGGACCCTAAAGTTACTGCTTGGGTTAGAAATTGGTTGGGTGGGAGGCGACAAAGAGTACAAGTAAATGGAGCTCACTCTGAGGAGAAGGATGTTACCAGTGGTGTGCCCCAGGGATCTGTCCTTGGTCCGATTCTTTTTAACATCTTTGTTAGTGATATAGCGGAAGGGCTGTCGGGTAAGGTTTGCCTCTTTGCAGATGATACCAAAATCTGCAATAAAGTAGACACCCAGGAAGGTGTAGATAACATGAGGAGGGATCTGGCTAAGCTTGAAGAATGGTCTAGAATTTGGCAACTGGGATTTAATGTTAAAAAATGTAAGGTCATGCATTTGGGCTGCAGCAATCCAAGGGAGCAATACAGTATAGGAGGTGAAGTACTTTTGTCCACTAAAGAAGAGCGGGACCTAGGCGTAGTTGTGTCCGATGATCTTAAAGTAGCTAAACAGGTAGAAAAGGCGACGGCAAAAGCTAGAAGGATGCTTGGGTGCATACGGAGAGGAATGGCTAGCAGAAAAAAGGAGGTGATAATGGCTCTGTATAAGTCCTTGGTGCGACCTCATTTGGAGTATGGTGTGCAATTCTGGAGACCGCACCTTCAAAAGGATGTGAACAGGATGGAGTCGGTGCAAAGGGTTGCTACTAAGATGATTAGTGGTCTTCATTATAAAGAATATGAGGACAGACTTAAGGATCTTAATATGTACACCTTAGAGGAAAGGCGGGATAGAGGTGATATGATTGAGATGTTTAAATACCTCCGTGGCATAAATGTTCAGGGAGAGAGCCTCTTTCAATTGAAAGCAAGTTCTGCGACGAGGGGACATGGGATGAGGGTGAAGGGAGATAGATTCAGGAGTGATATGCGGAAATATTTCTTTACGGAAAGAGTAGTGGATCCGTGGAATAGTCTCCCAGTGGAGGTGGTAAAGATGAGGACAGTAACTGAATTCAAAAAAGCATGGGACCAACACAGAGGATCTCTAAAGGTAAAAAGTGGACTGTTGTAGTTGTTGTTATGGAAGGACAGACTAGATGGGCCTTGTGGTCTTTTTCTGTCATCATGTTTCTATGTTTCTCTACTTGGCACAATGGTTATGGCCGTGATTCATGAAGAGTTTAATATCTCTGGGAGAAGTCCTTGAGCAGTCAGGCTCTTGGTGTCATTGTTATAGTTTATAATTTAAAAAGGACCTCAAATATAGTCAGCAGATAATGCTTCCAGCAAGAGAGCCAAAAGAAACCTAAGGCTACAAAACCAAGATTGCTCTTATGTCATTATCAGTTCAAATATGCCCAATGTGTCAACATAGGCATTAATTCAAAAAAGCTTGTTTTGATCATTTCTACCATTGTTATCATTAAAGACTCAAGAGTTCAATAGCATAAATAATGTAAAAATAGCCAATAGCATAAATAATGTAAAAATAGTCAAAAAATATCCACATCCAACACAATATTGTGCTTCAAAAGACTTACCTGCATCAGGGATTCTTAAAGTTCAAAATACTCAACAGGCTCCACTGAAGATCCATTTCAAATCTCACTCTTACAGGCCGTAGGAAGATAGATCACCCCAATGGTGTCCATCATTCAAATAATGACACGTGTTAAAGATGGCTCCAAGAAATCATATGCAGTCACCCACCAATCAGGGTCTACATCAATAGTAATGGAATTAGCAACTAAATGAAGGTCATCCAATCAATAGCTTGATTTAATCCAAAGGGTTCTATCAATTGCAATCAAAAGATCCCAAAATGTTCTTGGGCATTCAATTTCTTCTCATAATTACCACCTCGCCAAGTGAACACAAGCTGATCGAGTACCCGCTATCGAATGTCAGTGATGGTATAATTACATTGAATCCAGTGAGCTATCAGCGGGGTCGATTCAACTTTGTTCACAATCCGACTCTTATGCTCATTCAAAGGTAAATATATTTTCCTCTTAATGCGCCCAACATATATCAACAGCCAAGGGCACACAATCACATATATCACCCATGTAGAGTTACAATCTGTAGACCCCCAATGATCATAAGATATTCCACTGGATGTGTCCAGGATTGACCTGTTAGTGCGAATTGGCACCAATAACAATTACCACAAATGAAGTGATCCAAAGGGGGAGAAAGATCCTCATCTGGAAAAGATAATCTAGTGATCATTTCACCAAGATTACGCCTGTGTTTATAGGTGATCTGTGGGAAAGCAGTTAAAGTAGGATGTAAACTCAAAATTGCCCAGTACCTCTTCATAGACTTTAACAATAAGTCTCAAGGCTGTCAAAAAAGGTAAGACACACACTAGGGAATCCCCCATTGGCTGTTGATATTGCAACAGAAGATCATGCTGGGCATATTTTGCTTGTCGAAAGGCTCGAATCACAGTTGAACGAGGATATCCCCTAGTGACAAACCGATGGGGCAGAAGGTGAGATTGAGCCCTAAAAGCCCCATCAGTAGAACATACTCTCTATTCCCTTAAAAACTGGCTGATCATCAGATTTGATTTCAAGGGATAGGGTTGGAAATTATCAAACTGAAAATAGATATTCCGGTCCACCACCTTTTGGTAGATCTGAGTATGAAAACCATTAACTCCTTTCTCCACCAGCACATCCAAAAATTCAATGGTTGTCAGATGATAATGCATAGTGAACTGCAAATTATTATCTAAAGAATTTAACCATTGCCAAATTGCAACAGTTCATCTTCAGAGCCAGTCCATAAGACAAAGACATCATCCAAATAATGCTTCCATAAACAAATAAATAAATAAACACATAAATAAATATATAAGGGGGGTCATTCTGAACCATGAATAGCGGGGATGGATGTCCCAACAGGACGTCCATACCTGCTATTTGTGCCGGCTTCAGCCCCCAACTAACTTCCCTGCCGGTTGTGCGTGGAAGTTAGTCGGGGGTGGGGAGTGGGTGGCCTGGGGGTGGAGAGTCAGCGGGCAGTAGGCGGTCACCGGCTCTGGATGTACAGGGCCGATTCTAATGTCAGCCCTGTACATTCAGGGCTGGCAAAATGGCCAAAGAAGTTATTCCACCCCCTTTTTTTTTTTTTTTTTTAATTCGGGGTGCGGAAAGGGCTGGGAGGACCAGGGCACATTCCCCGCAACCTTGATCCTGGCCTTTGGAGGCCGAATCAGGGGTCGGGCTGCGGGGAATTTACAGTTTTGGTTGGCGGCTGGCATTGCAGCTTTTAAATTGAGCCACGGTGCCAAGGCAACATGACGCCATGGTACCACGGCTCCATTTAAATGCCCTGACTGAGTTAGCTTGGTGCAGTCCTAAACATGCAGGACTGTTTGCGATTCTGATTCCGCAGGGCTAGACGTGCCCTGCAGGATCAGAATCGTGATCCCCTCTGTGCATCTGGCTCAGACTGGACTCACAGAGGGGATGGATGTGCGGGACAGAATCGGGCCCAAAGTATATAAATATATAAATATATAAAGATCCAGAGAGGTATTGTTCCTCAAATTGGGCAGCACAGAGTATTCTCGGAGCATGTGGTGTGATTTATTTGGTTTAATACTTGGTCCCTGATTTGATGAGAATTTTTTTCTGGCTACTGTTATAGTTTAGTCATTTTGAATCATAAAATCTGCATATAGTATATTTGCTTCTATATAACCCTACCACTAAGCCAACTGTGTATACATATCAAGAGAATGACTTCATTTGGGCAGTAAAATGGTTTTATTTCCAGGTTAAACAGAAGCAAAATGAATATTTGAAAGAAGCATGGAAAAAGCCATCATTGGTATTCTTATATAAATGTTTCCACATGAGCTAAAAATCGATATTTGGAACTGCTCCAGTATTCATTAATCAAGCATGCCCCAGCTTAATACTGCTTACAGTGAGAGGGCCATTATGTGGTAAGTTTGTATAGCATTAAGAAATACCCTGTTTAAATTATTACTCCAGTGTAAGCATATAAATTGAAGAAATAAGGATTTGGACGAAGGTACAAGTAAATGCTTCCTAGGCCTCTCCTGAAACAAAATGCCATATATGTAATTTAAAACATTTACACACATAGATAGAGCAAATTAAGTCCAGAGCCAGGGATTTTATCTCACCCTCCAGTCACAGGTGATTTTGCCTAACAAATACAATTTTGGCACAGGGTGCCTGCTAACAATTTCCCTTTGAAAATGAAGGAGCACTCCATAATCTTTGCACCTGCTCTGCAACAGGGACAGAGTTGCAACTGAAACGAACCCTGGGAATTTCAAAATGTAGGCAGCTGGATCTTTTCCTTCTCTACCTCTAGTTGTTTCTTTTTGGTAATTCATGTTCTGTTATTCACATTCCCTTTTACAGTCATGTTTGTGGTGAGGTGATTTGTCTATGTTTCTGTATTTTTTTTTATTATTGATGCTGTACTCTGTCATGATATACCTGGGTACTTTTCATATAGGACTTTTTTATACAGGTTTAAAAAGCTCTAATAATATTGCCCTCACTATGGATTCACTATATTTCATGCACCAAACTACAGTATACACAAGAACATTTTATAAGGGTAACTCCAAGGAGATCCAGGAGCAATAAGGCCAGAATGATCCTCATTTGATCCTGCCCCAGTGGCTGCCTATTCTGAAATGGTGCTGTTTAACCCCTAGTAGTAGTTTCATAATACTACCACTACGGGTCTGACTATCAACGTTTTTGTAAGTGATACTGCGGAGGAGCTGTTAGGAAAGGTTTAACCTTTTGCTGATGATACCTAAATTTACAACAGAGTAGACACCCTGAAATGTCTGGAAAACATGAGGAGGGATCTAGCAAACACTGAGAAATATTCTAGAATTTGACAGCTAGGAATTAATGCCAAAAAATTCAAAGTCATGCATTTAGGCAGCAAACTTCCAAGAGAGTGGTACAGTATAGAACATGAAATACTTCTGTACAAAAAGGAAAAGTGGAACTGGGAGTGCTTGCATCCGATGATCTTAACATGTCCAAACAGGTAGAAAAGGAGAGTTCTTACTAGAGATCACATTTGGAGGACTGCGTGCATTTTTAAAACTCATGCTTTCATGTGGATATAAACCAAATGGAGTCAGTCCAGAGGGTAGCTACTATATGATCAGTTGGCTTCCATCATAAAAAATATAGATATAGACTATGAGGGTCATTTTAAAAGGTTTAGTTGTAATTTGAATGTCTGCAGACGTGCACATGGATGTCAAAATCATGGACACATCTCTGTAAGAACATAAGAACATAAGATATGCCATACTGGGTCAGACCAAGGTCCATCAAGCCCAGTATCCTGTTTCCAACAGTGGCCAATCTAGGTCATACGTACCTAGCAGTATCCCCAAAAGACACAGGTTCTACAATGCTTGTATTGGGTCAAGCAGTGATATCCTGGGTCCCTTTTTAATAATGGTTTATGGACCTTTCCTCCAGGAACTTGTCCAAACCTTTTTTAAACCCAGCTACACTAACAACTCTTACTACTTCCTCCGGTAACAAATTCCAGAGTTTGATTACACGTTGAGTGAAAAAATATTTTCTCTTATTTGTCTTAAATAGTTTACCCTGTAGCTTCATTATATGTCCCCTAGTCTTTCTTTCTATATTCTGATAACGTAAACAATCGATCTACGTTTACCCGTTCCACTCCGTTCATTAATTTATAGACCTCTATCATATCTCCCCTCAGCCGTCTCTTTTCCAGGTTGAAGAGCCCTAACCTTTGTAGCCTCTCTTCATAGGAGTATCCTTCCATCCCCTTTACCATTTTGGTGGCTCTTCTCTGTAGCCATTCCACAAACGATGTTCACAGATATCTCCAGTGCAGGGATATCCAAGTAGGCATGGGGGTGTGGCAGAGGCATGTCCAGGGAGGATCAATAAACTTAAACGTTCCCATTTGATCTCAGAAATGCTGGAGATGTTTGCAGGCACATCTATGTTTATACCTGCTCCAGGCATGAATGTGCATCAGAAAAGTGCTTGTTTTCACCTTAAAACATCCAGAGAGTGTAAGGAAGATGGCAAATTAAGTGACTAGCCTTAGATCACAAAGGCCCACACTCAGATTTGAGCCCTTGCCACTCAGCCTTTAAGCCACTACTCTAACTATTATGCTATTAGACATCCTGGCCCTAAAATGCCATCCTGGGGATGTCTATACAGATGTTTGATAGACGTGCATATCAGGCACACAACCTTTCTGAAATCGTGCCTGAATTTGCACATGCCTGCCTTTTTTTTCAGATGTTCTGGCTTTGATGTTCCAGATTGCACTTGGACGTCCCATTGTGAAATGTGCCTCCATAGATTTGCAACATTGTTTGTGTTCATATTGTATGTTTTTGACCATACTAATGATATTTTATTGATTTTGACCATATATATCCTTGAGGACAGGGAGAATAAGAGAGAGACATGATGTTGTTGTTGCTGGCAATTTACCTACAATGGCACCTTGCCAAGAAACTCAGAGGATAGTTAATTATCCACAGGGTCACCAGGAATTAGCAACATCTTGATGGCACACAATGACACTAACAGGCTCTGAGTGGAGCGATGGAGACTAGGGCAGTACTGTATATGATTTCAAGAAAACATTGGAAAGATACAGGGAGAAGATTGTAGAAACAAGGCAATTGGCAGCTAGCATGGATGGGCAGACAGATCAGGCCATCCCCGCACCAGAGATGTCTTTAAAAGCCATTTCTAAAATGGCTCCAGGGACATCTCCATGATTTGGATGTCTGCATGCATATTTTCAGACATCCAAATCATGACTAATGGTTTTGAATGACCCCCTTAATCATTAGGGACCCCTATACAAATTTTCTCTCCTTTAGCAACAACACTTATTTATTTATTACTCTATTAACAGTTATTATTTTTATATGCATATTTTTAATTTTAAGTATAGTTGTCAAAGTATTTTTGTTTGTTAATAGGTATTTTTTTGTATTTATATGTGCCATGTTTTTTTAGACCCCCGATGAAGCCTATTACAGCCTAAACTTGGCCAAGCCAGGCTTATTAATAAAGAACTTTTTAACATCCCATGGTTTGCCTCTGATCTTTGTGCTTGGACTGATCCTTCTATGTGGAAGCAGATATCTTCTGTCTACCCTTTGGTTTTGTTGCGGACAAAATTAAATACAATAGCTTTCTGAAAATTATAATGCATATTTACTATTTGTTTTCTGATTTTAACATTGAAAAGATTAAAGAAATGGAATATGGCACATAGAAAAGTTTGCACACACTTCCAAATGATTCATTAATATATTTTTTAAAGTTTTTAATAAGGCCCTAATAGTTAAATGACTCACTAGGCCTTCAGTTAACCTTCGGAAGGCACTTCCATGTTTGAGCAAATAATCTGACACTTCTAATTTTTCAGCTTATGATTGTTGCTATGTCTACTTTCAACAGCCATCCTCTGTCCAGCTGTCTAAGTACTTTAAAATTGCTGCTACTCGCTTAGCCTCGGCGGCTGCTGGCATGTCCAAGCAAACCCGTATTTTCACTTCCGTTGCCATGAAAGTGAAAATCTGGGTTAAGGGGATTGGTCGGCAGGCTATGCATCAATGTGGCATAAAGCCTGCCTAAATGAAAATCGAGCCCTTCCTGTCTATATTTTTCACTGTCCAACTTTCACATCGATATGACGTTACTGAAAATAACATGGCTTGAACAAATCAAAACTTTGTGTTGAGAGAGCCATCTCTGCTCTTAAGAATCTTGTCTAAGCCCTTCATAGCCATTTTGCCAAGAGCAATGTGTCATCTGATTTCTTGACTGTTTTGTGTTTCTTTATTGATAGTTGATTCAAGTAGGTTAAAGTTGTCCACTATTTCAATTTCTTTCTCCATCAACGATGAACTTATTGATTTTGCCAATTGTCAAGATCTTTGTCTTCTTTACATTAAGGTGCAGGCCCATTTTAAGCCTTTGTTCCTTGATCTTGAGAAGCAAATGTTTCAGATCGTCTTTGCTTTCAGCCAGTAATGTGGTATCATCAGCATAGCAAAGATTATTGATGAGTCTCCCACCTATCTTCACACCTCTATTGTCTTCAGACACTCCTTTTTCTCTGATGATTTTTTCTGTTTATAAATTAAACAGGTAGGGGGAAAGTATGCAGCCTTGTTGTACACCTTTGCTGATTTTAAACCATTCTGGTTCTCTGTGTTCCATTCAAACTGTTAATTCTTGATCAATATAAAGGCTGTGCAAGAGAAAGATCAGGTGTTCTGGTATACCCATGCTTCTTAATGTGGCTCAGAGCTTCTCATGGTTTACACAGTCGAAAGCCTTGCTATAGTCAATAAAACACACATAGATATCCTTTTGGTATTCTTTAGCCTCTTCAAGGATCCATCTCACATCCGTGATGATGTCTGACGTTCTTCGCCTTTTCCAGATCCCTGCTTGCACTTCAGATAGTTCTTGTTCCAGGTATGGTTGTAGTCTCTGCTAAATAATCTTCAGTAGAATCTTGCTGGCATGTGAGATCAGAGCAATTGTGTGATAATTTCCACAGTCAGTTGGATCACCTTTCTTTAGTATTGGTATAAACAAGATCTTTTCCAGTCAGTTGGCCATGATGTTGTCTTCCAAATTTCCTGTCAGAGCCTTGTAAGTATGGTAACAACTGCATCAAGTTGCTGTAATATGCTGCTTCAACTTCTTCTTTCATCATCAATGGTTCCGGATCATAAGGTACAGGTTGAAAGAGCTGTTGGTGTATTTAATCTTTATCATATAATAACTCTGTATAGTCTTTCACATTGATGTCTCATTTATATATTTAACAATTCCTTAAATTACTTTTTCCAAGGCTTTAAATACATTAAAATACAAACAACCAAGTTAATCAATAACACTACCACACATTCTTCCACTCTCACTCATTCATTCAAAAACCTGTCTAAAAGACATGAAACAAGGGAATATTGTTTACAGCAAATTATATACGGAGGCATATTCTAGTGGTTGGGGCAAGTTACCTCAGGTCAGAGAGACATGGATTCAAATTCTGCTAGAGAACAGCAACCTTGGGCTGGAAGGACTGGGGTTTCTAGACCCACAGGTACTCCTTGGGTCCTTGGGCAAGCCACTTAACCCTCCATTTCCTCATGTACAAAAACATAAATTGTGAGCCATTCGGGGACAACAGAAATATATATGCAGTACCTGGATGTATTACACTGCTTTGACTAATAGAAAAGTGATATATAAGCCTAAAAATAAATAAATAAATAAATAAAAGAACTCAAAACAAATCTCCATATGAGAATAATCTGCAGTAGAAAGGATTGATTTGTTTTGAGTCTCTATATGAGATTAATTTGTGGTAAACGATATTCACTTGTTTCATGTCATTTAGACAGGTTTTTGAATGAATGTATGAGTGAGAGTGTAAAGGATGTGTGGTAGTATTATTGGTTAACGTGTGTATGTATTTTAATGTATTTAAAACATTGGAAAAAGTAATTTAGGGAATGTTTAAAGATATAAATGAACTCGGACAGGGAGTGGCTGTTGAAGCTTTTTTTTAAAGAAAAGGAATATACCTTTTAGAGGGTTGCTAGTTAGGATTTATCCTGATTTAGCTAGGACCACTCAGAAACGTAGAAAGGATTTTCTTTTGTTGCGCCCGGGTATTTTGCAGTTGGGTGGTTTGTTTTTTCTTAAACATCCATGTAAGTGTCTAGTAAAGTTAAATTCAGTTTCCTATGTTTTTTATGAACCAGCCCAACTTGTAGCTCTCATTAATGCTAAACGTTCGGAGACCCCGGCTGTTGACTCTCCAGTACTCTCATAATTGTGTAACTTAGGGGGATGTTTACTAAAGTGCGGTAAACGTGACTAACGCGCGTTATACGATGTTAACGACCGTAAGTGCCATATAATGCGCGTACCGATGCGCTAACGACCGTTAACATCATACTACGCGCGTTAACCGTAGTTAACGATCATAAAGCTCCGCGGCGCGTTAAAACAGCGCAGAAGGTGGAGAGTGGGCGGAGAGAAGGGGTCAATGGGCGGAGAGTGGGCGGGGAGAGGCTCCCCTCATACTAACGTGCTGAATTTCAGAGCTCAATTCCAACGCGAATGAAAACCTGTCGTTAAAGGCATTTAAAGGGAAGAGAAACCATTTCCGTCAGCAATGTACAGAAAAACCGGGGAAACCCACAAAACGTGAGCAGTGTGATACATGTGCACAGAACAAAATTTCACATAAAACGTTAAAAATGACCACAAGAAACATTTTAAAAAGCATAATTAAGCTGGGCAACAGTGATAGCAATGGGCAACAAGGAACAAAATGCCCTGGAAAGCACCAAAATAAAAAGAAATGATGTGTGGAAGGGTCTACGCTCCGCAGACCCTTTCAAAGAGCATTACATTGTAATGGAGCTGTCCTGGGCGTGTGGTGTAACGTTTCCCAATGATATCATTGTTGCCCAGCTTGGTTATGGGTGTGTGCCCCTTTTCTGAGGTTTATGGGCATCTTTGTCTGCATACAAGGTAAATGAGGCCACAGTAAACCTGTTGCAGAGCAGGGTTTCTGACTCGTCAGGCCGGTTTAACTAACTCCAGGGACTGCACAGTCTCTGTGGCCACAGTGTGGTGCAACAGACACAGCCAGTGCCTATAAGACCAGAGGATCACCGGTTCAAATCCCAGCTGGGGCTCCTGCCAACCCAGTCCCCATAGTTTTACCCACCACTAAACAGTGATAGTAAAGACACTCCTTTATTGCAGAGAACATACGCATGGCATATATTTTACCACACCAAACACAGACACTAGAAACAGGCACATTACCTAAAGCAGAGTCCCGCAAATGCAGTCCTGGAGGGCCCCACACCATTCCGGCTTCATGCTGCCTCTAATAAAGATGCCTGTGCTGCATAGCTATGCACCACCCCCATGGTATGCAGATGTAGCTCATGCATATTTATGAGGGACAGCATGAAAACCTGAACAGTGTTTGGAACACCAGGACTGGAGTTGGGGAACTCTGCCGTAAAGCAGCAGCCAACAGGGCCACACACCCACCCACAGGCCCCATTGGCCAATGCCTCCTGGAGAGGCAAGACATTGGGCCCTGCCTGTATCTCCCAATACTAGCAGTTGCATACCTTATCAATGTCACCCTACATCTGGGTATATGGTGCAGAGCTATCAAACGTTCCCTATGATAACTGGCAGATATCAATTCCTACGTTAAGCACAGTTTGCTCATTGAGCTCCACCATAACAATCATTCTGATGTCTGCGGTGTTTGCTGCAGGTCTGGTCTCTGACAGTGTTCACCACCCTGGGGAGTGACCCCCCAACAGCCTTGTGTACCATATCCATGCCTGTACTATGCCCATGACTGGTGTGGTGGGTATGGCTGCTGACCACCTCTATAGTAGCACAATGCTGGCATAGGTGTGGGGGTGGCTGTCTGTCTATCCAGTGTGTGGTGGCTGCAAACACCTTCCACAGTCCACACTGCCAGCAATGTTGCCAGTATTGGGCTGCCAATGTGCATAATGAGGAGCAAGGTACCATGGGTATAGGCCGGACAGGGTGGGCTGGCCAGGGTGCATCTGCACAGGGCATAGGGCAGTGACAGGCACATTGTAGTGCCCGGCCACCACCTACACAGACAGGGTGACCTCAGTATATCCTGCTGAGAGATCACTCTCACCCTGACTGTGCAGTGACCACAGCATGGCTAGGCACTCCCATAGTGCTATCTAGTATTTTTCACATGTGATAAATATGGGTTTCCTTTTGGGGCCCAGTCACTGATGTATCTGCTTGCTGTGTATGCTGACATCCCAGTTCTGGGTGCAGGCATCTCCACTGGGCACTAGCAGACTGTTTGCAGCTGGTAGGTGTTGTGATGGAGTGGCTTGCAGGGTGCAGTGGCTGATGGCTTGCACCAGGGGAATATCAGATGGTGGTGGGGTGCTGCATACCATATCCAGGCCTAATGTCTGTCTGCTATTGTGTTATGGCTGTGTACAGAGCTGCATTGACTGCTCTGTGGGGTGTCTGTTCCTCAGCAGGACTAGGGTTAATGTTCCCCTCTACTGCCACCTTTGCAGGGAGGTAGACTGTGGATCTTTTGATGGGAGACCCTGTTTGCCACCCTCAGCCCTAGGGGTGGGGGGGTGGTGCATGGGGGCTACACCTGACTGAAGCAGACAGGGATGTCCAAGGTGGTCCTGCAGAACCTACCTATCTCACACAGTAACACTGCTTTGGACCTGAGCCATGGCCCCTTTCAGCCATGGACGGTGCTGTGGACCTGGTGCTGGGCGCCTCACTGCACCCTCAGGGTGAGCACAGTACCCGCACAATGTGACGGTGTGTAGCTACTCTGTGCAACACATGGTCAGTACCCCCTACCAGGCCGAGGTGCTGTGGGGGTGCACATGGTCAGTTCCCCCTACCAGGCCGAGGTGCTGTGGGGGTGCATTCCCCATGGTGTGTATCTGTGGACAGCTGATTTGCATGTGCAGTGCATCATGGGTGTGACTGGCACAATCCAACCCTGTGCAACCCCAGCACCTGCTCACAGGCTCTGATAAACCATAGGCCATCACACGTACATTTGCTAGCATAATGCATAGGTGCAAGACACCCTACAGAGTCTGTAAAATAAGATGCCCACACTGGTAAAAACACACGTACCCACGCACGTAAAACCACACGTACCCACGCACGTAACATCACACGTACCCACGCACGATTGTACGCACGCAGCTACGCAAGGGGCTACGCACATACCAATGCACGCAACCTCGCACGCACCAACGTACGTGGCTAGGCACACTCCGAGGGTGTTTTTCTGACACCAATACTCAGCGTAACGAAAAACATGCCTCCTCTTTCCCTCTGTAATGTACAGGGTGATGCCTGGGACAGCCTTCTGTGTTAGGCACATTGGGGACTCAAACCCATGCTGCCTGTAATAGCGGTCAGTACCGTAACCATTGTGCTACAGCTCTGTTTCAGTGCTTTGTGTCTGTACGTCTTCTTACGTTTAACGCGCAGTGACGCGCCACGGCGCCCGGTAACGCTCGTTAATTTTTTTTAACACGCGTTAGTGCTGACGATGTACCGCCCATGTTTTTATTTGGGGTTTCTGTTACTACCGCGGCTCCTAACGCGAATTGCACTAACGCAGTTTAGTAAACATACCCCTTAGTGTGGCAACTTGCTTCACCTTTCTTTATCATTTTTGGTCAATTAATTATTTGGCTCCTCCACTCTTTTGTGGGCTAGGGTGGAAAACGTTTGGTTTATTTGCTTGTTTCTGGGTTGCTCCAGTTTCTTTCTATATTTATTTCTGTGATGTTTTCCTGTTTCTTCAAGAATGTTTGTAACTTCTTGATATATTGTAAAACTTTGAAAATATAAAATAAAAAAAAAAAGATATAAATGAGATATCAATGTTATTAAAATGTGCATACTTTTGTAATTAAAAACAATGGTTTCTGACCACTGTTTTTAATTGATAATTTAATGAATTATTAGTTTGGCCTTTGAAAGGCTTCAGCTGCATTACAGTATATTTGATGTTGTTGTGATTTGTGGGTTTGTGGAAATTTTTGTTTATACAAGTTAATTACTCCTTTCTCCTCTGAATTTAAGTATTTTACCACACTCCTTTTAATTACTCCTCATTTAAATCTGAACAGAAACTTTGTTGTTTGCCACTCTTATACCCTTGTCCCTTAATCTTATTTCTTTACCAGTAATGCATCTTTATTATTTAATCTGGTTTTCCTGAGTAGAAAGCCCTCTTTCCTCTTCTAGTGCTTTTCCCATTTTAGTTATATCTCTATTTGAGGTAGTCAAAGATCTCCGAAGCTATGCCGGTTGTCACATTTGGATTTGGTGCCACTGAGATATGATGGTTGCTTGGGTTCCTTCCTGAGAGCTGATTGTTTCTGTAGCTGCAGGTCCCTGGAACTGCTTTGCAAGGCTCTTGGCTCTGATGATCTAGAAGGTGTGGTTTCTGTCCAGCTTTTAGAGCCTCTTGCACAGTTGGGGTGCTGGCAGATTTTGCACAGATGTCAACTCTCTGCTTTTTTCTATGCTACGACTCTCAGGGGTATGTTTACTAAACCGTCTTAATGTGCGCTCTGTGACGTTATCGCACAATAATGGTGCTTTATTGGGCGCAGAGGTACCTTAGCACGCGATAACGCGCGCAGTAGCGCAAACGAGCGCTGAAGGTGGAGGGCAGAGGAAGGCTCCCCAGGGGCGGAGAGAAGGGGTCAATGGTTGGAGAGTGGGAGGGGAGAAGCTCCCCGCACACTAACGCTGTGAAATCCGAGGCTCAAAACTAACGCCAGTGAAACCCTGGCGTTAGAGCTGATTTAAAGGGAAGAGAAACCATTTCTGTCAGCAATGTACAGCAAAACCAGGGAAACCAACAAAAAAGTGATAAGTGTGATACATGTGCACGGAACAAAAGGGAAAATAAACAGTGAAAATGAACAGAAGAAAATGAAAAAATAAAATAACCAAGCTGGGCAATAGTGAACTCAATGGGAAACATCAAAAAACACTTCCAAGAAAGCACCAAAAAAAAAGGATATGAATTCTGGAAGGGTCCATGCTCCGTCCCCATACAAGGTGAATGAGCCCACAATGAAATTGAGCTGTGCAGGGTTTTCCTCTCCATCGGACAGGTTTCCTATGGCGTGCACATGTGCGGCAACAGCAGGGCAGGCATGTCGGAATGGCCAACTGGACAGATGTTTGAAAATGGGATACAGAGGGCTGCAGGCGGCACATGCTGTGGTACAGCTGGGGCACAGTGCGAACTAGGCAGATGCCTAGGTGGCACTTAGGAATGCTGAAACTGTACAGCAGCCAGACAGCAACTGATGAGGGCCCAACATGGCCACGAGTGTGTTTATCACAGTGTCACAGGGGATAGTACCCAGCAGGTACCTCCAAGGACACAGAACATTGGTAGGCGGTGTTGGGGGGGAAGCGTAACATAACACGCACCAAGGCAGCCGCCTACATGCACACTGGATGGCCTGAGACTGTGCACCACCAGCACCACCAGCAGAAGGGCATGTCAGCATGGTGGCAGAGGGGTACTGGTGGTGGAGGGAGGCAGTGGCAGCTGCCCAGAGCAGACCATGGCCTAGCCCTGTGTAGTTGGGTGCCATGCACTGCAACAGACAGGCCCTGCCAGACAAACAGTCATGGTATCACCAGGGAATGCACTGTCTCTGTGGCAACATGCTGGTGCAGTGCACACAACCAGTGTGATCAGCGGCAGAAGGTCACAGGTTCAAGTCCCAGTTGTGGTTCCTGCCAACCCAGTCCCCATATTTTACCCACTACTAAAATGTGCTAATACAGACAGAACCTTTATTGCAGATGACATAAACATGCCCAAAACACCTACATTTTACCCTACAGAGCACAGACACCATAAACAGGTGCATTACCTAGAGCAGAGTCTCCCAAATGCAGTCCTGGAGGGCCAAACACCATTCAGGTTCCATGCTGCCTCTAATAAAGATGCCTGTGCTGCATTTCTATGCGCCGCCCCCATGGTATGCAGATGCATCTCATGCATATTCATGAGGGACAGCAATGAAAACCCGAACAGTGTTTGGCACACCAGGACTGGAGTTGGGAACCTCTGCCGTAAAGCAGCAGACAACAGGGGCAGACACACCTGCACCCACAGTCTCCATTATCCAATGCCTCCTGGAGAGGCAGGACATTGGGCCCTGCGTGCATCTCCCAATACTAGCATTTGCATACCTTAGCAATGCTACCCTAAACCTGGGAATACGGTACATAGCTATCAAAAGGTTGCTATGATTACTGGCAGATAGCAATTCTGAAGTTAAGTACAATTTTCTGATTGAACTGCATCATGGCAACCTTTCTGATGTCTGTGGAGTGTGCTACAGGTCTTGTGTCTCACAGTGTTTACCACCCTAGGGAGTGACCCCAACAGTATTGTGTACCATAGCCATGCCTGCACTGTGCCCAGGACAGGAGCGGTGGCCAGGGCTGCCAAACACCTCTATAGTTGTACAATGCTGGCATAGGTGTGGGAGTGTGTGTCTGTCTATCCAGTGTGTGGTGGCTGCAGACACCCTCCACAGCCCACACTGCCAGCACTGTTGCCAGTATTGGCCTGCCAATGTGCATAATGAGGAGTAAGGTACCATGGGTATAGCCCGGAGAGGGTGGCCTTGCATACCTTGGCAATGCCACCCAAAACCTGGGAATTCGGTAAACATCTATCAAACGGTTGCTATGATTACTGGCAGATAGCAATTCCAAAGTTAAGCACAATTTGCTGATTGAGCTGTATCATAGCAACCTTTCCGATGTCTGTGGAGTGTGCTACAGGTCTTATGTCTGATCCGTTTACCACCCTGTGGTGTGACCCCAACAGTATTGCGTACCATAGCCATGCCTGCACTGTGCCCAGGACTGGTGCGGTGGCCAGAGCTGCCAAACACCCCTATAGTTGCACAATGCTGGCATAGGTGTGGGGAGTGTGTGTCTGTCTATCCAGTGTGTGGTGGCTGCAAACACCCTCCACAGCCCACACTGCTAGCACTGTTGCCAGTATTGGCCTGCCAATTTGCATAATGAGGAGCAAGGTACCGTGGAAATAGCCAGGATAGGGTGGCCTGGCCTGGATCCATCTGTACATAGCATAGGACAATGGCTCGGACATTGTAGTGGCCGGCCACCACCTGCACGGACAGGGTGGCCACAGCATGTCCTGCTGGGAGGTCACTCTCACCCTGACTGAGCAGTGACCACTGCATGGCTAGGTTCCCCCATAGTACTGTATAGTATTTTTCTCATGTGATGTTTATGGGTTCTTTTTTGGGGCTCAATCACTGACTTATCTGCTTGGTGTGTATGCTGACATCCCAGTTCTGGGTACATGCATTTCCTCCAAGAACATGCACTATGGACTAGCTAGCAGACTGTTTGCTGCTAATATGTGTCTTGCTGGAGCACCTTGCAGGGTGCAGCGGCTGGAGGCTTGCTGCTGCAGAATGTCAGATAGTGGTGGGGGGCAGCTGTGCAGTTCCAGGCCTACTGTCTGTCTGCTATTGCTTTATGGCTGTGTGCAGCTCTGGATTTCCTGCCCTGTAGGGTGTCTGTTCCCCAGCACGATTGGGGTGGTGGTCCCCTCTACTGCCACCATTGCAGGGAGGTAGAATGTGGATCTGTTGGTGGGTGATCCTGTTTCCCACCCTGAGCCCCAGAGGGTGGGTTGTGTGGTGGTACATAATCTGCCTATGGGTCCAAACACCCCCCTTCACCTACATCATGTAACCATGGCACCAACACAGGATATGCACTATTCTGGGTGCATCATAGCCCATAAGCGCTAGACATGACTGAGAAATACAGAAGAACACAGATGCATCCTAGGTGTGTCTGCATGGACTACCTATCACACACAGTAGCACTGATGGGGACCTGTAGCATGGCATATTTCAGCCATGAAAGGTGCTGTGGACCTGGTGCTGGGCGCCCCACCTCACCCTCAGGGTGAGCACAGTACCCGCACAATGTGACGGTCTGAAGCTATTCTGTGCCAGTACCACACACGGTCGGTTCCCCCTACCAGGCCGAGGTGCTGTGGGAGTGCATACCCCATCTTCTGCCCATCTGTAGACTGCTGATTTGCATGTGCAGTGCATCATGGGTACGGGTGGGTTAACCCTATCTTGGTAACCACAGTAGACAGTTTGTGTGGTGACATGCAGTCCTTTGCCAGGGGCTTAGCAGCTGTAGCCCACTGGTTGCTTCACTGCCTGTAGGGCCAGAGGTCATGGGTTCACACCCATGATGGGGTTATTTAAAAAGGCTGTCCGAGGCATTGTCTATTTTTAATGTACATTAGTGCTGCCAGCAGAAACACCCTCAGTGTACTGTAACCATAGGGCGCCCTATAAAGCGCCTTATATGATGCCTTATCAGGTGTCCTCTAAAGTGCCTTATAGGGTGCCCTATAGGGGACATTATAGGGTGCCTTGGTGGACAGTGCACTTTATAATGTGCCCTATGGAGTGCCTTATAGGGTGCCTTATGCGGCACCTTAGGTTACGGCACGTGAGGGTGTGTTTGCTGGCAGCAATAATTAAAATACAAATAAAAAACCTCAAAAATCAATACTTACACGTAAAAGCTACTGCCTCAGCCAGCCTTATTGATTAGGCACACTGGGGGATCACATTCATGACCCCTGTACCATCAGTCAGTGTATTAACCATTGTGCTACACCTCTGTTTCTGTGTTTGTATGTCTACGTGCCTACTTAAGATTACCGCGCATTAACGTGCTTAGCGGCGTCTCACCCGATAATGTGCGCAGCGCACGTTAGCGCACGATAATCCCGTTTTGCTTCTTTAAGACTGACACGCCCACTCCTTTTATGGCAGCCTGCACACTATCACCGGGCGCACGTTAAGACGGTTTAGTAAACATACCCCTAAGGGGTATGTTTACTAAACCATCTTAACATCGCAGCGGTGGTATTATCGTGTGATAAGTGACGTTATCGCGCGATAATGTAACATTATGGAGCAATAGTGTCACTTATTGCGTGATAATGCGGCGGCGGCGTTAAGGCATACTAACACTGTGAAATCCGGGTCTGAAGGGTGGAGTAAGGCTTCCAGTGAAAACCTCGCGCTAGAGGCACATTTTCAGGAGAGAGAAACCATTTCAGTCAGCAATGTACAGCAAAGGCATGGAAACCCAGAAAAGTGATAGTAGTGGTACATGTGCAGGAACCAAAAAGGCAAATAAACATTGAAAATGACCAAAACCACATTTGAAATCCCAATAACCAAGCTGGCCAATAGTGATATTAATGATAAACATAAAGGAACACCACTGACAAAGCACAGAAAAGAAGATATCATGTTTGGAAGGGTCTATTCTCTGTCCCCCTACAAAGTGAATGATCCCACACTGAAATAGCGCTGATCATGTTTTTTTCTCGTTTATATTGGGCAGGTTTGTTATGGCGTGCACATGTGCAGCAACAGCAGAGTGGGCACGTAGGAAAGGTCAACTGTACTGATGCTGTAAATGGGTTACCGAGGGCTGCAGGCGGCACATGCAGTGGTCCAGCTGGGGCAAAGTGCGGGCTAGGCAGATGCCTAGGTGGCACATAGGAATGCCGAAACTGTAAAGCAGCAAGACAGCAACTGACGAGGGTCCACCATGGGCACAAGTGTGAGTCCCACAGTGTCACAGGGGATATTACCCAGCAGATACCCCCAAAGGCACATAACATTGGCAAGCGGTGCTGGGGGGAAGCATGCATGTCCATAGAGGCACCTCTACCCGAGAACCCACACCACAGGCAGCTGCCTACCAGCACACTGGATGACCTGGGACTGCGCACCACCAGCATAAGGGCATGTCAGCATGGTGGCAGAGGGATACTGGTGGTGGAGGGCGCAGTGGCAGCTGCCCAGAGCAGACCGTGACCTAGCCCTGTTTAGGTGGGTGCCGTGCACTGCAACAGACAAGGTCTGTCTGACGAACAGTCATGGTAACCCCAGGGAATGATCTGTCCCTGTGGCAACAGTTTGGTGCAGTACTCACAGCCGGTGTGTTCAAGAGCAGAAGGTCACAAGTTCAAGTCCCAGCTGTGGCTCCTGCCAACCCTTTCCCCATATTTTACCCAGTACTAAACCATGGCAATAAAGATGGAACCTTTATTTCAGATAACATAAACATGCCTGAAACGCCTATAGCTTATCCTACAGAGCCCAGACATCATAAAGATGTGCAATTCCTAGAGCAGTTTCCCAACTTCAGTCCTGGAGGGCCAAATACCATTCAGGTTTCATGCTGTTCCTAATAAATATGCCTGTGCTGCATTTGTATGTGCCGCCCCCATTGTATGCAAATGTATCTCATGCATATTCATTAGGGACAGCATGAAAACCTGAACAGTGTTCGGCCCACCAGGACCGGAGTTGGAAAACTCAGAACTAGAGCAGAGGCCAACAGGGGTACAAACACCAACACCCACAGGCTCCACTATTCAACGCCTCATGGAGAGTCAGGCTGGTGGGCCCTGCACAGAGCAGCATCTCCCAATACTGGCACCTGTATATCTTAGCAATGCCGTCCTAGACATGGGAACACGTTCCACATATATCAAAAGGTTGCTGTAATTAACGTCAGATAACAAATCCTAAGTTAAACACAATTTGTTGATAGAGGTTCATCATAGCAACCTTTCTGATATCTGTGGAGTGTGTTACAGTTATTGATTCTGACAGTGTTTACCACCCCGGGGAGTGACCCTAACAGTTTTGCATACCATAGCAATCCCTGCAATGTGCCCAGGACTGGTGTGGAGGCCAGGGCTGCCACAAACCTCTATATTTGCACAATGCTGGCATAGGTGTGGGAGTGTGTGTCTGTCTATCCAGTGTGTTGTGGCTGCCTACACCTTACTGAGCCCACACTGCTTGCACTGTTTCCAGTGTTAGCCTGCCAAAGTGCATAATGAGGAGCAAGGTACTTTGGGTATGGCCCGGACAGGGTGGCCTGGGCAGGATGCATCTGCACAGGGCATAGGGCAATGGATGGGACATTGTAGTGCCCGACCACCACCTGCACGGACAGGGTGGCCACAGCATTTCATGCTGGGAGGTCACTCTCACCCTGACTGAGCAGTGACCACAGCATGGCTAGGTTCCCCCATAGTGCTGTCCACTATTTCTCTCAAGTGATATTTATGGGTTCCCTTTTCTGGGGCCCAATCACTGACATACCTGCTGTGTGTGTGCGTGCCTGCACCCGCACATCCCATTCCTGGGTGCATACCATTTCTCCAGGAACATGCACTATTTATTAGCTAGCAGACTGTCTGCAGTTAGTATGTGTATGGCTGAGACACCTTGCAGGGTTCAGAAGGTGGAGACTGACTGTGCCCTCTGCTGGTGAATGTTAGATAGTAGTGGGGGGCAGCTGAGCTTTTCCAGCATTCTGCCTGTCTGCCATTGCCTTATTGATGCGTACAGATCTGCATTGACTGCTCTGTAGCGTGCCTGTTCCCCAGCAGGACTGGGGTTGATGGTTCCCTCTATTGCCACTCTTGCAGAGATGTAGAATGTAGATCTATTGGTGGGAGATCCTGTCCCCCATCCTGAGCCACAGAGAGCAGTTTGGGTTGCGCTACATAATCAGCTTTTGGGTTCAAACAACCCCCTTCGCTTATAACCTGTGACCATGGCACCCACACAGGATATGCACTATTCTGTGTGCATCATAGTCCACAAGGGCTGGGAAATACAGATGGATACAGGTGTATCCTAGGTACATCTGCAAAAACTACCTATCATACACTGGCATTGATGTGACTTGCAGCATAGTCTATCTCAGCCAGCCAGGTGCTGCGGACTTGGTGCTGGGCCCCCCACCTCACCCTCAGGGTTTGCACAGGACCCGCACAATGTCACAGCCTGTAGCTACTCTGTGCCAGTAACACACATGGTCAGTTCCCCCTACCAGGCCGAGGTGCTGTGGGGGTGCATACCCCATCTTGTGATCAGCTGTAGACTGCTGATCTGCATGTGCAGTGCATCATGGGTACGGGTGGGTTTACCCTATCCTGGTGACCACAGCAGACAGTTTGTGTGGTGATCTGCAGTCTTTCTGTAGCCAGCCAGGGGTACATTAGCAGCTATATAGATGTAGCCCACTAGTTACTTCAATGACTGTGGTGGCAGAGGTCATGGGTTTGATCCCACAGTGGTGTTATCTAATAAGACTGTCTGAGGCTTTTCCTTTTCCTTTAAATCAGTGCTGCCAGCAAAATGCACCCTCACAGTGCTGTAACCGTAACGTGCCTCATAAGGCACCCCATAATGCACCCTATACGGCACATTATAAGGTGCCTTGGTGGACAGTGCACTTTATAATGTGCCCTATGGAGTGCCTTATAGGGCGCCTTATGCGGCACCTTAGGTTACGGCACTGTGAGGGTGTTTTTGCTGGCAGCACAAATTAAAATTAAAAAAGGAAATGCCTCAGACGTCACTGATTTAAATTAAAGGGTAATGCCTCAGACAGCCTTCTTACAAAAACCACTGTGGGATCAAACCCATGGCCTCTGCCTCCACAGTCATTTCCCTATGGTAACATGGCCTGGAAACTGCCTTAGCTGTGGGTCTCCACTATCCCAGTAAGCACATCAGAATGTATGTGCGTTGACGTGCAGTTGTTGTGTAGTCAGTCCTAGCTATGACAATAGCCATAGAGGCATAGAACACTGGTTAGTACAGTGACTATACAGCCAGCTCTCTTATATTCGAATCCCCAGTACAACAACATCAGGAAGAGTGCCTGAAGTGGCACCTTTTTGCATGGCTGTAACAGTTAGACACATCTCTGTAGTGTGCGGGTAACGTCAACATACCCACTCACCTTAGTCCTGTAGAATACGGTGGCACTGAGCATGGGCCGTAGAAAGCGCATTACAGGGCACCGCAAGTAAAGGCGCCCTATAATGTGCCCGCTGGCCAACACCGGGGAGCCTCATCGCCATAACGTAAACACAAATTATATTAATAAATCATGGCGTGGCAGCGAGATCAGGTGTATGGGGACTGGAGAAGCGGCCCATACCGTTCGCGGCATGTTTCACTGTTCCGATAAGAATACTATGGCCGTCAAAATCCCATGTGTGCTGTGCGCCGTAATTGCGCCAGGTAGCGCGTAGTACCGCGAGGTAGTGGGTGTACGTGCGCGACACAGCGCATGCATCATGTGCGTCATCGCACATGTACACACACTATCTCGAGAGTTAAAAAATGGACAAGCGTTCACGGAAGCCCGCATTCACATGGAGGGAGCTCAGGATCCTGTGTGAATTGATATGTACAAGACAGCGCCGTTTGTTCCCGGGCGCAGCAAAGAGGCAGTACCTTGGACGGGTGAGGAGAGCATGGGTGCGCCTCACCAGGCTGTACAACAGATCTGCTGACTACCCCCGTGAGGTAAGTGTATGGGGACAGGTCACACAATGACAGTTGTGCAACACAAATACAGCAAGCATCACATATTATACATGCAGAACATGGTGGACATACCAGTCTGTGAGCCAAGCTGTTGCCACTGTAGATGCATATGTTGTGGATTGCAATCCTGCCCTATCCTCAGAATGGCCACAGACCTCATTACACAGGTCTATTACACATCCTGGTGTTATGTTACCTGCGTGTGATGTGGTCCCAAATGTCTGCTCCATGCCCAGGAGGTGTCACACATGGCTACAGAGGTCTAGCATAGATCCTGGTGTTAGGTTAACTGCATCTGTGTCAGTCTCAGAGCTCTGCCCTAACTCCAGGTGGCCCTTGACCTGATTAAAGTGGTCCATTAGAGATCCTGGTGTCAGGGTACCTGCATCTGTTTCATTCTCACAGCTCTGCCCTAATTCCAGGAGGCCCTGGACCTAATTACAGAGGTCCATTAGAGATCCTGGTGTCAGGGTAATTGTATCAGTTGGGGTTTCACAGCTCTGCCCTAACTACAGGAGGCCCTGGACCTAATTACAGAGGTCTTTCATAAATCCTGGTGTCAGGATAACCGCATCAGTTGGGGTTTCACAGCTCTGCCCTAACTCCAGGAGGCCCTTGACCTAATTACAGAGGTCTTTTATAAATCCTGGTGTCAGGGTAACTGCATCAGTTGGGGTTTCACAGCTCTGCCCTAACTCCAGGAGTCCCTGGTCCTCATTACAGTGGTCCATTAGAGATCCTGGTGTCAGGGTACCTACATCTGTTTCATTCTCACAGCTCTGTCCTAACTCCAGGAGTCCCTGGACCTGATTGCAAAGGTCTATTAGAGATCCTGGTGTCAGGGTAACTACATCAGTTGGGGTTTCACAGCTCTGCCCTAACTCCAGGAGGCCCTTGTCCTCATTACAGTGGTCTTTTATAAATCCTGGTGTCAGGTTAACTGCATAAGTTGGGGTTTCACAGCTCTGCCCTAACTCCAGGAGGCCCTGGACCTGATTACAGAGGTCCATTAGAGATCCTGGCGTCAGGGTAACTGCATCAGTTGGGGTTTCAAAGCTCTGCCCTAACTCCAGGAGGCCCTGAACCTAATTACAGAGGTTTATATCCCAGCTAGGTGTGTTGGTGCATGCTCCTATTGTATTCGGCCACAAATGCTCTATTCACAGGAGGCCCTAGTTGTGTCCACACAGGTAGAGTACACATCCTGGTGTTCTGATAGTGGTTCCTGGTGATGTGTTCAGGGCCACCCAATCCCTGCGTGACGCCAGAACACATCACACATGTTCCAATACAGATATCATGGTGGCATGGCGTGTGTGTCTGTGGATGTGTGTAGGTGATGCAAACACACGGGTGTGTGCCGGACCCCACAGGGGCCAAGAAACACTTCCCCTGTAGACCAGCATACCTACCCCACACATGGCACGGTGCTGCCATGTAATGCAAGGAGAGCGTAGGATCTGTGTAAGGCTGGCCTGTGGGGTTGGCCAAACAACACGTAGGTGGCACCCCACACATGCCCAGAACCACAGCTACACATGCAGGCAACGTTGGCAACAGGTAGTATAGGACCCACTGGCATGAGCAGCAGCAGCACCCTGCTGTACGCAGTGATGTCTGATATGCGTTAGGCACCCACCAGAGATATCTGGTACATGTTCCCACACATTGCATTTCCACCCAGGTGGAGGACCTACGGAAAAAGGGATGGGAGTTGCGGCTGCACTGCCCGGATGTCCTTGAGCGGCTACAAAGGAGGGCACTGCAGGAACGTGGCTGTGAGTGTTGCAGCCCCTGCAGCGCAGTACAGCATGTCACAGTGGGCCAACGGCCTAAGGAAGGCCACACTATGTTTATATGGCATTGTAATTGTATGATGTTGTGCTAATGACTGTCTTCCCCCACAGAAGCTGCTGCTGCTGGTGAGGGACATCAGCCTCAGGGCCACCCACAACATGCCTCACAGCTGCAGTCCAGCCGGTGCAGGAGGAGGAGGAGGCAGAGGAGGAGGTGGAGGAGGAGGAGGCTGTGGCAGAAGAGGAGGAGGAGGAGGCAGCAGAGGAGGAAGAGGTGTCAGAGGTGGCGGAGGTGGAAGAGGATGATGGGGACATGGAGGGGGTGGAGGGTGGGGTGGGGCGGGAGGGAGGGGAGGGTGAGAGTGTGTGTGATGTTTTGGGGTGAGGAGGAGGAAGAGAGCGTGGAGGGTGGATGGGAGGTGCCAGGGGGGAGGAGGGGGGTATGGATGGGGGAAGGGACACAGGACAGCACAGGGCACTGTGGGTCCCTGCCAGCTGCCACAAGTGTGTGGCGATGGTGCCCGTCTGGGTGTAGCTACGCCACCCATTGCCACAGACAGGGCCCACGCACATGCCACCACACAGACACCTGGCACCTTGTGTGTATGTGGTGGCAGGTGCATCCAGGACCTGTATGTGGCAATGGAAGGCATGCTGCAACGCCAGTGGGCCCAGGACCACACCATCCGGTGGCTGGCAGGCTCCATTCAGTGGATGGCTGCCGAGATGCAGCGTGTGGCTGGTATGGGTGGCGCATCTTGACAGCCATCCCCTGATGGGTGTCCCAGGAGCGTGTGATTGTCCCTGTGGCACCCATACACATGCCCTGTGCTGTCCTGTCTCCCAGGACCCAACATGTGGGCTTTGGTAATATAGTACCTCTTGTACATATGTTTTAAAATACAGTTGTTTTAATACATCACAATGGTCATGTGTCTCCCTTACAGACAGACTGTGGACGTGAGCATGGGACATGTGTGTATATCCCTATGTGTATGCATGGTAGACATAGGTGACATACATGGAACGTCTCCACATGCAGTTGTGGGGGTTACCCATGTGCGTAGGCATCTGTGTCCCATGGTGCCCCTGTGATGTGCCAATGTGCAGTGTGTCCCAACAGCTATGGTCACATGCATGCTGCCTGAGATGTGTGCGTACCATATCTGATGCACCATGCCTGTGGGGCAATAGGGGGGAAAAGGCTAGCAGCAGGTATGTGGCTGGAAGGGTAAGAGGGGATGCTGTACCCAGGGGCTTTACAGGGGGATAGCTGGTGAGGGCGAGGCAGGTCGATGCAGGTCCCGAGGATGAGCAGTGGGGGACTACAAGCGCTGGTGAACAGTGATCAGCTGACTGAAGCGAGCTATCTTTGTCTGCCTGTGCCGCATACAAGCCTATGTGGGTAGACAGCCACATAGGCCCTGGTGTGGGCAGGGAGGATGGTCACACATGTGTGTCCAATGATGGAGAGTATATGGGGTGGGACAGGGAGACAGATCCTTACAACAGACATGTACCACTGTGAACATCTCGCTGGGCAACAGGTGAGGTTGGGTATACCCCCACGCATAGGTAGGAGGGTGACCACCTGCCACAGTCCATGGCACACTGCGCATGATATAACCTATGTGTGATGATTGGTGGCAGTACAGACACCCCACCCCTTAGGGATATGGGTAGGCACATGTGGGCAGGGTGACAACATGGGTTGCACGGTACGTAGGGGATCACAATTCCACACATTGGAAATGAACACATAGGTTGTAATAGCTCATGATATCTTTATTTTTAATGTTCACATCCTCTGTGGCCAGCCACAGCGACCACGGCCTAACCCAACCTTCTGTCCCGGGACTGCTGGTGCCGCCTCTGGTGCCGGTGCTGGCTGCTGGGTATGGGCAGCTATGGCCTCCTGGGCATCCGCAATACATAAGAACATAAGATATGCCATACTGGGTCAGACCAAGGTCCATCAAGCCCAGTATTCTGTTTCCAACAGTGGCCAATCTAGGTCATATGTACCTAGCAGTTTCCCCAAGAGACACAGGTTCCACAATGCTTGTATTGGTTCAAGCATTGATATCCTGGGTCCCTTCTTAATAATGGTTTATGGACTTTTCCTCCAGGAACTTGTCCAAACCTTTTTAAACCCAGCTACACTAACAGCCTTTACTACATCCTCCGGTAACAAATTCCAGAGTTTGATTACACATTGAGTGAAAAAATATTGTCTTTTATTAGTCTTAAATAGTTTACCCTGTAGCTTCATTGCATGTCCCCTAGTCTTTCTATATTCTGATAAGGTAAACAATCGATCTACGTTTACCTGTTCCATTCCGTTCATTAATTTATAGACTTCTATCATATCTCCCCTCAGCCGTCTCTTTTCCAGGTTAAAGAGCCCTAACCTTTTTAGCCTTTCTTCATAGGAGTATCCTTCCATCCCCTTTACCATTTTGGTGGCTCTTCTCTGAACCTTTTCTAAAATCGCTATATCCTTTTTAAGATACGGCAACCAGAATTGCACACAATATCCTTCAGAGGCACAGAAAAAAGAGGATTCCCCTCAGGACCCAGGGGAGGGATCCTCCAAATCGTTGGTGGGAGTTAAGGTGAGCGCCGATAGCATCGGTCAGCACGTGTCAGCTCCCCATGGCACTGAGGAGGGGGAGATTTTCTCAGGCCTGGATCAGTGGGCTACAGATTGAGGATGGTGAGCTTGGGCCAGGCGAAGATCCTAATGTTTTTAGGGTTTTTAGAAAGGAAGAATTGGGGGCTCTTATTGCCCAGACGCTAGCAGCCCTAAATATTGTTCTCCCAGTGGCTCAGGAGGAGCCCTTGGAGGATCCTCTGTTACAGGGAGGAGTGGCCCTGCCATTGTGGATGCTGTGGCACGCAACTGGTGGATCTCCTGGAGAATGGCCAACAGAGCCTGATGAGTGCCTCTGGGTGGGACACAAGGTGATGTTTGAGATACCTGTTACAACCTCCACTGTGACACATGCACATATCAGGCATATCCCACCAGATCAGTCTGCAGAAGAATCATGCACGCAACAACTAGCATTACATGACCATGTTTACATCTGTGTCCCATGAGCCATTCTTATGCCAGGAAAGGGTCCCGATGAGAGCTCGTGTGAATCACAGATCTCACACATGGTACAGTGTCGCCGTTCAATGTGTCAATGCTTGATCTGTACACTGGTCATATGAGATAAGCCAGATGACGTGAGGAGTCATGGCACACACATACATATATCTGGGGGGCCCTATTTTCTCTAACACTGACCCACAGTATAGATTACGCTGACAAACTATGCTAGGTAACAATACCCATGGGGAGGGGTCAGTCATGTAAGCTGTCTAGGTGACCTGGGATAGGTGTTTTCCACTGTGTGCTTCCTTGAGGTATATGCCCATGAACAGTGTGTGTGTGTCTGAGCTCCTCACACATGATGACACCTGACAAGCCATGCTACAAGAGGGGGGGAACGCACATGGCACAGACCCCCCCCCCCCGCACATAAGAAACAATTTGCTATGTTGCCAGCATATTGTGGTGCACATGCAATCTCATTGTGGATGTTATGTCCACCCCCATGGGGATTGTTGTGTATGGTGTTACCCACCTTCGGCATCATGCCTTGCTGAGGCACTGCAGGCCCACAGTTCTGCCAAGATCATAGCCATGCTTGTGGGAGGGGTGGCTGATGTCTATGGTGTCTGCACGGTGTGTTGACTGCCCTTCATCTCCGTACCCTCTAGAGCCTGTGAGCTGCAACTAGTGGCCCCCACTGGAGCGTTGACATCCGGTTGCGTGTCCTTTGCTTCGGCCAGCACATTGTTTCCTGTTGTGCCTTCGTCATTGCTGGCGGTGTCCCCGTACATTGTGGGCTCTGTGTGGGGGATGGCGTTTTTTGTGCTACGACCTCTATCTGCAGTATCAGGTATGGACTGGCCACCTGACCTTGGATGTGGCCTCAGCAATACATGTGGCCGTGGCGCATGTGGGAGCCCTGAGTGGGATTGTGTGCCGTCATTGTGTGTGTCAGCGATGTGCTTGCATTGCTCTGAGTGGTATGCACGTTAGGTGTTGTAGGATGTGTCCATGTCAGGTAGACATGTCTGTGGGCCCTCCTCTTTGCAAGACACTGTGCGGTGTGGCTGGACAACTATCCCATACTCCATGGGTGTGGTGGGGTGTATGGGGGGATGGGTGGTACACTGTTGTCTATGGGGTTGCACCATCTGTGGGACGTGTATAAGGGATGATCCCAGGTGTTGTGGGGGTTGTGCTATGTGCATTTGGTATGGGTGTGGCAATGTGCCTTCCAGTGTTTGGTGAGGGTGGGTGCAGTATCGCCACTGTATGTGGGCCCCGACACAGTGTTAAGTGTGTGACATGTGTGTGATTTTTTTGATGGTGTTTGTTTGCGTCTACATCATCATCCCCGTGTGTTAGTCCTTTCCCTGTCAGAGGTCTGTGATATGTCCCTGGATAGATAGGTGCATACTGACGTTAAATGTGTTTTGTTGGTGTGTGTGTGTGTGTACCCCCAGGCCAATGTTTTATGGGCTAGTTGTATGTCCCTCTTGTATGTCTCCCCGTGTCACAATGTGCTCAGTGACTGGCTGAAGAGGTATGATGACTGGCTGTGACCTATATGCCAGATACTATTTTAACAAGTAAACCTCAGGATGACAGAGAACTCAGGCTGGTATTGCTGAACACACCCCAAAAGGTGTAGGCACAAAACAATAACTCAATGTAAGCCCTCATAAGCCATATGTGATGAAGGAATGCAAGACCAATCTGGGTATGACAACTCCAGTAGCAGAGGAATCTGACCTCAGTTAGTCCCCCCCAACCACATATCCTTAGGAGGAGGAGTACGTTGAAGGACAGACAGGCCCTGTACTTGCATGAACTCTGCATACATCAGTGGCTAAACTCACCTATATGTACAGCCCAGAGGGTCTAGCAGAACAGCCAAACTTCACAGCACTAGTGAGCAACAATGTAGAAATGATGCACGGAGGTTATCTGAATACTGTCAAATGATATCCCAATGTGGCTCTTTACTGTTACATTGCTGCTCAGGTATGCTGTGATGCTCTTTGATTACAGTGGAATATCATTAGCCACTCCTCAGATATGTCCTTTACATCTCTGTTACACTGCTGATCTGTAGTGCTGTGAATTGTTGCTATGCAGCTTAACCCTCTGGGCTTTGCATGTATGTTTTCTGGACCATTGATGTATGCAGTGTTCAATCAGATATGGGCCTTGTTCGCCAAGCCCCCTGCCTCTCCACTGCTTTGTGGTCCTCAACTACATTCAGGACTGTGTCTATCATGCACACAGGCCCAGGTACCTGTCACACACACACTGTACCTACCCTGCCATGTGCTGCTGTGTCATCACCCCATAGTTGCCTGTGTTAAGGCACGCATGCACTCTGGACATGGTCCCCCACCAATCCCCTCCATGAGCCACATGTGCTTGGGCGTGGCCTGTGCATGTGCTGCATATCTACTACTACTACTCCTACTCCTAAGCATTTATAGGGTGCTACCAAGTTCACACAGCACTGTAAAAGTGAAAACACAAAAAGACAACCCCTGCTCAATGGAGCCTATAATCTAAAAGGACAATGCACTAACAGGTGTGGAAGGAGGTTTGGAACAGGAGCAAAGAGACAAGAGCAGGGGAGACAGGTCAAAGGAAGGAGGTAGGAACAAGTGTGAGAGGAAGACGGAAAGGTGAGAATAAAAAGGGGGAGGAATGGAGAACAGCACACTCTTGAGCCAAAGGCAGAGGCAAACATATGAGCTTTGAACCTAAGTGGGAGGAGGGCCATAGAAGATGCCTGACGCATAGACAAAGGACGTGTATTCCAAGCCTAAGGAGCAGCAAGGTGTAAGGTGCATACCCACCTGTCTATGGATGGGCGGTGTCTAGCGCTTCTGGCAGTCCACGAAGGTAGATGGGCCCAAGGCGTTCTGCGAGCTCCTGCTCCAGGAGTGTGAGAGTTGGGGCAAAGGGGGTACCCCCACCGGTGCCCATGGCATGTTGCCTCTTTGCCACCATGTGTGCACGGACACCACGCTTAATGTCGTTAAATATCTTTCTCAGGCTGTCCAGGTCCCTGGTTGGTCCCCCTGCCAGGGCTACGGCCTCCTGTACTTCCTTCCACACATGTGTACATGTTGCCACAGTGGTGCTGTTGCTGAGCTGGCCATAGAGCACCTCATACCGCTCCAACACACTGGCCAGTAGGATGTGGTTTTCTTGCTGGCTGAATCTCACAGCCCTGCTCCGTTCCTCAGCTGGGACCGGTATATGCCTTCGTTTGGCACTGGGTGGCCCCTGTGTGGGCTGAGACACACCCGATAGGCCTGCAGCCACCACCACAGGCCCAACACTCCCTGCCAGCTTTGGGTCCTGCTGAATAGGTGCCCCCCTCCTCCCCTCCTGCCATGTCCTGTCACTCCATCTCCCTGCCCTCTGTGCCCTCTCCCTCCCTGTCACACATCCCTGCTCCTTGACTCCTCTGCTACACCTCACACCTGCTCCTCGCCCCACCTCCTCTCCCTACTGCCTGCTCTTCAACTCAGCTCTTGTCTCTGTCGCCTGCTCCTTGCCTCCCCTCCTCTCTCTCTCGCCTGCTTTGCCACACACTTCTGCACAACAAACCTGCCTCTGACACTCTCCACCACCACTCAACAACCCAGCCACTCTCCATGACACACCTGCTTCTGACACTCTTCAACGGCAACCACCAACACTGCGCGCCTTCTCTCCCTCGCCTACACAAATCCCTCAACGTGTACCAGGTGTGCATGTGTATTTATAGTTTTTTTTTTACGTTGCGCATGAGCAGTGCCACGAGCACATCGGCTGTGCACATTGTGTATGCGCCACATAAGGTGCATGCACGGAACACCATGTTACGCATGCGCTGTGCATGAGCGTGAGGCTTGGCACATGCACGTAACCTCACGCAGCACATGCGCATCTCATGCTCATGCTCAGCACATCTCACGCTCATGCATAGCGCATGTGTAACATGGTGTCCCATGCACGCACCTTCTGCATCTCTGTGGCACATGTGCAACGCGCACAGCCGCCATGCTCTCACTGCTGTGCATGCGCAATGCGCGAAACTTAAAAAAACTATAAATACACATGCACACCTGGTACACGTTGAGGGGTTTGTGTAGGCAAGGGAGAGAAGGCGTGTGCTGTTGGTTGTTGGTGAAGGAAGTAGAGTGTCAGAGGCAGGTGTGTCATGGGGAGTGGCTGGTTTAGTGAGTGGTGGTGGGGTTGTGTGGCTGGGTTGCTGTGTGTTGGGGGAGGTGTGTGGCTAGGTTGGTGAGGTGAGTGTCTGAGTTTGAGTTGGAGAAGTTGAGGGGGGTGGAGTTTATGGTGGGCTTTGTGGTTGCTGCATGTGCAATGGGAGGTGATCAGGGGCTGCGGCTGTCTGACGAGGGAGATGGTGTCCATGGGGCTGAGGCACAGGGCATGGGTGTAGTCCTGCTGCAACACAGACCTGCAGCTGTGGGGGCAGGCCAGGCAGAGGCTGTGCCAGCACAGCGCAGGAGGAGTGCGGAGTTGAAGGCTCACCAGCCTCGCCTCTACAGGCCCAGGGCCCAGCTCCAGGGCATGCGTGATGACCAGGTTATCTCCCTCTATCGCCTGAGCATGGGGGCTATTAGGGAGCTCTATGAGGATCTAAGACCTGACCTCGAGCCCCTGACTGGTCGGTCACATGCCATACCGGGTTTGGTCAAGCTCCTTGGTGCCACTGTTCCCTCTAAGCTGCACGCGTGTGCGCACGCACACACCTCACCGAGCGAGCGCACATACTTTACAACAGAGCACACAAAAATTACAGTTCTGATTCCGATAGAAAACAACACAGATGTCTTAAAATTTAAAAGTTGTGATTGTAATTACTAGAAATTTTCCGCTTCATTTAGTAATTGTCTATTTTCATTTAATTTGATTAAAATCAATGTGGAGTACATACTGTATTCTGACGTGTAGTCAAATTTTAAAGTATATAACTCCGAGTGTCGTCATATGGCGCACAAAAATTTAACCTACCTTCAAAAGCTGCACAGCTGATATTTTATGCGCACACAGCCTACAGAAAATTAGAGGGAACATTGCTTGGTGCCCTACATTTCTTTGCCTCTTTTGTGTGTCATAACTTCACATGCTGATGCATAGTTGTGGTGTCCCATCATGTGATGTCATATATTTCTGTTCAGATGTTTTGTGCATTTGGTTTGCACGTACATACTTGTGTCCATTTGGGTGGAAATCAGCTCCTGCTTTAACGTTCCACATTTCTTTCTGCAGGTGATTCAGGATATGGGTGTTGCCCCTGGTTGCTGACCCCTGTGCGTCAACCACGGACACGTGCAGAGAGGAATTACAATGAGGCCCATGCCTCCAGCCGCTACGTCATAGAGCGCACCTTTGGCATTTTAAAGAGTCGCTTCAGGTGTTTGGATAGGACAGGTGGGGCCTTACAATACAAACCACAGACTGTAGCAGAGATCATTATAGCCTGTTGCATCCTGCACAACATTGCTCTCAGGCACCATATCTCTGTCCAAATTAATGAGGATCTGGAGGATGATCCTACATGCCCTCCTGTATGTGGCAGTGGTGACACACGTGAGGGCACAGCAGTCAGGTGGCAGGTGATTGAGGAGGTGTTCTCATGTAAGTACTGCATATGTTGCCACATACATTTGTTTAGATATGTGTGTACTACTACTACTAGTGAACATTTGTAACCCAATAGCAGTAAGATGCAACACTGCACTGACATATAAAAGACACTGCCTGGCCATCCCAGCTTACAATCTAGTGATTACTGAAACACAGATGATGTGAGCAGGGCACAACAGTGGGTGGTGGTGGATTATGTGTGTCAGGTGTAGTAGGCTTGTGGGAGGTGTTAAGCTGTCACACATGATTTGTGGCTGATTGGCATAGGGGCTGCTGTACAGCCACAGGTAGTTAGTTTGGGGCTTTGGGTGCAGCAAGGTGAAAGGCGTATAGTATGTGGTCAACAGTAGGAGGGCGGCCCATAGATGGGACCAGTTGCCTAGACATGTGTGTTTCACATTTTGTAATATGAGCTGATGATTGGTTGGTATACTCTGATGGGCAGGGACTGTGTGTTAGTTGTTTCTGTATAGTGCTACATGTGACATGTAGCACTATATACATGCTCAGTTGTAGTTGGATTACTGGTAGTTGTGATCAGTAAGGGAAGTTACTAGAACACCACAGTGTGCCCGCATGTATAGGTCAGCAGGAGAGCCTTGACATGGATGCAGAGATGGCTAGGGAACCTGTGAGGTGTCCTGATAATGGGGGTATTATAGTCATTATGTGTGTGGCTGTAGAATGGCCATGCAGTGCAGTGTTGCATATTTTCATGCAGACAGAGATGATTCAAAGCCAGATCAGCAAGGTGTAGGTTACAGTAGGCAAGCCAGGAGCTGATTAAGGGGGTGGATTTGAGTTTTAGTTGTGTGTTCAGGGAGGACTAGGGAAATATAGCCGATGACATCTAGACAGAAGCCACAAGCCTCAACTAAAAGCTGGGTATGTGTGTAGAGGTGGAAAGTACAGTCCAAGACAACACCTACATTGCTGACACTGGAGAAAGGAAGGTATGACCACACACACAAAGACGCTCTGACGGGAGGGGAGGGTTTAGATGCACATATAGGATATCCATGCTTTGCCATTATTAATTTCACACAGTGGGATGACATGCAGCCATCAATGTCAGGTGGCAGGAAGACATTGGGGTGTGTTTTGGCAGACATAACTCATGCGTGGAGAGATATATTTGCAAATCATCAGCACACAGTTGGTAATGTAGGTCAAGGGATGAGATAGCCACACCAAGGAAATGTATATCGACAGAGGATAAGGAAGAGTCCCCTGGATATTTCCCTGTGGTACAGGAACTGACAGTAGGGTAGCAGAGGACATTGAGACACCAGAACACACACTGAAGGGGCAGTGGGAGCGATATGGGGGACACAGGATAGTACTGCGTCCTTAGACCCGAGCAGGGACACGGTAGCAAGGAGACGGTTCTGTTCAATGTTTTTTATGTCAGCAGAGAGGTGAGGAAGTGGACGGACAGGGTACGGGCCCTTGTAGTTTGCCACACACACTTCAGTGATAACTTGAGCATGAAGCGAATCTGTACAGTGTGACGGGGAACAGTCAGTCTGTAAAGGCTCTTGGGGGTCTGCGAGCTGAGGACATGAAGGTACAGTGTGTGTTGCACAGCGCCAACATGAGATATTTATGTTTCTCTTGTGTTCCTCAATACACAGGACATACTTGGTGTCCCTCCTGGTGCTGTGGTGCATTGGCAGGTGACTGTACATCATCCAACATGCAGTTGTTTGTGGTAGGTGGACCTACAGCTACTTTGTCTGTGATGACATTCAGGGGGAGCACATGTCTGCAGTGATCTCTCATATTGTACATATGTTGTTGTTCACCCTTTTGCCCTGCACCCCCATACCCCATATGTTGCTGTTGGCACACATATCCACATGTGTTCCTGGCCAGTTTGTCTTCTCCAACACTGTCTCTGGGACACGTCCAACAGAGCTGCGAGTCCCAGCAGGTCCTAAGTGTTTGGGTGGTGGGCTGCATGTACACCCTTCCCTGACATTGTAGCATCAGTGTATCATTGCATTTGACAAGCCTTTATCTCCACTAACATCCAATTGTGCACATACAAGCCATATGCTACTGCTGGAATGCTCACCTTAGCATACTGTGTGGGTGTGTGTTTTTGGGTTGGCTGTGAGATGATACAGCATGCAGGCATTTTGCATTATCATGTGGTGTGAGGGGTCTGTACACCTGGGGAGCGGTGGTGACTGTGCTATCTCTACCTTACTGCTGTTTACCTTGTGAATATTCTGGACATGTGTTGTGTGTTGTGAGCTGACCTATCTCTTGTGTGCTGACAGACCACTGCGCAACAGCATTTTTGTATCACAGATATCGCCATAATGTGGACATGCATCAACAGTGGCTGGACATGAGGACATGGTGATTCTACACATTTCGATGACATCTTCTCCCTTCACTGTGACGTGTTGTGGCCTTTGAGAGCCTCAGCGGATCCCAAATAGACACTTGATGCAAACACACGGTAGGTTGTACCTTTGGTCTTTTGGAAATGACATTAGCCTTTTAATGATTTTCCTTTTGTTTCATGGACATTTCATGTTGGATCTCTGTACACGAATGCTGATGCACATGGGGTGGAGCTGTGAAACACCTGTGTAACATGGGCATGGACATGACAATATCCATGTGACACCCTTGTCTGCAGTTCCAATTCCAAATGTCCACAACATGCACTGTGTTCTGTGTTGTGATCATGTTATGTTTCCCTGTGTGACGTTTCATTACATACATATTGATGTTTGACTCTCTGCAATTTGGGCTGATGTTGCAAGCAGCATACCAATACATTGTTTATCCTCTTCTGACACAGGGCAGAGGACACACAAAGCACATCTACTATAGTGCATCCAGCGTCACTATCACCCACCTGTTGGAGGACACAACAACACCATGGAACTATCCATGGGAAATGGTGACATAGGATGTTTGACCTCTGCAAGTGGGACACATGCCTAGGATGGACAGTATTATTGTTGGACTGCTACATTGGACATAACAGGCCTGTCCAACACACCGTTGCTGCCATGCTCTGGCTGGGTGTCGTGTTCATCACAGGAGACACACATGACCTTTCCAGTACTGTGGCATATTGGGACGTCACACTTGACTATGCATGCCCAGGGTTTCAAGGACAGTCTTAATGGGACTTGTTGGGTTGCAGACATCCTTTGTACTGTGGACACTGTGTACTGGTCCCCATGTGTGCAACAGGGACTGACATTGTCGCTGTATGTTGTACATCCTTCTGACATTGTGTTGTGTTTTGCCCATGTATATGACATGGAACGCAGGATATGCACATCTGTTTGGTTCAACCTGAGCATACAGCCATGCGTGTGGCACAGGGGGAATAATTGAAAGGTCCTTTTGTCCATGTCCGCCTACCCTCCACTTGGACATGACACAGTATTTGCCATCACACCACTTTACTGCACACCAACATCTTGGTTTGATGTTTGCACTCACCAAGGGTGTCACAGTGCATGTGTGGCATCACTGTATGATGTTTCAATGTACCCGGTGCATGTGCATGTGACTAACTATGTTGGTGCAACATAGCATATGTCAATATGGCTTCTGTGTGGGTTACTATGACATGTTTGACCTTTCTTTCCATCTCTATATACAGGTTATTGTATTTGTTTACTGTACAGACGTGACACTCTGCATTGATTTACAAACCTACCATTGCATGGCTGCACAGTCCTATTTATCCTCTGAGGTTCCGGCACTCACATTGCCCCGTTATATTTGGTGTGTTGCAGTGTGGCTGTCCATTTTCTTTCTTCATTTGTGCATTCCATGTACCGTGCTATATGTGTACAGACACTGTATCCACACCAACCAGTGCAGGGGACCTTCTGCATAGTGTTTTCTCTGCATGTTTCTGCGGTTTGTTTCATTTGAATTCTCTGTGTTCATGTGCCTCTGCTACCTGTAAGCATATCCTCATTTTGCATTTGGCCATTGTTTAGGGTTAAATTGTTGCTGCTTTGAATCCTATATCAGGCATTATGTGACAGCTGTAACATATATTTCGATATCTGTGTTTACACTTTCTTACTCTTAACAACATATGCTGTTTCATTTTTGTGCCTCCTGTGTTGGCAGACAGATATATTCTTATGAACAGATCATGATTGATTGGCGGTGCATGTTGGGCTCTCATCATGCACCGCCTACTGTCTACATGCACACCTATGTAACTGACGCATTTGGGGCATGCAGCAGCATGTGGGGGGGGGGGCTAATACATACTGCACACCATGTACCTAATGCACATTATCTCTCCTGCCCATCATCTGTAAATGGGCCAGTGACTTTTCTGTAACATGTGGGTTGCTGCCCTGCAAAATGTGTTTTTGATTTTTGCCCTGTTATTCACTCACCTTGATATTATGATAGGCGGTATCTACACTATCTGTGATGATTAACCAAAATAAATATATGTGTTGGACATACATTTGTCTGTGCTGCTGCTTGACCACACTGACGCATGTATTTAGTGATTTCATGGTCATGTACATGGCCCACCTGTGCTCACATCCTTGTACAGTGCCAGCTGTCTATCTGCCAGCCATCTGCCACATCAATGGGTGTTACGGGTTCCCATACACACATTCCCTTTGAGGTAATATCGTTGCATTGTGCTCGCTGTGGTTGTTTGAGATAGTGGCTCCGGACATGTGTTGTAACACCATAGGTTGCAGGCTTGATTCCCAAATGGGTTTTCCTTATTTTTTTGTGTTGTGCTAATCTGACCATGAGCTACCTGCAGGTTCATCACCTATCCACACGCCCTTCATCTCTTCACTGTACACCAAAGTGTGCCCTCTGTGCTGCCTAACCATCACATATTAGCTGTTACATATGTCTCTTTCTTTGTAGCACTCATATAGGCAGTCCACTTGGGGGATTGGCATTTCTGTGGTTCAGCTGGTCTGTGCCACACCTCTTTGCAGGTTCAATTCTCACATGCTCCTTTTCTGTTCTGTTCCATATTTTGCCCTGCTCTACAGAGCATTCCCTGCCGCCCTTTGGGTTTAGGTTCTTTCCTCTTTAGCATGCTGTATCCACTGCATAACATTTCATTGTGTATGTGCATGTAGTTATATGTGTCTCTGGTCTCAATTACAGACTGTGATCTGAGCTGTACACAACAGATCTGCATGTGCATTCCATCACGGTTTCTGTTGGAGGTTTGCCTATCCTGGCAGACAGCAGGCTTCTTGTGTGATGCCCTGCAATATTCTTGTATGCATCCTTTGCTAATGACCTCACATTGGTGGTGTAGCCTACCAGTTTGTGCATTGATATTTGTGCTACTGGTCATAGGTTTGATCCTCTCTGTTATCTTTCATTTGTATGCCTGTCCTGCACAGCTACTTTTCATTCCTGTAATAGTCATATCTGTGCAGATCTGTGCTGTTAGCACATTGTACCCTTATCACAGTTGCCAACCATCCTTCTGTACATCTATGTGTGTCTGCCAGCTGTGTGCCGTCCTACCCTGATGTGCAAGCTGCTACCCCATGTCCTGCACTGATACACATTTCTGCATTGCAGCTCTTCCTGGTTGCCTTTCCTCTGTGTGATCTGCATGGCACTGCTACTCCTCTGTCCTCCTATCATTGCACCTATCCTGCCACCTCTACCTCCACTGCTGGACACGTCTTCCCATCCTCTGCCACACACTGTCATTGTTGCATGGTACATTACCATCACCCTCAGCATCGCTACAGCTGCCTCCAATATGTTTGTCCATTTTTCCAGCTGCCACATGGGCTGAACGCAGATTTGTCTGGTCCATCAGCTCCGATCTATTTCTTTTCATCACTTGTGCATTGTCTTTCCTTGGTGCTCTGTGCAGTGTTAGGGTTACATCTGTGTTTGGCCCATGCCTTTCTTGCTTTTCAACTTGGGTGACCAAAGTGCCCTTGGCCAACATTTCTTGAGTCACCTATACGTCCTTGGGGCATCTTTAGCCACACCTTAGATTCAGCCAGCTTGTGGGGCACCTAATATGGTGCTTTGGGGGTTGACAACCTTTCAACATGCCCTCTGGGACACATTATAACCCGCCTTGGCTTATGTGGTGGTTTAGGATGTACCTTCTGGTGCACTCTTAAAGGTGCATTAGGTTATGGCACTGGGGTGCGGGCATTTTTAGCTAGCAGCACAGATTGTTGGACTGTCACAAGCAGGAAAAGGAATTGCCTTAGCCACCCTTATTCATTAGGCCCACTGGAGGATCTAACTCATGACCCCTGTCTCAGCAGTCATTGCATTAACCAGTGCGCTACATCTCTGTTGCTGTAATTGCAGGTCAGCACACAAAGTTAAGGTTAGCGCACGGTAATGTGCACAGCTCCCTCTATCGTGTGATAACGGACATGGCGTACTTTATTGCACGATAACCCACGATTTCTACCTTAAGACCAGAACACCCACTCCTTAAATGGCATCCTTCACATTATCGCTGCAACTAGCGCCTGGAACATTAAGACGGTTTAGTAAACATACCCCTTAGGGGCATGTTTACTAAGGTATGTTAGCTGCTAATGTGAGGATAACACAGATTTATCCAATGGCAGTAGTAGCTAATGCAGGAAGAAAGCAAATATTGCAGGGACATTTCTGTGATATCTGCATTTCATGTGGTGGACCCAGGGAGGCAGGATCAGGGTGGGGAGTAGGCATGCCAATCATTGGACATTATCGCACAAAAGCTTGCTGTGCAATGGCAGCCAAATCAGGCCTCATTGTGGCAGCAGATAATGCCACCCCAAGAGGTGGCATTATCTGCCAGCAAATCATGGTGACAGGCATCATAGCCACTGCCAATCAGCAGCGGCCATCTGCCCTGCAGCCAAGCAGCCCACCATGTCCTGATTGTCGTCTCCCCCTTTAAACAATATTGCCTGTGTCATGGATCTAAAGATCTGCAGCACTGACAATATGCTAAAGAAATTCTGTCCTCCCTCAGCACTGATCCCCACCAACTCCATTATCCCAACTAGACAGTCAAGGCAGAAAGGCTCCTCCCCTTCTCAATCCCTTAAAAAATCCTGGTGAGCTAGTTGGGGTTCCTCCCTTCTCCTTCCCTCCCTCCCTCACCCCCCTCTTAAACATTGAAGCCCAGCTAGCCACCCGGGCTCCTGCACCCTTCCAAACCCCCCAGTCCCTACTGCAGTCCCTGATGGTCCTATGGTGACTGAGGGCAAGAGCAGTCCTTCCATTCCTGCCCCCCTTGTTGGGCCTTACAAAATGGCCACGATCATACAGTGCTGCCTTGTAGGCTCACACTAGGGGGCAGCACTGTGAGATTGTAGATGTTTTGTCAACAAAAAAGAAAGTCCTTCTTGAAATAAGTCTTCAAAATTAAAATTTTCTCTTGCTTTCTAACAAAAGTTAATAACAAAGTTACTCTTGAAGGATTGTCTTTAGAATGTTTTAGAAAGGCAGTTAAATCAAAAGTAGATACCAATTCTAATTAGCACCAACAACTTCTACTATCAAAAAGGAAACCTTTTGAGATAAATAATAACAATTTGCTACAGCAATATCATCACAGTCTACAAGGGCCAAAGCTTTTTTAAAGTATTTTATCAACAAAATATCAAGAGAGAACAGGTGTGTTACAGAAAACCTGAAACACCTCAGATTCTTATTTCTCTGAAGGTTTTCGTGAGACTCCAATTTAGAATGAATCAAAAAAATTGGCCTGAATTATTTGAAACCGTGGTTCAGTTCTCCTGATCTGCTTCTTAATATCAGCCAAATGATTATCCAACTTCTGAAACTTCTCCACTGTACCTTTGGAAAATTCCCAAGGTGTGATACAGTCCCCTTCAACATATTCTAAGTTCTAGTTACTACAGCCCAAATATATGCCAAGGAAACATCTCTAACAGATAAATGCATAGACTCAGTAGACTGTACTTCAAACCATAAGGAGACTGGACTCAGATTTGATTTAAACACCAAGGGTGCCATTTTCAAAGGCATTTACACAGGTAACTGCCCTAGTTACCCATGTAAATGCCTTATTCAGGATTTTCCAAAGGCACCTACATGAGTAGTTGGTTTGGAAAATCCTGGATAAGTCCCTAATGCGCCCGGATGCTATGCTATGGGGTGGAGCATGGTGGAGGAAAGAACTAAGTGGGTAGCAGCGATTTTCGATACTACCCACTTAGCACTCTGCGCCTTAAAGATAGGCGAGATTTTTCCTTGCCTATCTTTCGGACACAGGTACTAAGTGGGTAGAACTGAAAATCTCTGCTACCCGCTTAGCCTTGGCGACTGCCAATGCATCCATCCAAACCTGGATTTTCACTTCCATCACCGTAGAAGTGAAAATCCGGGTTAAGGAGGTTGGTGGGCAGGCTATGCCTAACTGAAAATCGGGCCCCAAATCCCTAATCTCAGAATGCTCAAGCAAATTTAATCTAAGCATTGCATCCCCAGATAGACAGCCTGGTGGTGTTTCAACAGGTCTCATTGAAGGAGGAGGGGGTGGGCATTCTAAAAAACTCAGCGATGGTCCATAGGACCTTTGATTTTAGGAGTGGAAACCAAAGACATTCTCAAAGCATTCTTCATTCTGCTTCTCAGCAAAAGGCCAGAGCTCACCCCGAAAGCAGACAAAGCAGGCTATAAGAAATCAATGTTCTCCTTCAGTTCTCCGCAGGTGCTCCAAAGAGGCTTTGCCTACTCCTTTAGCCATGCCATAACAATCGTGTTTTATGTAGATCCCAAGGTGCTGTCAGATGATGTCACCACCAGCACCTCAGCATAGCCAAATACTGTCAGCAAGGATCCTCGTGGCCAGTTATGCTTTGTGATCTCACTGGTAAGGCTTTTTCATTTCTCAAGGCCTCATCGCAATAGTGCACACATATGCCTAGAAGATATAGAAGACAATTCTATAATTCCATGCCTGTCGTTAGCAGGCATTTTTATACATATCAATCACACCTATTTTATTAAGTCAAGTACACACCTACTCTATTTTATAAAATAGGGGCATAATTTATCAAAGACACATAGGGGTATGTCTACTAAAGGGCATTAGCTGCTACCGCAGGGCTAACACAGATTTAATGCCCTGCAGTAGCAGCTTACCTGCAAAAAAATCACACTGTTTAACTTTTCTGAAATATCTGAATTTTATGCAGTGTAGGGCAGCAGGGGTGGGATCGGGGAGGGGGAGGGTCGGGGCAGGCAATGGGGGTGGTAATGGTTGATAGCCACCGCATGAAAAGGTTCTTTTGTGGTAGCTGCCAAAATATAACCCGATCATGGTGGTATGTAATACTACCTCAAGAGGAGGCATTATCTGCCTGGAGGCTTGTTAACGTGGCAGTGTGGCTCTTGCCAATCATCAGCGGTCATCTGCCCTGCAGATAATCAGGCCTCCAACAGCTGCAATCAGGCATCTCCACTCCACAGTATTGTTGGTGTCATAGTGTTGCAGTTGCTGCACCAACTATATGAACAAAAACAGTGCTGGCCCCCCTGCAGTACCATCCCCCTGGACAGCTCCCAATCCCCTTCGGGAGCTGCCAAGGTGGGATCAATGCCCTGCCCAGAGCAAAACACCAGTCAGGCAAAGCACGCTTCCCTCACCACCTCCTCAATTAACTTAGCAAAGGGAGAGGCTCTACAGCCACCTTCCTCCTCATCTCACTTTCCCATTAACAGCAAAATCTCCCAGCTAACCAGCCATCAAAGTGAAGGCCTCCATGACCCCCTCTCCCCAAGCACCCCTCTGAAGTACCTCAAAGGCCTACCTTTAATTTTCCTGGTGGTCTAGTGTGTCAGATTGGCAGGAGGGGTCCTCTCCTATCCTGCCCCATCATCCAGCCATTTCAAAATAGTCGTGATCACTGGGTGCTTCCCTTTAGCTTCACAATAGGAGGCACCACTGTGAAATAATGGCCATCTTTATTAGGGCCATTGAGAAGGGCAGGAGTGCTGCCCTCCTCAATGGCCCTAATAAAGATGGTCACAATATTGTGGTGCTACCCCTTAGTGTGAGGCTAGAGAGAAGCAACCATTTTGAAATGGCCAGATAATGGGGCAGAATTGAAGACGATCATTCTTGCCCCTTTAACCTACTAGACCACCATGAAAAGCGAAGGTAGCATTTTGGGGTGCTTTGGAGTGGTGTGAATGGTAGGGGGAGAGGTAAAGTGGGACCATGGGTCCTCTGCCTTTGCCGGCTTGCTAGCCAGGAGATTTTTTTGTAATAGGAGGTACAGTATGAGGGTCATCATGGCCCACTTTGACTTATGGACTGGTGGTGGGGAGGGAGGGCCCTTCCCTCGAATGGCTAGCCTGGATATAGGATTGCCTGAGGGGATGCACCAATCCACTCAGGCAGCTCCCAATGGGGATCTGGAGCTGTCATGGGGGAACAGTGCTGCAAGGGTCCAGCACTTTTTTTAATTTATATTTTTGATGCATCAGATCGCAACATTGCTACACCAACAATATTATGGAAGAGGGGAGCGATTGGGGCTCAGAACTTCTGATTGCTACCATCCTTCCCCTTGGTTTTACCATGGGACCTTTCTCACAAAATCTGCCGAGGCAGGGACCGTAAGTTCTCCATGGCAAATCTAGACCTATCCCTGTATCTGCAGGAGCTAACCCAGGAACACCCTCTGCAGATACCATGAGGGATTTAGCTAACGCATCATTTATTTTATTTATTTATTTAGACAGTTTTTGTATACCGCCTTATCCTTCAATCAAAGCGGTCACAACACAATTGGGGGATACATTTAACACGCGGGGATATGAGACACATACATTAATACTTACAGGGAACATGGGCTATGGAGGGTTAAGTGGCTTGCCCAAGACCACAAGGAGCATCTGTGGGACTAGAAACCCCAATCCTTCCGGCCCAAGGTTGCTGTCCTCTAGTGGGATTTGAACCCCCGACCTTCCGGCCTGAAGTACCTTGCCCCAACCACTAGGCTACTCCTCCTTTGGTGGTGGTGAGAAGCGAGGAGGTATGTGACACATTCTATCTACTCTTTTTTTTTTTTTTTTTTTTCAGATTTAAAATTTTTTATAATCAAGGTGAAACCCAATTGGAGAGGAGGTGACATTGACAAAACCATCTTATGATTAGAACAACGCTATATATTTTCCCTCAATACATTGACACCACACTGGCTTAATTTAGAAAGGGATTTTTCTGTGTTTCTTTAATTATGTTTTTCTTATCCGTTCTGGATTTGTTTATTTATTTATTTATTTGATTTTTTTTAATCAATTTATTCATGGTTCATCTCTTTTTAGGAGTTTTTTTTTGGAGCACATTTGCCTGATATGTTTTATCAGTTTTTTATCATTCATGTATTTTTTTTTTTTTTTTTTTTTTTAGAATTTTATTTATATTTTCCAAATAAACAAATAGCAACAAGAAACAAAACATACCAATCCCCACCCCACCCCACTCACCTCCCCCCCTCCCCCCTCCCCACCCATAAAGCTGTAGCGTAGTCACCCTTCCCATCAGCAGTAAAGTAGCATGCTAAAAAACAGAGAGTAGGGGTGAACTATGAAGACTGAGCAACTATGACGCAACAAGAATATCATCATATGAACAACGAGCTGCATTACAATACTGTATGAGAGATTGCCATTTCCTCCAGTATCCAGGTCCAAGCCGAGTCCCCTTACGAGGCATCATTTCATATTTACTATACAGACACACACAATTCCACCAGACCTGGTACTGGAGGTCAGAGAGCACTTTCCAATTGCGCACTCTACAGCAGATGGCAATCCCCAGAAGAAAATCTAAGAGGAAAGAGTCCTGCCGCCTCAAAGGAATCCCAGATCCAGACCGAAAGACCAGGATCTGCCAGGTGAGAGGGGTGTCAATACGGAGAATGCCCTGAATGCAATTCCAGATTTGTGTCCAGTATTGAGAAAGAGAAGGACAGTCAAACATCATGTGTCGCAAAGTACCCACCGCCTTCTTACATAGCCAGCAAATATCGCTAACAGAGGGAGCCCACTTGGTCAGCTTGACAGGAGTAATAAAGGCCCTATGAGCGAAGAAAAACAAAGTCTGGGTAATGGAGGCCGATCTGGTAACCCGAGTCTGTCGGGTCCAGAAAGCCGACCACTGCTGCGCAGAGAGAGTAAGCCCTGACTCATATTCCCACGGGCGTTGAGAGCTCTGCGAGTCCTGGGAGCCGCACCGCACTAAGAGTTTATACAGAGAGGAAGCAACACCAGGTGCGGACCAAGCTCGGGTAAGATCCGCCAGGAGTGTCCCATCTGCACTAGAGAATCTCCTGCCCCCTAACGCTGCCTCTACACAGTGCTTTAACTGGCACCACTGGAAAAAAAGAGAGCCCGGGAGTCGAAATTCCCTCTGCAGTTCCCCAAAGTCTCGCCACTCCTCAGCACGGCGCAATTGACCCAGCGTCCAGATATGCCTATTATACCAGGGACGCCAGGCAAAGGTCCTTTTCTGGATTTTGAATAGAGGGTTGTGCCAAAGCGGGAGGTCTAGGGAGAAGCGCTCTTCGAGGGGCACAGAGGTTAGAAGATCCTGGAAAGCCCTTTGAGTGTCGATCAGGAGAGAGGGCCAGCGGGGGGACGAAGGAAAAAGCATACCGTGTGCGAGTCTTAAAGGGAAGGGCTCCATTATACGCCGCTCCACATCCAACCATATCGGGCTGAGCTCCGTCACCTCGTCCCGCCATCTGCCCCCCTGCTTGAGGAGAAAGGCCCTGTGATACAGTCGAAAATCAGGAAAACTCACCCCTCCCTCCTCTTTGACCCTCTTCAACTTGGCCAGTGCAATCCGCGGGGGCCGATCGTGCCAAAGGTAACGCACAAGAATCGACTCAACCCGCTTGTACACCGAAGGTGAAAGCAGAAGGGGACGCATTTCCAAGACATAATTGAGTTTGGGGGCGATGGTCATTTTGATAGATTCTAAGCGGCCCCACCAGGAGAGGTTTAACGGGGACCATCGGGCCGTCAAGGAGGTAGCCAAAGATATAAGGCGCTCCGTATTATAACGCAGCGTCTCCTCTATGGGGTAGGAGTAATAGGCCCCCAGATATTTTACCACGCCCGCCTCCCAGACAAAAGGGAATTGTGCAATATCCTCTTTAAACACCCGAGCATTTAGAGGGAAGGCAACTGATTTCGTCCAATTGATCTTGTAGCCGGATAAGGCAGCATAGTCATCGATCTGTTTCAGAACACAGGGGACCGAGGGCGGAGTGGTGAAAAGTAGCAAATCATCAGTGTAAGCCGATAGTTTAAGTTCAGCGCCACGTATGTTAACACCGTGAATCTTAGGATTCTGCCGGATAAGTAGAGCAAGAGGCTCCAACGCAAGGTTGAAAAGAATCGGGGAGAGGGGACAGCCCTGCCGTGTCCCGCGATGCAGCCTAAAAGCTAAGGACTGAGCACCATTGACACAGATGCGGGCATTGGGATTAACATATAACAAGCCAATACTCTTGAGAAAAGCCTCCCCCAACCCGAACCAGCGGAGGGCATGAAAGAGAAAAGACCATTCAAGGCGATCAAACGCCTTTTCAGCATCAAGGGATAGGCCTAGCACAGGGGTCTCCAAGGAAGCGGCCTCCGTCAAGACATGACAAAGGAGACGGGCATTATCCGCCGTGGACCGACCGCCTACAAAGCCGCACTGATCTGGGTGAATCAACCGCGGGAGTACTGAAGATAAACGTGTCGCAAGGATAGAAGCATAGATCTTATAATCCGCGTTTAGTAAGGATATGGGTCGGTAGTTGCCTACCTCAAGGGGATCCCGCCCAGGCTTCTCGATCACCACAATACTGGCAGACGCGAACGAGCCTATTTGGGGGCATTCCAGCAACAGCACTTGATAGTATTGCAACAAGAAGGGGCTAAGGTCTTTACTGAATACCTTAAAAAACTCAGGTGGAAGGCCATCCGGACCCGCCGCCTTCCCAGAAGAGAGGGAAGCAATCGCTGCAGCCAGTTCCGTTAAGGTTATAGGAAGATCAAGGGGGGCTAACAAACACGGATCAATTTCCGGCTTCCGGACCCGTTCTAAAAGCCGTGTAAAGGCCTCAAGAGAGCAGTCGCCCTCCGACGAGTAGAGGTGGGCATAGAAGTCCCTGAATACCGCTAAAATCTCGGGGTCGGTAACCATCACAGCCCCTCGCTGAGGGTCTCTAAGAGCAGCAACCCGCCCTCTCTCCTTCCGTGCATTCAACTGACTGGCCAACAATGTGCTGGCTCTATTGCTCTCCCGATAGTAGAGCCCCTCCTGTGAGCGGATACTTTTGACGGCCTCGGTGGTAAGAATCTGGTTATAACGGAAGCGCAGGCGCTGCAGACGGATTAGCACGCAGGGATCGGTGCGGCGGACCAGCAGCCGCTCCCCCGCCTTAATCTGCGTCTCCAAAACCCATAATTGTTCCCTATGCAGTTTCGCCTGCCCAATACTAAAACTGGTAATGATTGCTCTAATATAAGCTTTGAATCCTTCCCACCTGGCCCATCCTGAGGTTAAGTGAGGGGGGTTGAGGTCAAAATAAGTGAGAATTGCTGCACGTATCTGCTGCTGGAACTCTACGTTCTGTAACCAGCTTCGGTCAAAGCTCCAGTGAGCCGAAGCAGCTCGAGGCCCGATACCCTCTAAAGTCACTGATACTGCAGCATGATCTGACACACTGGTGGAAAGAATGGCAGCCTCTGTAAGAAAGGAGACCAGGGACTTGGAGACCAGAAGGAAGTCAATGCGGGACAGCGACTGGTGGGGGGACGAATAGAAGGTAAATTCTTGCGCCGCCGGGTGGCACAGTCTCCACACATCCACCAAGCCAGCATCGTGAATTAGGGAACGGAAAATCCCCAGAGCCCGGCCACTGTCAGAGGCCCTGGGGGGCTTCCTGTCCACCAGCGCATCCAGAACTAGGTTGAAGTCACCCCCTAAGACCATTGGCGTATGGGAGGGGGTGTAAGTCAGCTCAGCTAGTCTACTGAAAAAGTCAGGACAATCTTTGTTAGGGGCGTAAACACTTAGCAACATGAGCTCAAGAGAACCGACCTTCACAAAGGCCTGAACCCATCTGCCCTCCTCATCCTGTCGGGAGCGAGTCACTTGTATATTGAGCGACTTGCGAGCCAGGATGGCCACCCCGTTGTGTTTGCCCAAAGCTGGGGAAAAGGCAAGCAGAGAGAAGGGGCGGATATTCAATTTCAGGGATTCCTTTGCGTTTAAATGCGTCTCCTGCAACATTAAGATATCACTCTGAAGTTGCCTGCCATATAGGAGAATTTTATTGCGCTTAATGGGGTTATTCACCCCATTAACATTCAGCGAATGAATGCGTAAAGACACCATATGGCAGGCATACACACAGAAATGTCTGACCGCAGTGCACGCAGGACTCCCCCTGTAATCATACAATTGACAGTGCAGCATAACATATCAGCAGTCAGAAGGGTAACATATGACAGAAAAAAAACAGTGCCATACAGAGGACTAATACAGCTACAGCTTTCACAATCCCGGGGGGGGGGGGACTCCACCGTTCTGAACGGGTGAGCCCAACACTAAAGCGGGAAGACACATCCAGAGAAGAACAGCAGTCACACAGGCCTGCGCCGGCCAATCCACCATTACCCAAGCACCCCATCTATTCTGGGGATAGCCAGGGTCGATCAGTATACAGCTGCAAATCAGATGAAACGTGTCAGGACAGACTTAGGAGTTCATAAGTTCAGCTTCCTTTCCCTCAATGTAAAGCCCCAGGGCATTCGGGTCGTCAAATGTTTTTGTAACGTTATGCAAAGTTACCCGCATCCGAGCAGGCTGAAGAAGGCCAAAACGCGCCTGTAGGCGTTGCAAGCGCGGACGTAAGTCGAGGAAACGCTTCCGCTTCTCCACAGTGATTTTTGCAAAGTCAGGGAAAAACATGAGCCGGTGACCCTCAAAAACTACCGGCGACCGGATCTTTGCAGCCTCCAATATTTTTATAGCGTGCTGATGCCGCAGGGCCTTGAAAATAATAGGCCGGGGTCGCTTACTTTGAGGGAGTGCTTGAGAGGGGACTCGGTGCGCTCTTTCCACCTCAAAGGGAGATTCAAAGGATAATTGCAATGTAGTAGAGAGGAGCTTAGAGAGAAAACCAAACATATCCTGCCCCTCAGCTCCCTCTGGGACTCCCACCACGCGGACATTATTCCGTCTGGCCCTGTTGTTAATGTCCTCCATCTCCTTTTGTAATTGTGCAATTTGGCGGGAGTGCTGATCCAGCAGTTTCAGTCGTTCCTCGTGCGCTTGCACTCGCTGCTCCGTGCGCTCCTGTCGAACTGCAAGGGCCCCGAACTGCTCCTTCAGTTGTAGCATGTCTTCCTGCACACACTGGAGCGTGGTACTATTCGCCGTCACAATGGATTTGACAGCCCGGATCTCCTGCAAGAGCTCCTGGAGCGCCGCCGGGTTCTCCCGCTCCGCCGCCATTTTGTGCGGGGACGGGGGCTCCGTTTTCGACCGCTTGTTTCCTGAGCCGGACCCCGGTGAGAAGTCCAAGCGGACAGGCTTCGAGTTTGTCATGCCGCTATATTGTGCAGTAATTTTGAAGGGATCGCGAGCTCAACTGCCGGCGCAGGCACAGGATTGAGAGACCAACTCCGGGAGCTCACGCTTCACGCGTCCATTTCCCTTCGCGCTAGGCTCCGCCTCCTCTATCTACTCTTTTGATGTCGAGGACATCTGTACCTTGCCCACTCACAATCTTAAATGACAGAGGTGTAAGGCGGGGGTCCCCAAATCCAGCACTGGAGGGCCACAAACCAGTCAGTTTGACAGGCTATTTCTAATGCATATATATCTCATGCATATTCATTAGGGATACCCTGAAAACCTGACTGGTTTGCGGCCCTCCAGGACTGGAGTTGGAGACCCCTGGGCTACAGCATTGTGAGGGTGTTTTTGCTGGCAGCACTAATTTAAATTAAAAAAGAAAATGCCTCAGACAGCCCTATCAAGTAACCGCAGTGTGGGATCAATCCCATGACCGCTGGCTCCACAGGCAGTGAAGTAACCAGTGGGCTACAGCTACTAACAAACCCCTGGCTGGCTACAGAAGGACTGCAGGTTACCACACAAACTGTCTGCTGTGATTACCAGGATAGGTTAACCCACCCATACCCATGATGCACTGCACATGCAAATCAGCAGTCTACAGATGATCACAAGATGGGGTATGCACCCCACAGCACCTCAGCCTGGTAGGGGGTACTGACCGTGTGTGGTACTGGCACAGATTAACTACAGACCGTCACATTGTGTGGGTACTTTGCTCACCCTGAGGGTGAGGTGGGGCACCCAGCACCACGTCCACAGCAGCTTTCATGGCTGACATAGACCATACTGCAGGTCCCCATGAGTGCTAGTGTGTGTGATTAGGTAGTTCCTGCAAACACACCTAGGGTACATCTGTGTCCATCCGTATTTCTCAGTCATGTATAACCCTCATGGGTTATGATGCACCCAGAATAGTGCATATTCTTTATTGGTGCTATGGTCACATGATGAAAGAAGGGGGAGTGTTTGGACCCATAGGCAGATTATGTACCACCACCCAACCCACCCTCTGTGGCTCAGGGTGGGAAACATGATCTCCCACCAACAGATTCACATTCTACCTCCCTGCAATGGTGGCAATAGAGGGGACCATCAACCCCAGTCCTGCTGGGGAACAGACACCCTACAGGGCAGGCAATGCAGATCTGTACACATCCATAAGGCAAGGCAGACAGAGAGTAAGCCTAAAAATGCTCAGCTGCCCCCCACCACTATTTGACATTCTCCAGCAGCAAGCCTCCAGCCGCTGCACCCTGCAAGCTGCTCCAGCCAGACACATACTAACTGCAGACAGTCTGCTAGCTAGTCCATAGTGCATGTTCCTGGAAAAGATGCATGTACCCAGAACTGGTATGTCAGCATACACACCAAGCAGATAACTCAGTGATTGGGCCCCAAAGGAGAACCCATAAATATCACATGGTAAAAATACTATATAGCACTATGGGGGAACCTAGCCATGCCGTGGTCACTGCTCAGTCAGGGTGAGAGCGACCTCCTAGCAGGACATGCTGTGGCCACCCTGTCCATGCAGGTGGTGGCCTGGCACTACATTGTCCGAGCCATTGCCCTATGCCCTGTGCAGATGCATCCTGGCCAGGCCACCCTGTCCGGTCTATACCCATGGTACCTTGCTCCTCATTATGCACATTGGCAGGCTGACACTGGCAACAGTGCAAGCAGTGTGGGCTGAGGAAGGTGTTGGCAGCCACCACACACTGGGTAGACAGACACACACTCCCACACCTATGCCAGCATTGTGCAACTATAGAGGCTTTTGGCAGCCCTGGCCACCGCACCAGTCCTGGGCACAGTGCAGGCATGGCTATGGTACACAATACTGTTGGGGTCACTCCCCAGGGTGGTAAACACTGTCAGACACCAGACCTGAAACACACTCCACAGACATCAGAGAGGTTGCTATGATACAGCTCAATGAGCAGATTGTGCTTAACCTAGGGATTGCCAGTAATCATAGCAACCTTTTGATATATGTGTACCATATTCCCAGGTTTAGGGTGGCAGTGCTATGGTATGCAAGTGCTAGTATTGGGAGATGGTGCTGCACGCAGGGCCCCTGCTCTAGGGCAGAGGTTCCCAACTCCAGTCCTGGTGGGCCAAACACTGTTCGGGTTTTCATGCTGTCCCTAATGAATATGCATGGATACATCTGCATAGCAAGGGGGCAGCGCATAGAAATGCAGCACAGGCATCTTTATTAGGGACAGCATGACGCCTGAATGGAGTTTGTCCCTCCAGGACTGCATTTGGTAAACTCTGTTCTAGGTATTGCACATGTCTATGGTGTCTGTGCTCTGTAGGGTAAAATATAGGCATTTCAGGCATGTTTATGCTATCTGCAATAAACGTTCCCTCTTTATTATCACGGTTTAGTACTGGGTAAAATATGGGGACTGGGCTGTTGGGAGCCACAGCTGGGATTTGAACCTATGACCTTCTGCTCCTGAACACACTGGCTATGCATACTGCACCACACTGTTGCCACAGGGATAGCTCATTCCCAGGGGATACCATGACTGTTTGTCAGACAGGGCCTGTCTGTTGCAGTGCATGGCACCCCACAGGGCTAGGCCATGGTCTGCTGTGGGCAGCTGCCACTGCCCCCTCCACCACCAGTACCCTTCTGTCGCCATGCTGACATGCCCTTCTGCTGGTGGTGCTGGTGGTGCGCAGTCTCAGGCCATCCAGTGTGCCGGTAGGCGGCTGCCTATGGTGTGGGTTCTGGGGTAGGGGTGCCTGCATAGACTTCCATGCTTCCCCCCAGCACAGCCTGCCAATGTTCTGTGTCCTTGCGGGTACCTGCTGGGTACTATCTCCTGTGACACTGTGGGAAACACACTCGTGCCCATGTTGGGCCCTCATCAGTTACTGTCTGGTGGGGCTCTACTGTTTAAGCATTCCTATGGGCCACCTTGGCATCACCCTAGTCCGCACTGTGGCCCAGCTGCACCACAGCATGTGCCGCCTGCAGCCCTCTGTATCCCCTTTTCCAGTATCTGTCCAGTTGCCCGTTCTGACATGCCCACCCTGCTGTTGCGGGACATGTGCACACCATAGGAAACCTGTCCAATAGAAAGGGAAAACCCTGATCTGCGCTATTTCACTGTGGGATCATTCACCTTGTATGGGGGCAGATCATAGCCCCTTCCAAAATTGATATCTTTTTTTTTTGGAGCTTTCTCTGTAGTGTTTTTTTATGTTTCCCATTAATATCACTATTTCCCAGCTTTGTTATGTTTTATTTCCAGTTTGTTCAGGTCATTTTCAATGTTTATTTGCCCTTTTGTTCCGTGCACATGTATCACACTTAGCACTTTTTTTAGCTTTCCCTGGCTTTGTTGTACATTGCTGACGGAAATCGTTTCTCTTCCCTTTAAATCTGCTCTAACGCGAGGGTTTCACTGGTGTTAGTTTGCAGCCCTGAAATCCACAGCGTTAGTGTGCAGGGAACCTCTCCCCTCCCACTCTCCACCCATTGACCCTCTCTCTCCACCCCTGGGAGCCTTCCTCCACCCTCCGGGAGCCTTTATTCGCCTTCAGCGCTCGTTTGCACCGCTGCACGCGTTATCACGCGATAAGGCGCCTTATCGCCCGGTATCGTGCGATAAGGCACCTTATCGCGCGATAACATGACAGCAGCGCAAATAGCGCCCTTTAGTAAACATACCCCATAGGCTCCTGCATGTCTTTATAAAATAGCTTAAAATTAGTGCCTACTTTCCATCTTAAATTAGGCATTCCCTTCTAAAATTACCCTCATATACTGTAGCTAGAAAAAAAATCTATTATACAATCAGCAATTTTATTCTTCATTAGTCTTTCAATGTTTTTGATTATTGCCGACTAATGTAGAATAAAATGATTATACTTGATATTACCTTGATTGCTTGATACTTTGGAATACTAAATATTGACTATGGCAATATTTTCACTATATTCTCTGAATTATTACTTTTTAATGCTAATATTTAATTATATAACATAACGTAGCTCAAGATCTATTGAGTCCTGGTGTAATATATATTTTCCAATTCATTGAAAAAGGAAACAGAATTTAAGTTACCACAATTGAAAAGCAACAGGAATCTATTTCTCTCTCGTTACTAAAGGCAACCATTACAGGTACCACTGGTCACCCTAATTATCATTTTGATCATTATAATTTTTTAGGCATTCTAAAATGTCATAGGATCTTTTCATGAGCCTTTGATGCACATATAGAAGTGCTATATCCACAAAAATAGTCTTTTGGAAAACTTCCCTTGCAATATCGGGATAAAATGATTTGTAGTGTCACTATAAATCTGACCCCCAAGCGGTAGGGGGGGAACACTCCAGAAGGCGGAGTTAGGACAAGCTCTGGAAATGCACACATTGAGGGGAAATCTCTAACTCCCCAAACATAAATCACACACATCCCTGCGCATGCGTAGGTGGCCCCCTTGATAAAATGCCTCACTTTATAAAATACCTGCATACTGACATGCCATATTCTAAATGCTTTAGTTACACCTGTCCTAGAGCAGACGTAGTTGGCAGTACCTAGATTGGATAGGAACCAGGGCCGGCCCGTCCATTGAGCAAGAATGTTTTTTGCACAGGGCCCTGCATTTCAGGGGGCCCCGCGCAAAGAACATTCTGCTTTTTTTAAAATTAAATTTAAAAAAAAAAAAGCTGGCTGCTGCCGCTGCCGCCGCAGCAGCAGCAGAATGGAGTGTCCCGCGGTGCCCCCTCTGCCCGGCTGAGACCCTCTATGCCAGCTGTCAGATATGAAAAGGGAGAGTGTCTCCCTCGCGTCTCTGTTAAGCCCGCAGGGGCTGATGGGAAGCAGGGGCTGATGGGAAATTTCCCATCTGCCCCTGCAGGCTTAACAGAGATGCGAGGGAGACACTCTCCCTTCACGTATCTGAAAGCCGGCGCAGAGGGGCTCAGCCGGGCCGGGAGAGCTCAGCCGGGCAGAGGGGGCCCCGTGGGACACTCCATTCTGCCGCTGCTGTGGCGGAAGCAGCAGCAGCCAGCTTTTTTTTTTTTTTTTTTTAATTTTCCATGAGCCGATGGGGGGGGGGGGGTTGGGAGTGGTAATGGGCTATGGGGGGGGTTAGGAGTTGAGTGGAGGGGGGTTGTGGGCGGATGGGGGGGTTAGGACTGGTAATGGGCTATGGGGGGGTTAAGACTGGTAATGGGCTGTGGGCTGATGGGGGCTGTCTGGAAATGGGGTGATGGGGGGTTAGGACTGGTAATGGGCTATGGGGGGGTTAGGACTGATAATGGGTTATGGGGGGGGCTAGGACAGGAAATGGGCTGATGGGGAGGGGTTAGGACTTGAGGTGGGCTGATGTGGTTAGAACTGGTAATGGGCTGTGGGTTGATGGGGGGGTTAGGACTGGCAATGGGCTATGGGGGGGCTGACTGGAAATTGGCTGATGGGGTTAGGACTGGAAGTGGGCTGATGGGGGGTTAGGACTGGTAATGGGTTATAGGGGGGCTTAAACTGAAAATGGGGTGATGGGGGGTTAGGACTGGAAGTGGGTTGATGGGGGGCTAGGACTGGTAATGGGTTGGGGGTTGCTAGGACTGGAAATGGGCTGAGTGGAAGGGGAGGCTTGAACTGCAAATAGCTGATGGGGAGGGGGCTTGGAATGGAAATGGGCTGTGAGGGAAGGGAGCTAGGACTGAAAATGGGCTGATGGTGCAGCTAGGATAGGACTGGAAATGGGCTGTTGGAGGGCGCTAAGATTGGAAATGGGCTGTGGTGAGGGCTTGAATTGAAATGGACTCATGGAGGGGCTAGAACTGGAAGTAGGCTCATGGGCGGGCTTGGACTGGAATTGGGCTGAGTGGAGGGGAGCTAGGATTTGACATGGGCTGATGGTGGGGCTAGGAAATGACTAGAAATGGGCTGATGGGGGGCTAGGATTGGAAATGAGTTGATGAAGGGACTCGGACTGGAAATGGATGGGGGAGCTAGGACTGGAAATGGGCTGATGGGGGGCTAGGACTGGAAATGGGCTGATGCAGGGACTCAAAGGGAATGGATGCTGGGTGAGACTGGAACTAGAAGGGAGCTGATGTTGGGGAAGGATTAGAATGGGATGGGGCTGGGAGAGTAAAATGGAGAGGGAAATAATATTTTGTGTGGGAGGGATGAAAAATCTACAATTGGCCGGGTATTGGGAGAGTAAGTGGGGATTGAGGATGGAGGGGTAAAATTTGTGTGGATGAAATAGCAATGAGGAAAAAGCAAAAGGAGAAAGATTAGTATGTTAAAGCAGATGTAGAGAGAGAGAATGGAAAAAAAAACTAGAAGAGAGAAGAAAGGACAAATGGACAGCAGACGATGGAGAGTTAGCAGAAAACATGAAGAAACCAGAAGAAAGTGGCTGGAGCAATTGCAACTGAAAAAAAATGCACTAAAGGTAGAAAGATATCTCTTTATTTTGAATTTATTAACTGGAATATGAAAGCTCTGGGAAATGTGCATCATTAACGTCTGTGCTTTGTTTGGTACAAGAGGAAATTAATTTATAGTTTTATTTTTACAGCGTTGTTGTGCATTCCAAGTTTGGCTTTTGGGGTTCCCAGTTTAATTATTGCCTTCCTGTTTCTAAACTGTGATTCCTTGTTTGGTGATGGTCTATGTTCTGCATGTGTAACTGAGCTGAGGTATTCTGTTTATGTAATTCCTATTTGACATTGCCACTTGTTCTTTTTCCCCAGTATTCTCTGAAATGTATTGGTTTAATATTTGCAGTGTTGCCTTTTGATAGGTAGGGTATGGTGCTTTGTGAGTCCTGGTAATGCTGTCAGGATACGGCGGGTTTGCTATGGGTTCTAAATGGGCAGCGTTTGTAGTAGTTCCTAATGTGCCTGGCGGTTGACACTGGATTATAGTAATGTAGAAATCTTTTAGTCTTTCTTTATCCATACACTCATTAAGAGGCATGTTTACTAAAGGTTAGTGTATGGTAACATTATGCAAATAAGGCCACTTATGCAAATGAGGCCCCACACCGAGTCTCCGCACATGGCCCCGCACTCCCCTTGGGCTGCCCCTGATAGGAACACCATATGTCATCATATTCTTACACGTACAAAAACATTCTTTGAGGCTCTGCCGTCGCTCCACCAATGCCATGCATACATGCATGCCCAAGGTCAACATTGTTGCAGACGGCACGTCCTCATGTGCTTATAGAATGGCCCCATGAAAGTGTATGCAGAAGTATCCATGCATGCACGCAAGTCTGGGAAAATCCAGACTTGCGCACATAGGGGCCATGGATCTTTCCATTGCTCCCGTATAAAATCACCCCCATATTGTAGACTTTTCGAAAAAATATGTGTTATTTTACTCAGGAAATGTATCAGCACAAAAAGGTACTTTTCCCTTAGAAAATTTTCAAAGTGAAAGTATGTGTATCTTCCCATTGAAAATTGCTGCAAAGTCCATGGATAGAAAAGAACCCTTGACTTTGCAAATATGCAAGCAGTATGAAAACTCCCTGCAGTTGCATCACAGGATTAAGAGCCATGATAGGGACCACCAAACATGATACAGACTATTCATATAAAGAGAAAGGAAAGTTTGATGATAATGAGTATTCTCGCTTGCCAGAAAATAATGTTCTACCTCATTTACCATCAATACCAAATGCAAAATTAATACATTTAGGAGCATGTTTATTAAAGTATGCTAACAGTTACCATGCACTAAAACCTGTGCTAAGCAATTTCGCACTGGACTGCAGTAACTGGTACCACATGCTAAAAATGCAACCATGGTAAAAATCCCACCTTAACTGCTTAGCGTAAGATGAGGTCGAGACTGGGCAGGATTAAGATGGAGAGTGGGTATTGTCTGCATATCGTGGTTGGCGTCAGCTTACTTGGCATGTGTTAATCAAGCATGCTACAGTTAGTGAGAGTGCACTTACTACCACCTCAATAGGGACATGCCATGCTCTGGGATGTCCCTACCATCAGACAAACTAAGCAACCACATAGGCCAGGAACTTGGAAGGGAGGAAAAGAGCAGGCAATTCAAAGCTAAACAATAGCTAGAGGGTATAAAGCTTAAGGCTTGCCTAGAGTACCAACATCCTGAAGCAACCCTGGGACCTGCCCTGGCCATATTAAGTGATTGAGGGCGGCGGGAATACCCTCAAGAGTACGCAATGCCTCCTGAGCTAATTTTAGGCACTTAGCGAAACCTAAAGTTTCTAAAATTAACGCGCTTTAGTACCCACACCCCTTATTGCTATTAGGTTTTATGGGTATGCAGAATTTTCAAAAACTGTTCTCTCATGGTCATTTGGATCTATATACTGGCTCTGTCTAGAAATGATGACAGAGGCTCCGCGAGAAAAGTCACAACTGCAGTGTGTTTTGTCAGTGATGATGTAAATTCTAATTAACCAGTTACCTTTGTGTTATTGTGTTACACAAAGACTGCTGTTTCCAGCCTCAAACTGCTTACACTTGGCATTCTGGATGTTGAATGCCCTTAATTGTATTCTAAGAAGTAATCATGGACTATTTCTTTAGTTCACATCTCTCAGATAAATTTCTATTTTAATTGTCTTCACTACAGCAACTTATGGATGCCCCAATTCCCATGTCACCTGAAAGTCAGACTTTTGTCTGGACCTTGCCTACCAAAGGTGGAAAGGTTAATCCGACTGAAAGAAACATGTTTGTTTCTCCTTCTCTATAATTCTGATAATCAAGAGTAATTTGAAGATTAGAAGGGAGGAAAAACACATCAGGTAAAAGAACTCTGGTCGCATTGAGAGTGTCCATTCAAACAATCTGAACGGAATAGTCAGATATTTCTCAGACATAGCATGGAGGTGGAAACATTTTCCATATGGATCGTTTTATTCTCTTTACAGGGATAAACGGTATATTAGAAGTTTAATAATTTATTTAAAGACTTTAATACCACAAATCTGTAATATACAATGCAGTTTTCAAAATCATAAGACATAAGTATAATACTCCAAACAGTATGCACAAATAAAATAAAATAAATCCAAATAATAAATCAATATCTAAGCTGACCATCCTTAAGAATATGACTTATAATTGGCTTTGACGTTATTCCAAAAATTGAAAACGTCCTAATGCAATCTAATATCATCCACTAAATGGTTCCATTTTACTGGAAAAGAATAAGACAATAATTTGCTTAAGATCTTAACCCCAAAGAATATTATATTACAATAGTCCAGTGGGGTGAAAACTAGTACTTGTAAAATAGTTCTAAGGTAAGAAGCATCAAAAAAGTACTTAAATCTTCCCTCTAATTGTAGTTTTAAAATGATCTCTACGCCAATTCTCTGATATAGAGATGAAATGAAAACCCTGAGTCCAAGAAAACCCTTAAATAACAAACCTGTGAAATAACTGGAATTCTTTGCCCTTCTATATCTAACTCAAAAGGGACAATTGAGTCTGAGGATCGATGCACAATTAAAATTTCAGTTTTGGTCAAATTTAATTGTAATCCTGAAAAGACAATCAATGAGACAATTACTTGATATTATCTCCATAGGCTTCATAATGAAATCAAGTTTTGCACAGCTGGGAAAAAGTCATATCATCAGCATAAAGGCTAACACCAAATGTAAAGTTCTCTATGGGTCACAAAGCAGGTGCATATAAATATTGAAAAGCACTGCACATATTGCAGAACCCAAAGGAAGATCTTGTTCCAAACTCAACCATTCAGACTTTTTCTCCCCAATATCACACTATGCTGTCTATCTAAAACTATGGGGCATGTTTACTAAAGTCCGCAAATCTGCGCGGCGCAAAATAGCGCACGGTAACGCGGCATTGAAACGCGCAGAAACACGTTTAAACGCCCCGCACACGTGCGTGTCACCCCCGCACAGGTACGCGGTTCAGTAACGGGCCCCGTACAAGTGCGGGCCCGCAAATGTCCGATAGAGGCGTGGAACGGCTAAAGGAGGGCGGAGGAAGGCTCCGGAGGGGCGGAGGGACGGGGTCAATGGGTGGAGAGTGGGAGGGGAGAGTCTCCCCGCACGGTATCGGGCCCGAATCTACATGTAAAAAATAGCGCGAGTGAAACACTCGCGGTAGAGGGCATATAAAGGGAAGAGAAACCATTTCCGTCAGCAATGTACAGCAAAACCGGGGAAACATGCAAAACGTCAGCAGTGTGATACATGTGCACAGCACAAAACTGCAATGAAAAAGAGGAAATGACCACAACAAAAGCATTAAAATAGTAAATCAGCTGGGGAACAGGTATAGTAATGCGCAAAAGTTAAAAACACACCCAGCAGAGCTCCTAAAAAATAAAATAACAGTTGTTTGGAAAGGGGCACGGAGCGGAGACACCTCCAAAAACGTCTCCGTGTATTGGACCCCTCCTGGGAGTGTTACTTATGGTTGACCATCAATAGCACTGTTGCCCAGCATGGGAATATGCTATCCCCCTCTGTTCGGACGTCATACCCATGTTATATTTGCACGTTTGTCACCAGACAGGGTGAAGGAGCTCACAGTAATAATGTGCAGAGCAGGTCTTGGAACCCCACCCTGCCAGGTCTACTATCTCCAGGGACTGCACTGTCTCTGTGGCCACAGTGTGGTGCAGTGGACAGAGCCGGTACCTCTAGGACCAGAGGGTCACACGTTCAAATCCCAGCTAAGGCACATGCCAGCACAATCCCAATATTTAACCCACCACTAAACACAGATAGCAGAGACACCCCTTTATTGCACAGAACAAAAGCATGTTGCAAACACCCATATTTTACCCTACACCACACACACACCAGCACAATGTGCATCACCAACAGCCGCGTCCCCCAAATGCAGTCCTGTAGTGCCACAACTGTAGGGGCCAAGGACACGTAGGTAGAGGTTAAGTAGGTAGAGGTTATGTACGACAGATGTGCCTGTACATGCCTTCACCCCACGTGCCAAGGGCCAAGTGTGTCCCTGGTCATGATCACGTAATGGGTGGCCCACGTTCCACAAAAACCTTGCTAAAGAACAACAGCTAGACCGCTATACCATGTGAGCCAAATACAGTCCTGGGGTTACACTACGCAATCAGGTCATATCCCTTTGCAAGGATAAGGACATGCCAGCATGTTGGCGGAAGGGTTCAGATGGTGGAGGGGGCAGTGGCTGCTAGCCACAGAGGACAGTGGCCAGGCCATGTGCAGGCTGGCACCGTCCACTGCAACAGACAGGCCCTGTCGGATGTACAGTCATGGACCACCCAGGGATTGCAGCCAATCAGTGGCTACACGGTGGTGCAGTGCACACAGACAGTGTGTGCAAGAACAGAGGGTCACAGGTTCTGAGCCCAGCTGCAGCTACCGCCAACCCTGTCCACATATTCACCCCACAGCTACACCGTGGTAGTAAGGACAAACCTTTATTGCTGAGAACATAGGCATGGTCAATACGCCTATCTTTTACCACACCAAACACAGACACCATAAACAGGCACATTATCTCCAGCAGAGTCTCCCAAATGCAGTCCTGGAGGGCCAAACACCATTCAGGTTCCATGCTTCCCCTAAGACAGATGCCTGTGCTGCAGATGTCTGCACCACCCCCATGCTATGCAACTGTAGCCCATGCATATTCATAGGGGACAGCATGAAGGCCCGAACAGTGTCTGGAACACCAGGACTGGAGTAGGGACACTCTGCCGTAAAGCAAGAGGCAAAGGTCCAGACGCACCCACACCCACAGGCCACATTGGAAAAGCCCCCTGGGGGGGCATCTCCCAGATCTAGCTCCTGCGTACCCTAGCAATGCCACCCTATACCTGGGTACACGGTACACAGACCACAAACGTTTGATGTGGGTACTGGCAGGTAGACAGTCCTACACTCAGCACTGTTTGCTCCTTGTGCTGCAGCAGAACAAGCTGTCGGCTGTCTGTGGTGCGTGCCCCAGGTCTGGCCCCTGACAGTATTTACCACCCTGGGGAGTGACATGCAGCAGTACTGTGTACCATATCCATGCCTGTACCCTTCCCAGGACTGGTGTGGTGGGCACGTCGAATGACTCCCCCAATAGTAGCACAATGCTGGCATAGGTGAGGGGGGGGGGGGTGTCTGTCTATACAGTGTGTGTTGGCTACAAACACCCTCCACAGGCCACACTGCCAGCACTGTTGCCAGTATTGGCCTGACAATGTGCATAATGAGCAGCAAGGTACCATGGGTATAGCTCAGACAGGGTGTGCTGGCCAGGATGCATCTGCACAGGGCATGGGGCACTGGCTGGGACATTGTAATGCCCAGCCACCACCTACACAGACAGGCTGACCTCTGTATCTGCTGCTGGTGGATCACTCTCACCCTGAGCGTGCAGTGATGACAGCATGGCTAGGCACCCCCATAGTGCTGTATAGCATTTCTCTCCTGTGATATATATGGGTGTCCTGTTGGGGCCTCTTCATGGACTGATCTCCCTGTGTGTGCTGCCACCCCAGTTTGGGGTGCATGCAATCCTATCAGGACTATCCAGCAGACTCTGCACAGCTGGTATGTGTCCTGATGGAGCTCCTTGCAGGGTGCAGCAGCTGATGGCCTGCTGCAGGAGAATATCAGATAGTGCTGGGGTGCACCCCTGAATATCCAGGCCTACTGTCTGTCTGATAGTGTGTTTTGGATGTGTGTGGAGCTGCTTGGACTGCCCTGTAGGGTGTCTGTCCCCCAGCAGGACAGGGGTTGATGGCCCACTCTACTGCCATTAGTGCAAGGGGGGGGGGAAAGGATGGGGATGTGTTGATGGGAGACCCTGTTTGTCATGGGGGGGGGTAGGTATGTTGCCCACCTATGGGGGGGGGGAACCACCAACTAAGACAGAAGGGGTATCCATGATGAGTTTGCAACACCTTCTTATCACACAGGTTAATACTGATGTTGAGCTCTGGCATGGCCGTTGATGTGGACCTGGTCCTGGGCACCACCACCCACCCTCAGGGTGAGCACATTACCTGCACAATGTGACGGTGTGTAGCTACCCCTCGCCGGCAGTCCTCACGCTCAGGCCCCCCACCAGGCCGAGGCTCTGTGTGGGTGGACACGGACAGTTCCCCCTACCATGCCGTGTAGCTTTTGGGGTGCAGTCCCCATCTTGTGTGCATCTGTGGGCAGCTGATTTGCATGTGCATTGCATCATGGGTACGGGTGGCCTACCCCGTCCTGTCTACAGCAGCAGACTGTCTGTGGGGTGACGTGCAGGCTCTCTGCAGCCACACAGGCGCTTACTCAGAGCTATAGTGCCGTAGCCCAATGGTTCCGTCACTGCCTTTATAGCAGGAGGTCATGGGTTCAAGTCCACAGAGGGGTTCTGTGATAGGGTTGTCCAGAGCATTGTACATTTTACTGGACATATGTTTATGGCATCAAACACACCCTTGCCATACTGTACCCATAAGGGTGCCTCTGAGGGTGCATTATAGGGCGCCCTATAGGCCACCTTATGGTTGCCATCCATATTGCGTGCACTATACATTATCCTGTGGCGCAGCATACATGGTGCCCTATAGGGGACTTGCTAGGGTGCCTTTGCGGACTGTGCACTGTAACATGTGCCTTACGGGCTTCCATATATTAACACGCTGTTAGAGCGGGTATACTGGTAGTGGGTAATAAAAATAAACTATAAGGCCTCCTACAGCACACCTCACCATAATACTTACTGCCCCAGCCAACCTTGCTCACTGGGCACTGTGAGGGGTTGAACCCCTGACCTCTGCACCATTGGTCAGTATCCCAACCATTGTGCTAAGGCTCTGTTACTGTTTACTGTGCACATCAGTGCGCCACCTATGCCGCCCACTATCGGACTGCCCCCTCATACATCAGCGCGCCGCCCTCTGCCCCCCAAACCTAACAGTGCGCCGCCCCCTGCCGCCCCCAATGAACGGTGCGCCGACTCATGCCGTTAAAAATAAACCGTGCGCCGCTCTCTGCCGCCCAAAATTACTATACCTCCCACAACACTTTTTCCCACTACATTTGATGCCGCAGCTGGCCTCTTCCATTGAGCACAATGGGGTGTTGAACCCATGGCCCCTGCACCATGGGTCAGTGTCATCACCATTGTACTACGGCTCTGCTGTATGTTTATGCAGCAGCGGCCCACGTAGCCTTCCCACGCGCCAATGTGGGCCCCGCACATTACTGCGACACGCACAGGTTTGCTCTGGTGTCTGTCCATGTCCGCCCTGAAACGGCCACTCCGTATATGGCACCAGTACACTAACGGGTACCCACACAGCAACCTACTTTAATTAACATCGCCCTTAATATTGGCAGTCATTGCAATGTGAAAGCTATAGCACATCACATCATACAGAAGCCAAAGAACCATTGTGTATGTGTTGATAGGTTCAAGACCCAAATGTGTATACACATCAACATTCGCAAATGGTGTTCAGTTCCATAAGATAAATGACACACAACAGTGTATATGTAATGTGTGTCGCGCAGGTTCTAGCGATAAACTTTTCCGTGCGCATATGCGTGACGCAGTTGCACGTGATATATTGCAAACATGCGCCAGCTGCGTAGGCCACATGCACGTACTGCGTTCGGTGCGCACATGGACGCCATACGTTCCTGAACTGCGCCATATGCGTGGCGCAGGTGCACGTAAATTTGCGCGTCAGGTGCCCTACGCATGGGCGTGATGCACGCTGCGTCCAATCAGGTGATAATATCTGAAAATGGCGCCCAGAGTAAGGAAGCCCTCCTTCAACCTCCGAGAGCTCAGGCACCTGTCCCGGCTGATCGCACCACGCCAGCACAAGCTCTTCCCAGGGGCCACCGGGCACAGGGACAGCTCCAGGGTCCTAAGGGCGTGGCAACGTCTGCAAAGACGCTTCAATAGTGAAGCAGACTACCCACGTGAGGTAAGTGTATGGCGCCTGTACCTCAAAATGAGATCTGTAGCCTGTGCTAATTGCAAATATCCATGCTGTTGTCATGAGTTACTGTGAGTCAGTAATGTGCACAAGATGAGAAGACATAGCGAAATGTATCTGTGTCATTTGTGAGTGTGGTGACCTGCACCCAGGTGGTGATGGACATGGTCATAGAGGTGTCCATGCTACCCTTGTGGCATGTCAGCTGCTGCCATGGCTGTGCCACAACATACTGTAATTATGCTAGACCCTAGATCAGCAGATGTAAATAGAAACAACAACATATGGATATGGTGGGATCAGTACCTGTAACAAAGCACCCTGGGACAAGCACAAGGATAAGTGAAACGTAGCATTGATGGTATGTCACACACCCAGATGAGATGGGCAGTGTTGGCCATGTTGTTCAATACACACGCCTATCTGCATGGGTCCACAGCGCCCATCACAGTGGGCTAGCAATCACCCTGGAGAAATGCGTGTGCGTGCCCATCCAATTTCAGGCATCCCCCCTATCACAAGGAGGACAGAGAGCCCATCACAGTGTGTTTGCTGTCAGCCCTGTGATATTGGTCTGTGTGCTGTCAGAGCCCCAAACACTTCCCCTAACTGCAGAGGTCCATAGAGCTCATCCCAGTAGGCTCTAAGAAACCCATGGAATATGCTTGTCTGTGCATGGGCAGGTTAACACATACACCCTATCCCCTGGATTCCATGTGGACAATCGCAAGGGCTCATCTGGCACCATGGAGATATGCTTGTGTGTGCTCTAACAGTTGTGCTGTATGCTCCCTATCCCCTGGAGGCCAGGTATGCCACTACAGTGGCTCATCTGGCACCATGGAGATATGGTTGTGTGTGCACTAACAGTTGTGCTGTATGCTCCCTATCCCCTGGAGGCCAGGTATGCCACTACAGTGGCTCATCTGATGGAGATATGGTTGTGTGTGCACTAACAGTTCTGCTCTATGCTCCCTATGCCCTGGAGGCCAGGTATGCCACTACAGTGGCTCATCTGGCACCATGGAGATATGCTTGTGTGTGCTCTAACAGTTTTGCTGTATGCTCCCTATCCCCTGGAGGCCAGGTATGCCACTACAGTGGCTCATCTGGCACCATGGAGATATGGTTGTGTGTGCACTAACAGTTTTGCTCTATGCTCCCTATGCCCTGGAGGCCAGGTATGCCACTACAGTGGCTCATCTGGCACCATGGAGATATGGTTGTGTGTGCTCTAACAGTTTTGCTGTATGCTCCCTATCCCCTGGAGGCCAGGTATGCCACTACAGTGGCTCATCTGGCACCATGGAGATATGGTTGTGTGTGCACTAACAGTTTTGCTCTATGCTCCCTATGCCCTGGAGGCCAGGTATGCCACTACAGTGGCTCATCTGGCACCATGGAGATATGCTTGTGTGTGCTCTAACAGTTTTGCTCTATGCTCCCTATCCCCTGGAGGCCAGGAAGACCATCCCAGTGTCTAATCTGGCACCATGGGGATATGCTTGTGTGTGCCTAACAGGTTATATGCATTCTCCCTATCCCCAGGATTCCTGTGAGCTGCGCAATGCGTCGTGTTAGTCACCCTTTTGCTAATGTGTGTGCAGCTGATGAATTGTGGTAGGACAACCAGCCCACAGGGGGACAGATCAGCAATAGCTATGGTGGGTATGTCAGTAAGATTATGTGTATGTTCATGGCAGGTAGGTTGGACCTATACCATAGTTTGTGAAGTGAATATCTCATCACACATGTCTGTGATGTCTCCAGATGATATGCTAGCTGCAGAGGTTAATGTGTGTAAAAGCACCCCATCCCCCTTAGCCATTATATGTGTTATCAGAAACCTGTAGCAGAGACATGTCCCCATACCACCATGCAGAATGTGGTCCAAAACCTTAACACCTAAGATAAATCCAACAACATCAGACACATGGACATCACTGATGGTGTTTCAGTGACACATGCAACTGATGTTGCTGGATAACACATACATAAACCCACACATGAGCACTGGTGCAAAGAGCCGTTATGTTGGTTTGGCCCCTGTCGATATTGCTTCCACAAAACACCTTCTGTCAGCCCAGCTGAACCAGTGAATATGAACATAACAACATAACCTAGGCCATACAGGAACAATACCCACCCCTACCCCTACATTACGCTGACATCAACTGTGTGCAACGTAGGTTGCACATAGCCAGCAGCTTGCCCATATGACACACCTCCCACAATGCAGCCAGTGGTGCAAGCATTGATATTGTTGGCCCTGTCAAAGGTGAATGTTTATGTTAGTGTCCCCTGTCACAGTCAATAGGGCCACCCACACAATGACTCCTCTCACCACACTCCGCCAATGATTGGTTGCATATCAGTTTGCCAGTGGGGTTGAGTACCAGGATGTCTAAAGAGAATCTCAACATAGATGTGTGTAACACAGCACATGCAGTGTAACTGTGACTAGCATGGACAACATCATTGGCACCAAACTGTGCAATGTTGCTACAAGGTCATGCAAGGGTGCGATAGGGTATGTACAGGATGTGCTGAGGGAGCCATGTACACTGGCCACAGGTGTCACTGCACACATGTGCACAGACAAAGCAACTAATGCAGGTGGTACTGTGACCCCCGAATGTTCTGTGAACAACAGGAGGTAGGCCTTCCATGTGTATCTATATTGATGAAACCCCAGGATGCATGAGCACACACCCCAGTGTCCATTTTCAATGACATCATAAGCAAACTAATGTGTATGTGTGTTGTGATGTTGGCCGTGCAATATGGCTCTTCCTAGGTCATGGATTGCCAAACATCAAGCAGGTCACTGTGTCTGTCATTGCATGACACTAGTTATTGTAGTGAAACACGTGTGGCAGTGTATGTTTAGTTTGTGTGTCATCTGACCTATATGTCACAATGTACACAAATGGAGGTTCCATAACCCCCCACACACACGTGAGCCATGAGATAACAGGAGTATGTCACTTTGTAGGGTTCCCCCCGTTTGCCAATAGGCCGTAATGAAATATGAATACTTAAGACGCCTTGCTGGCCACCCCCCACGAACCATGTAAGCTTCCCTGAAGGCCCTTCCAGGCATGGCCGGTTGGGCTGACTGCCCTGGGCCACACCCAAATGATGTCACCCACTTTTATCTGACACTCACACAGGATGCTATAGAAAGAGGTGGGGAATAAGAAGGCAGCCACAGTCCATCAGCACACCTGTGAAAACAAACTAGCATGTACATATACTTTGCAGCCAGGTGATAGACCATGTTATGTGTGTATCTGGTGACAGCATAGCCAAACCCCTGTCAGAGTTTACCTGGCGTAACAGCAGCATGAGGACATAACAGCCCCCCCAATCCCCGGGGGGGGGGGGCCCAATCCATGTCCGTGTCACTCTCACACGTTTTTCTCAATGTTGATCCCTGTGTAAGCTGTATACCTCATCTGAGAGAGACATGTTGGACAGGGGAGGGGAAGTGCATTCACACTGTGGGATGCTGACACACACCGTCACAAGGGATGAGGGTCAGCTGTGACACACAGGCTCCCTTGTCACCAGCGGAGAACCCATGGCATGACATATGCGTGTTGCCCATGGAACTGCCTGCTGACAGGTGACAAACTATGCAGTACATGACACACACACACACAGCACTGTCGCTGAAGCAGCAAGACCCTGTGCACAGTGATGTGTGTGTGTGTGTGTGTGTGTGTGTGTGTGGGCAAACCAGCAGAAGGTGACCAGTCACTAATGCCCTCACCTTTCCTTTGCATATCCACAGATCGAGGATCTCCGGAAGAAGGGCAGGGAGCTGCGCCTCCACCATGCTGCATACCTTCAGCGCCTCCAGGGTGAGAACTCACAAAAGGGTGATGATGTATAATAATGAGAATGTCACGTATTTGTAACTTATGTCCCATTATCAGAGATGCCTTTGTGTTACCTGCCTATGTAGATGTGCTATATTTCTGACAGAGAAACGTGCTGATGGCTGTCATGTTCCACAGATGGTGATGGCACCGAGGATGAGGCCACCACCTCTGCACACCTCTTCAGAAGGACACCAACACCACATGATGCAGAGGTGGTGGTCCTGGACACCACAGAGGGGGAGGAGGAGGAGGAGGAGGAGGAGGTGGACGAGGATGATGAGGTGGAGGTGGTGGAGGCGCAAACACCTGCAGCACCTGAAGAAAGGACACAGGAGGGCCAAGAAGGACATTCTGAAGGGGTGTCTGTGGGGGAGGCAGGGTTGAGGGTTGCTGCCGGGGATGTGGAGGGGGGGGATGTTCGGGAGGGATCAGGGGTGGAGGATTTCCCAGAAGGGGTTTGGGAAAGTGATGTTGAAGACAGGGCATCACAGGGCACTGTGGCCTCCCCCCAGCCACTGCAGTTGCCTCCACCATCCAGGGCCACAGACAGGCCCTATGCAGATGCCACCACACAGACAGCATTGACAATGTGTGTGTGTGGTGGCATATGCGTGGACCACCTGTCTGTGGCCTTGGATGGGATGGAGCAACGCATACATGAGATGTGTCACTCTCAGCAGTGGCTGGCGGGAGTGATTGAGAGGGTGGTTGCCGAGGTGGTACGTCTGCCATGTCGGCAAGCACCCCCTCAATGGCGTCACTGGCGTCAGTGATTGTGCTAGTGACGTCACCACATGTGCCCTGTGCTGCCCTGTCTTCCATCAGTGGGCATGCTGGGGGAGGGTGGGTGTCACCTGTGTGTCTGTTTTATGTGTGTTTGTTTTTTATATTTGCGTGTGGGCGTTTGCGGGGAGGGGAGGATGTTTGGGGAGGGGGGGAGGGTGATGGTATTTTCCCCCTTCCCACGTCTGTAAAGTTTATCCCAGTTCTGTTTACCATCATAAATATAGTTTTGTAAAAACCTGTATTGCTCACGTGTTTGACCTAGGCAAAGTGTGCGGATGTCAGCATGTGATATGTGTGGGTGCACATATGTTTCTGTGGTGCAAACATGTGTGTGAAACCAACAGCACCCCCCAAATAAGGTGTAGATGTTCATAATTAGGGGTCTACAGTAACCATTGCAACGTAGCAGCTGTCTCACTGATGTACATGGCACAGGAATGGTCCTATGTGGAACAAAGGTCTTCACATATCTGAGTCCCAAACATAGGCAGACCACCCATATCTGCCTCTCTCACAGACGTACCTATGGTGTGTTGGGAGGCAGGAGATTATTGATGTGGTCAAGGGAAAAAGCCACATATATGCCACCAATGAGTGTTCTATGATGGGTTTCACACGGCGATGAGTATGTGACGTAAACACGCCATTGGGAACATAGTCCCCCTGTGACCACATGGATGTCTGTGCACACTGTGCCGCTGCATCCCCAAGGATGTTGGGAAACAAGGTGCACGTGACACATCACATGTCTGTGCAGCATGACAATCGTAGCTGACTCTGTTGAGGTATTTGCAGCAGGGAACCTGTGTGTGGGTCATCTACTGTACCCATCACTAGATGACCTGGGCGCAGCTCATTTAGGGTTTTCACAAACACCCCCCGCCTCCCTGATACACATGGGACAACATGGACACTCATTGGACACACACACTGTATGTATAGTAATACAGCTGTTTATTGTCACAGAGTAAGTCTCATAATTAGCTTTCCATATACACATGGATATTCTAATGTGTGTGCGTTACAAATTAAAGTGTTACCTGACACCCACACAACATATGATCTGCATATGTAAGCTATTGACATGACACACATAACAAACACCTCAAAAACATGTTGTACTGGATACATAATTGCTCTAACTGAGCATTGTAAGATCAACAAAAACTAGGATTATACCATGTTATTGCATATATCATGTTTCATTGTTGGCGACGTGGTCGGCCACGCCTGACACGTCGGGCACCCTCCCCCCTCCCCCGGCCACGACCCTCTTCTCGAACCCGTGCTGGTGGTGGTGCAGGAGCAAGTCGGCGCATGACATCCAGCATGCCCTCAAGGGCCTCACATATCCGGGTGACGGGCATGTTTTGGACCGCCTCATGTAATTGATGGATCTCACCACACACCTGCCTTGTGTTTTGCTCCACTGCAAGGCGTATCCGCTCCAGAACACGTCGACTGCCTGTGCATGGGATACAGCGTGTTATATTCCATACATCTCCACTACTCCAAACGCCATACACAAACATTTAATGTACATGCCACACGATTGGTGATGTGATAGGGCAGACTCAATCACAGAGATGGAGAGGGCCAATATACATAATGTCCACAGTAGTATATGGCAGGCAGACAAACCCACAGGGCACATCACACGACGTAGATGTGGTATGCCCTCACAACGATTTACAGGCTGTGGTGAAACACCCATATACTACAGCTGTGGCAACAGGATTGGCCAATGACAGCTCTCACATAACCATCGTGTAGGGGAGCTTGCGCATGCACGAGCCACAACTACATCAGCTGGACACCAACGGAGATGAACACAGGAAGGTCGAGATATGACATCACAATTGATGACACATGTGGAGGGAAAAATACATTCTCTGACAGGGACATGTGTATGTTAATGAAGCAATGGGATGTCTGGTAGGCACAGGGATGACACACCTTACCTGTACATGTGCACCTCTGCTGCACATATGTGACTCCTGAGTGATACATGTGCACCCTCACTGTAACACAGAGGAGGGTCCTTGGTCCAGATAATGTAGGCCATGTAACAAATGTGTAGTTATATAGTTATTTATGTATTTTACATGTTTTCTATACCGCCGTTTCCTTTAATCACAGCGGTTACCAAGACACAAGAGGGGAGAACAGAGACAGGGGGGCATACACTGACTAAACGTAACAGTGAAGGTAAAATTGGGTGACACAACATCAAGGAACTGTTACAGTAAAACACGTTACATGCAGGCTATAATAATAGAGACTGTTAGATGTCTGTGCCATAGTACTCAGTGAAGAGTACAAATGTCAGTTGTTTTCTGAACTCCTTTAAATCATCCAGGGATCGCACATCGGGAGGGAGAGAGTTCCATATAAGTGGGGCCGATAAGCAAATTGCCCTTTGTGTAGTACATTTACACGCTTTTCTGTTTGGACACAGCAGGGGAAGCACCAGGGGGGGACATCAGAGCTCTACAAAGACATGGCTATGTTTCCCGCTACCCGCAAATGCAGACATTGAGGAATGGTCATATAGCTTAACATATGCTCATTAACACAGCAGACTATGGCTAAGTTGTCATCCTGCTGTGTACAAGACATTTGGGTATCTGCAGAGCGGCAGGATGTAGCTTTCCCAATGTCTGTATCAATTTATGTTGTCATAGAGTGCTGGGCCGTCAGACACATTCCTCATATGTCTGCATCCATGTGTATCAACCTGAACATACACTATTCTATTGGGGGTAGAATGCTATCATTTCAGGTACCCTACAACCTTTGGGTATCACACATCTAAGGTAATCAACCAGAACATGTAACGTGTGGAGGTAATGTTTGAACAGCCACCACACACACACCAACTGTGGACTACTGGTGTGTGTGTTGTGGTTGTGACAGTCTATTGTCACCCACCTTCAGCATCACGGTGTGATGATGCACCATAGGCCCTCATCTCTGCCATCATCAACTCCGGGAGAGGTGTAGGTGTTGGTTCTGCTGGCATGGGTGGTTGGCTGGTCTCTATTGCTGCTTCACGCAATGGTGTCATGGCGCGCACGTGTGGCTCCAGGGACTCATCGCCAGCACTTGTGCTGCCCCCAGAGTCAGCAGCCTCTGCCTCCTTCAGACTCATAGGGGCTGCTATGTAGACCTCCCCCTCATCCTCTTCCACCACCGCCTCATCCTGCTCCTGCTCCTACTCTGCCCCCTCCTCCTCCTCTTCCTCCGCACCCATTTGACTGTAGTCACCTGCATTGGGAGGAATCAGAGAGAGCACACATATGTTTCAGCAAACCACATATGTATACATGTGTGATACATAACACACAGACAGGATGTTTTGCATCCGTTCATGTGTGCTGCATACCAGACACCGGACACACTCCCATACGTGTGTGTCACCACCATGTGTCTGGGTAAGGGACACATGTGTGTGCTGTGCCCATGCACAGGTGGCAGATCGCCCCTTCTCCTGTTCATGGTCACATTGCACATGTTTGCCCATAGCATCCCATTCCTCTGTTATGTAACATATTTCCGCACATGCGTTGTTACTGCCCCCACCCTAACACCTGCTTTATGCAAATCACTGCATGTGTGTGTTGGTTTGTGAGTATGGGTCATATTTGTATGTGATATGATTGTCTCAGTGCTACATGTGACTCGCAGTGACCCATAGTGCAGCGTATGGCAACTAGGCATCACCTTTGGCCCACTGGGGTGCACATGCAGCACTGTATTGCTGTCATGTCATACAAACATGCCTTTGAAATGACCAACACAGTCATGCATTGTATGGAAATCACAGTTGTTTTGTGTCTGGTGACTCATGTGTGTGTGTGCTTCATTATGCCATATTCTCGTGGGATGGGTTGAGGAGGTAGGTTTGGATGTGAACCCCAGACATGTCAACAGAAATGGTGAGGTAAGGATATTGCACACACATATCACAACAGGATGGCAAACATGATGTGGGGTTTTGTGGACACATATGGGAGTGTATTTGCATAGGACCGCCCTGTACGGAATATGGAGATTGTACATGAGAAAGAAATGATTAGTTAGTGTACATACCTGCATGTGGATGTGCGCTATCCAGGGCCTCTGCAGTCCACGAAGGTAGATGTCTCCCAGCCGTGCTGCAAGTTCTTGTTCCAGGGGCGAGAGTGTGGGTGTGAGGGGGGGTCCGCCACCTGTGCCCATAGCATGTTGTCTTACAGCAACCATGTGCTGACGGACACCTCTCTTGATGTCAGAAAACCTCTTTTTTAAGCTGTCTACATCACGTGTGGGGCCCCCTGCCCCACACAGTGCAGTACGCAGATCCTCCCACACTGCCATTCTGTTTGCAACAGATGTGCGTGTGCTCATTCTGCCAAATAATACATCGTAGTTGTCAAGGACATGGGAGAGTAATATATGGTTTTTCACTGTCACTGAACTTTACAGCTCTCCTCCTTTGTGTTGCTGGCACAGGGACCCTTTTTCTTTTGGCCATTTGGCTGTAATGTGACGGCTGTCGCTCAGCAGATGGCCCTGCCTGTTCGTGGCTAGGCTGTGCAGTCTGTGCCCTGTGTGACTCATCACCAACTGGCTGCCCCACATCCTCCGCCTCCTCACACTGGCCCTCTCTGTCACTGTCCCTCTCCATCTACACCTTGAACACAGGCACCTCTCAAACAACCCCCGTTCACCAACACACAGCAGGACACAGCACACACAACAGATAACAATAACACTACAATAGAGGACACAATACAGTACACTGTAACACAGGTGCTGTGTCAAGTAAATGAGCACATGTACACAGATACTACAGTGATTTTTTAATTTATCCTCTCCCTCTATCCTGTGCCGTACCCCTACCTCAGCCTCTCTCTCTCAGACTCTGCTTCAATCTCTATATCCCGCCTTCCTCTGACGTCTTGCCACCACAGCCTCACTCCCTATTGCACACTGTACCTTTATGTCTCACACCTTCCTCTGGACTACCTCTAACCTATCCTCTGGCTCTGGCTCACTCTTTACCTCTGTGTCTGTTTGTGAAACTCCTCTAACATCCCTCACCGTGTGCCACGTGTTGAGGCCTATTTATACGGTATTTGCACCGTTTGATTTCTGCACATGCGCATTTGTGCAGGCGTGTATTTGGTGGGACACGCTCGTGCGTCGCGCTCGTGCGCCGTGAGTGTGACGTCATACGCATGGGCGTTTGCAGGCGTCACACACACACATGCGCCGAGGGAAATAGTGCTACGTATGTGTATGGTCACGCATACGCATTACGTGGAGTCCCGCATGGGCGTCTGGGTGCTTTTTCCGCATGCGCAAGGCGATGCGCATCTGCGTGTCACCACGCACATGCCGACACCCATGCGTAGAGTCGCGCATGCGCGTGACTCTAGACCTTCGTCTGTGAGCAGATGCGCATGCGCATTGGACGTCACGGCAAGGAAAAGGAAATATAGGTGAGGGAGAACAGCTTGTCGACGTTGAGGGGTTGTAGGCGGGAGAAGAGTAGAAGTGTGTTTGGTGAGAGACAGTAAGGGAGTCCGAACAGGTGTATGGTGTAGATTGTTTGGCTGGTGTTGTTGTATTGAGGATTGTATTGTCTTGTGTGTGTATGGTCTGGTGTGTCTTGTAGTTTGTACAGTGCTTAGATAGTTTATTGTGTGTGGACATAGTTATTTGTTTCTTAGTTTGGTGGGAGGAGTTTATGGCGCATGTCTATGCTGCTGCATGTGTCCTGTGCAGTGGGCAGATGCTTGGGTTGCCGAACACGGGACGATGGTGTCGATGGGGCTGGGGCACAGGGCAGGAGTATAGTCCCGCAGCAACTCAGACCTGCAGCTGTGGTGGCGGTCCAAGCCTGTGTTGTTCGTGCACGGCGCAGGAGGTGTGTGCCGAGGTGCAGGCTCGGCAGCCACGCCTCTACAGGCCCCGTCCCCAGCTCTATGACATGCGAGAGGACCAGGTCATCTACCCTTTACCGACTGAGCACAAGGGCTATTAGGGGTCTCTATGAGGATCTTAGACCTGACCTCGAGCCCCTGACTGATCGGTCCAATGCCATAACCTGGTTTAGTCAAGCTCCTTGCTGCCTTACATTTCTTTGCCTCCGGCTGTTTTCAGACATCTGTGGCCGCAGTGGGTGGCATGAGCTGGCCCACCTTCTCACGATGTCCTCCACCAGGTACTGCGTGCCATGGTCAGCCGGATGGGGGATTACATAGCCATACACCACACTAAGCAACAATGGTGGACCCTGAACCAGGCCTTTGAGGCATTAGCCGGGATACCACAAGTGATGGGAGCTAGGATTGCACACATGTTGCCCTGGTCCCGCCTAGAGACAGGGAGGTAGCGTACCGCAACCGCAAACACTACCATTCCCTGAATGTTCAGGTTGTATGCTGATGCAAATCAGCATATTCTGAATGTGCTGACCGTCCCTAGGTTTGCATTTTGAAGGTCCACCCATGACTCCTATATCCTGACATCACTTTGGCAATATTCACACTAATTTGAGGCAGGGACGTTTTTGGCGAATTGTATCTTGCCTGGGTGAGTATTTTCAGTGTCTTTTATTTCTGTATGTCCTTATACATTTGTTTCTATTTGTGATCACAGTAGTAGAGCGCTTTTTATATAGTTTGGGACACATGCACTTTGCATATGATTGGATGTTATAGTCACAGGAGGGTGTTGGTTATACATTATTACATGTTTTTGTACGTCTGCGTACGACTAGAAACAGTAATCCCTACATACATGATTATCCTCCCCGTCTGATGACAGTTTATATGCTCATGTTGTACATGTGCTGCCACCTCAGTGCAAGACATCTATGTTGTTGATGCAATGACCTCATAGTGACAGAATTGCCGTAGCATATGCCCCCAACATGGCGCGTGCAGTGGAGTGGAGGGGTGTGAGTTTCTGTCCACAACATACACCTGTGATGATGTTTAATTGCCTGGACGATAATGTTTCTCAGTCATTTAACATGTCTGCCGTTCTGGATTAACCCTAATAGTACACACATGTCAGGGACGTGTCAGTTTGACACCACGACACTCTGTGATGGAGTTGTCACCCAGGGCTCTCAATATCTAGACATGGAGGTGTATATTAATATCTGATAGATGAGGTTGAGAGTTTCCAGCAGCGGAAAACACTGTTGTGCATATATTTTGGACAAGACATATTGCCTATGTCACAGCCAGACTTCGCAACAACTATGTAGTGCTTACAGTAGCCTCTGACACTGCTAGTAGATAGGGCGTACGTTTGTGACATCTTGTATGAGCATTCTCATTTTACACTCACATTGCTGTAAAATGTACAGTTACAGCAATGGGGACTACGTGAGTGTAGCACAACACAGCGGCCTATGAGCGAACCAGCCTAACAGCGGTAATTATGTGCCCTATGCATATGTTTTGGTGGGCACAAACTTAATGACTAGCGGCACAGGGCTGCATAGTTAGGAAGAACTGCAGCCACTTCAGAGGCGATGCTGCTACAGGATGCGGACTGGGAAGACTATGGCGATGCTGACAGGACATTAGTCGCGGCAACAATACACAGTTTATTTTGACCTGACAAAATAAACATCATATGTTGCCATTCATTAAACAGGATGTCTAAAGGTGATATGCTTTTCATATCTTACCTCCCACCATGGCCATACATTGGTGTCGGATGTGCATGCCCACACGCAAATGGAAATGTTGTGTTTTCCCTTGGTTATTGATGAGACATACACCTGTGGAGTTTATGGGCAGGCATTGGTATTAGCTTATTGTGCGTGCATCCACCATTGTGCGCCGTTGCCCAGAATGTGGACCAGCTAAAACTGCATCACCATATGCATGTAGCACACACACACCACACACATTTTTATTTAACTTGGTGACTTATGGTCGCTTTGATGATTATTCCTGATATGTGTTTACGGGCTGAGAATAAGCCATGATTTAGCTTGCTCATGTCCCATAATATGCCCATAATCTGGATAGAGACTGCCTAGTTTGACAGATGTATATTGTGGTCACACTGTCCTTGCTGGTTTCTTTCTCATGTCGACACAGCCTGTCAGCGACTGTCGGTCACATAGCGACCCATACATTTAACATGCAACATTTCTTTCCTGTCCCAGGTTGATGCCATGGATAGGGTCTTTTGTCGCCCCCCTGGCTGCCGGAATCCCTGTTCGTCAGCCCAAGCGAACAATGGTGCAGCAGGCAGCAGGATACAATGAGGCCCATGCCTAAGACGCTGCTGTCATAGAGATGCCGCACCTTGTGCGTTTGAAGAGTCGACTTCAGTGTGTCATGGATAGGAAAGGCGAGGACGGGACTTACAATATGAAGCCACGCACTGTTTGCCGAGATAATCATTAGCCTGTTGCATCCTGCACAACATTGCTCTCAGGCGCAACGATATCCCTGCAGAAAGTAATGAAGGATCTTGAAGGAGAGATCCATTGTGCCCCCCCTAGATACGTGCCAGTGGTGGACCACACGGGATTGCGGCTCAGGTTTCAAGGGTCGTAGGTTGATTGCAAGAGCTGTTTCACATGTACGTAATTAAGTCGCTTCCGACACACATGGTTGCTATACAATGTCGAGTAATGTTTATTGCTGATTATGTGTTAATGTGAACATGGAATACTGCGATGACACACGAGCTATAGTACCAGTTGACTCTGAATGACCAACATCACATATGTCCCATGGGTGTGCCACAACATAATGTGGGATTTGCACAACAGCAGTTGGTGGAAGATGATGTGGGGGTTTGTTGGTCTCGGTGTGGTTTGTTTTGGAGGGTGCAATTGCACAGGTAGTGTATGCTTCTGATATAAACAGCTGGTTGTCAGACCAGAAGGTGTTTTATCTGTACCTGATATGTGTGCCACACAGTGTCAGCAAATATGTGATAATGTTCATGTTGGGACGGTCACTCCCTGTGGGGTGACTGTTGTCCATTGTGGAGCGCTTACGATTAGACAGAAAAAAAAACACTGTGTGATCGGTGATGTGTGGTATTAGGCTCCTGTGAAATGACCTATGGTTTGTGTGCTCATCATGTGGGTAGCCCATGTCACATTAAAGCACACTAAAACCATAGTTGATGCTAGTATCCCGGGGAGATGATATTAACAAGTTTGGGTGGTATGGGGATGTCAAAACATGACGGTGTGTCAAAAATGTATTGTTTTGATCAGGTAGCCATGAACATGGATGGTGGTTAGGGATGGGGACCTTCTGCATTGTGCAGCCGTGGGGTTGTGGATATAAAACACTTGTAACTTGGTTAGTCTACCTTCACTGCAGTGATGGAGTATCTACCACACATGGG